>WOXC01009630.1:0-228993 GCA_011680675.1 Gymnobelideus leadbeateri | reverse complement strand
CAAAATATGTAATTAAAAATGTATAAAAAGAATTTCTGATCTGCTCAGGAGTTCAACATAGAAGAAAGAATTTAAATATTCATTAATTTTTTTAATATTAAATTGAAATTATTATTTAGTAAATTCATATATATATACATATATATATATATATATATATATATATATATATATATATATATATATATAAAATTATCCAGAAAACAAAGCAAAACAAAAACTTGCACAGAAAGGATTCATTATATTTATATATTCAAGCACAAGGACAATGTTATCTTAGAATGTTATGGGTACTCTTTCTTACCTTCTGTAAGGTCTAAGTATTAAGGATCTACAACGAAGTCATCCACAGTATTGCCCAGAATAGTCATTAAAGTAAAAGTCCGTGAAATGAAGACATTTATTTAAGATTGGGATTTGAAATGTCATAAAGAAGATAGTCTACAAAAACATCAGCAAATATCTGAAAAATGATCCCAGAAGGACAATTGATGAAGAAAAGTGGGAAAAAAAGAGAAACTTCTCCATTAAATCCAGAAGTGCATAACCCCCCCCCCCAAACAAACAAATAAAAAGTTAGAAACTAGTGAAATGTGGAAAACAGACTCACTAAAGAAATGAGCCCAAGTATCAATACATTTGAAAGGTGATAAAGGTAAGGATAGAGATCACGTCATAGAATTAACTCAAGTAAATTAGCCAGAAGCCATGAAGAGGAGCCTTGACAGGAAGTCCATCATGAGAGCAAGTAAATTGTCTGCCCAAGGGAGGCAGATTGGGAGGCTACATCACAGAAGGCAGCAAAAACTCTGACAAATGGATCTAAAAGCAACCAACCAGCACCTTAAACAGCATGAGGGTAGGGGTGGGTGTTTAAAAAGCCATCTCAAGCTTCAGTATTTGTAGACCTGAAGACAGATAAATTCTGTTTTATAAGAACAGAATTTAGGAAAGATTTAGTCTCAACAGTTCACTCCCCAGAGAAACTCAATCTGATGGTGAAATCGTTGAAGCTTAGAAATTAACAGCAGCAGATAAGGTCCACAGAACACTTGGACGTTAGTACCAGGGATGCTTGTGTTGGAAGATTTAGAGAACCATAACCTCTATCATCCCTCTGCTGCCTGTCAAGGACACACTCATGGATAAAACCAACTTCTGTCTGGGAATCCTATGGGTATTAGATGTAACTCTGATTTCAGACAGAACTATTAGCTTCAGATAGAAGCCATGGATGGAAGCAGAACACTCCCTTTGGGTGATTAGTGGCAGCAAGCATTGAGATTAATTTTTTTTTTTAAAGGACCAAATAAGGCCTATACAACTGATATAAGAGAAGAGAGGGAATGGCCTGGAACATAACATCTTAAACAAAGAATAGAAACCAGAATTACAAATGCACAAACAAAAAACACCAAATATAATGAAGAAAAAATATGGATTAAGAGAAACTTTTATAGTTGTGGCTCTAAAGCTAGCATACTCTTAGTTCAACTTGTGAGTCATTGAACAAAGAAAGTATACATTGCCCGAACACAGTAAATATATACATCAAAGATACAATGGAACTTAATTTCTTGGGATGCATTCCATTACTCCACCTCTATTATGAAAGATGTACTTTCATATACTTGACAGGGTGTTGCAACTTTCATGGTCTCAGGCACCTACCACATCTAAGAGACACTTGGAGTTCATACCTTTTATGCACTCCAGAAAGGTGCATCAGAGAAGCTGGGGTCACTCTAGTTTTGTTTGTCTTTGCTTGTTTGGGGGTTTTGGTGGAGAGAAAAACCAAGGTACCAGCTGGTCTTATCAGAAATCTAAGTCATAAATCCTAAAGAATTCTCCTTCAGCATCTGCCTCCCTCAGCTCTCTCTTCCCTCTGTTTGGAGAGCTAAAGGTTACAGTATTAAATTCCACCCCAAAATTTTCTTTAATGAGGGATAGAACCTGAACTTGGCAACTCATTCCACTTTCTATCTGCATCTCTTCTTGGTTCCAACTTGATAGATGTCCCTTGAGAGATATGATAGATTTTTATCAATATTCCTTAAGTATCCCCTAGAATCACCCTGACCCAGCCCCAACCGCTTTCTAGCTTTTCTGTGCGTTATCTTTCCCCATCAAGTTGCAAATTCCATGGGTTCAGGGACTGTCTTTTTGCATACCCAGCGCTCAGAATGATGTCTGGTACATAGTAAGGACTTAATAAATGTTTATTAAATTTAATAATGGTGATGGGAAAAGAGAAAGGAGGGAAAGGAAGATTGTTAGGAGCTAACTGTGGAGGAAAATATGAAGTAGCATCAGAGAGTTTAAGTACTTAGATCTCATAAGCAGTGATTCCACCCTCCAATCTTCACATACAAGGGATAGTCACCTCTAGAAATTGGAGGTGTAGCTCAGCTTTCCCATGAAAGTGATGCAGCTGACTACAAAATGTGTCTTGACTGTTGTGTGATTTGGCTTTGAACCTCCTCTTAACTCCAAAAGGAGTGACAGATTATGACTCAGCTTAGTTAGCCAAAAGAGAGGGAAACTACAAGAGCCAAAAATATTGACAGAACAAAACCAGGACCTGACAGCAAGGAAGCTCTGTTTAAGGAAAAGGATATTAGAAACCCAACTGTGTCAATACTCCCCTTCCCTACATTTTACTCAGGGGAGGAGCCTCGTCTGGGAGCTCACATCCCCCAAGGCAAGAAGATGAAGCCTGCTTAGCTTCATGGATTTGCATAGTACTTGAATAGAGAAGAGTGAAAGATGGAGGAAACCACAGAAAAGTCAGTGGGACTACAAGAGAAAAGATGAAAAGACAAGAGATCAAGGGAAAAAAAAGATTAAATAAAAACATAGATCACAAATTGTAAAACTAAGAAGAGGCTCCCTAAGAAAAGGTAGAACAATGATAAATATCTGATATAAAATATCAGACTATAAAAAAGATAAAATAAATAAATAAACAAGCAAAAACGTCAGTTAAAATTGCTATTCATTTTTTGTGGGCAACCCAGTAAGTCACTAAAAAAAGTTGATGGGGGTGATTTTGGCAGAAATGACATTGAATAATGTTTAAAAAGAATAGTCATAAATACCTTTTTCCTTACACAAAATACTAGATAATTTCAAGACTTTATAAGTTTATTCACAAAAATAAATTCAACAAAGGTATATAAAGTGCCTAATATATATATATATATATATATATATATATATATATATATATATATATATATATAATACACTGAATTTCTCCCTTAGATAGACAATAATAAAGAAAACATAGACTCTGTCCTCAAGGAACCCAGAATATTCAAAATTTTTATTGTCTCATCAACATTTATTGAACAAAAAGGGCACTGTGTCAGGTGATGACTGAGAAAAGAAAGTGAAAGGAAGTTTGCTAATTATCATGATTATTTGATTACTATAGAGAGGTCAGGCTAAATAACCTCCCCCCAAAGCATTTTTTGTTTGGTTTTAATTAGCTCTTTTGACTGATGGACAGACTAAAAATAAGTGGATAATTGCAAGGTATCTACCACACTGTGATATCCATACTACATCTGTCCATACCACTTACCTACTAGATTCTAATTTTTAAAAAGAAAAAAAAGAGAAACCAATCTCTTTCCTCCTATATCTATCCACATTGATCATTTGTAATTGAATGATGGAAACTGCTGGATTATGATCATAGTTTAAAAATGGAATATATGTGAAATTATGTGAATATAACCAAAATAACCATATTGAATAAACATATTTCAAAAATGAATATATATGCATGTATGTATATATTCAACATATATATATATAAAATACACAATTTTTTGAAGACTGGAAATTAGATATTCCTCTATATCAGCCCTGCACAATTTGTGACCTCCCAGTCTCTTAAGGCCCTCAGGCAGCTTGCAGCACAGCAAAAGATTTCTGGTGGCTGTGAAAAATGTAAAGGAAAATATTCTTTGTATGTAGAAATATTCCTTTGATGTGCTACAAGAGGCCAACGGCCAACAAATTGTGTAGGCCTGCTAGTGATAACAATATTTAATAGGTCAATAAAAACAGTCCTTTTTTTAAAAGCATGTACAAAAATTGGGGAGAGGGAATATGTTGCAGTAGCCTCAAGACTTAGCTCTGAGGCATTTTACTCTGCAGCATCCTAGACAATTCTCTAAACATATAAATTAAGGAGGATCAGCTGATGTGCATGGAGGAAGAAAATTTTCTCACTAGAAATTTTCCTTGATGTGAAACCACAGATTTGGGCCAAATTTAAAGAATTAAGTAACAAATAGTTTTGTCAAATATAACAAAATACTTATATGTACTTCCAGAAGTATAAAGCATTAAAAATAGAGCCTTCATTAATTCTGACAACTTCCCTACCAGGGAGCTTGCTTTAATGAAGTATCATTCCTGATTTAGCATAAATGAAAAAGTTGAAATGAGCCCTAAAATTGAGGTCCATGCCCATAGTTTTTCATAAGGAGTGAATTATTAATGAAATCAGTTATTGGAGATTTTGCAAAAGCATGAAGTGATGACAACATTTCCATGAAGCAAATCTTCTGAATTTATGAGGCAGTGAACTCTGTTTGAAAACAGTAAGGATTTTTGAAGAGGGTAACTTCATGTTACTGAACCAAAGGAAGAACTGTGCTAGCTAAAAGACCAATCTATACACATAAGAAGGGAAGAGAGGTGAAAAGTAGTTTTAAAAAGACTAGGCCAAAGAAATATGAGTTACTGAAGGAAAACTACCAAAATAATTTATGGTTTGGAATATTAAAAAAAATTACTGTGATTTAAAGGCACCAAATTTTGTAACCACTTCAAGTGTTATTGAGTCATTGCAAGAGGAAATGTAGATGGTGACCTACATTTGTAAATAACCTGGACCCAGTGTGCAATTTCAATGGGTAGATCTGTGAAACTGGACAAAAAATACAGCATTTATGTGGTACGGTGAACAATTTTGTTTTGTTTGCTATTTTTTTAAATTAAATTTATATTTAACTTGAGATTAATCTGTTTTCTATTTAAAAAGGGACATTGTTTCTTGTTTCTTTTTTTTCTTCACCTATGTTGACAAATGTCTTATTCTTTTTTAGAGTCAGTGTTATTTTGTCAGCAGAAAAGTGTTGGTATTTCATTTCTCTTCATGTAACACCCTATTCAGAAGAGAAATTTGCCTACAAGATGTTCTCCCACTTTGAGCCAGTTGACTACAGAAAATCAAAAAATGCCTTGGCAGGAAAAATGTATTTAATAATTCAATATCTAAAAGTAGCAAATAAATGAAATATTATTTAGTAGAAAGACTATTTGAATGAAATGTTAGTAAATATACATTTCATTCCTAGTTCTGTAATGGCACTAAATGGCCTTTCACAACCAACTTACTCCTAGACCTCTATTCTATGGCCCCTCTCCTGCAAAATGAAAGAGTTTCAGCTCAGAAATGTCAAGATCTATGAACATTGTTTGATGTCAATATTAACAAAAATACTAGACAAGGGTATCAGATCCACATAAAGCTTTTGGGTTAAATATCTTTACTACCAAGATTCATTGCCAAATATTTAGTCTTCAGTTGGCAAGTTACTTGAGGGAAAGGAATGTTTTGATTTCATATTTGTATCCTAGAACCTAGAAATCCATAGCATCATAGAATTAGGGCTTACAAAGCCTTCACTTGTCCTGTCTTCTCATTTCAAGAGGAAGAAAGTGATACTTTTAGGCTAAGAAACTGTCCAATGTCAGAGTTGGAAGTAGAAGAGGTAGGATTCAAACTTAGATCCTCTGACTACAAGTTCAGCATATTTCTCTACAGAAATTCTTGGCATTTTTAAAAAGTAACCTGTACCTATGGTTTAATTATTACAGGTATAACATATTTATTTATGCAAGTGTATACAAGTCTAATCTCTGACACTTTGCAGCAAGTTCTCTACGGTTTGTTATACAGAGTTCTTTAATATTTTAAGTTGCAGGAAATACTCTAGGTGAGGTGAGAGGATAGTTATAGCAACTGAGGAGGGAAAGGGACATATGCCAGAGATGCTATACAGAACCAAAAAAAAAAAAAAAGAAATGACAGGGATTGGCAACAGGTTATTGGATATGGGTAGTGAAAGAGAATGAAACCTTAAGGGTGACACCAAAGTGTCCTTATTTTGTGTGACTAGAAGGATGGTGGGACCCTTCATTTTAGAGAAGTTAAGGATAAGAGTGCACCTTGATGGAAAGTTTTAGGCATGTTGAGTTTAAAATGTTTTTAGGACAATAAATTATATGAGATGGGCAATAAATTGTTAGAGATGGAAATCTGGAGTTTAGGGGAAAAAAGTTAAAGCTGTATAGATAGAGCTGAGAATCGTCAGCAAGGTGATGGTTATTGAATTCATGGGAGCTGATGGTGTCCACAAGTGAAATAGGAAAGAGGGAGAAAAGAAGACTTAGAATAAAATCCTTTGGAATGTGCATGCTTAGAGGACATAATCACAAAAAAATCTAGTAAAGGATTCTCAAATCTTGACAGGGTAATATCATGAAAAACTAAAGAGGAACATTAATTAGACAACAGTGATTAACAGTGTCATAATCTGCTGAGAGGTCAAGAAGA
The DNA here is from genome assembly GCA_011680675.1 of Gymnobelideus leadbeateri. Taxonomy (NCBI): domain Eukaryota; kingdom Metazoa; phylum Chordata; class Mammalia; order Diprotodontia; family Petauridae; genus Gymnobelideus; species Gymnobelideus leadbeateri. The sequence continues at coordinate 222,356 of WOXC01009630.1, read as the reverse complement.
TGAGATTTTAAAAATGGCCATGGAAGGGGGGTGGAGCAAAGAAGGCAGAGAAGAAACAAGACTTCTGTGAGGCTCTGGCTTCCACCTCCTCCAATACATGTAAAAAAGGATTCTAAACAAACTTCAGGGCTACAGAATCCACAAAGTGACAGAGAGAAACAAATCTCCTGCTGAAGGAATCCTGGGAGGCTGGCAGGAAAGGTCCATCACAGTGCACTGGAAGACCAGCATAGCCCTGACTGAGACACAGTTTTAATCCAAGGGTGGCTCCAACCAGGGGTGGCTGGAGCACACTTCAGGGCAGTGAATCACCAGCAGCTGTAGTGGTTTCCAGACTTCTCAATCCACAAATGCCAAAAACAATGTAAAAGGTCAAGGTAGAACGCTGTTGGAATAGGGGGAGTGCAGTCTGGCTGCTACCCCTGTGGAAAGAAGCAGAGGAGGTGTGGTGGCTGCAGCCACTGCCACATGGCTGCTTCAGGAGCTCCTGGCCTACAGATTGTAGAGGGTTCAAGCAACCATTCAGAGGGTAATCACTTTTGCTTTGACCTGCTTGGGTCTGGATTGCCGTCTTGGGTGGTGGTCCTGGGGTGTGTGACAGTGAGCCAGAGCATATGGGGGCTTTAGAGAAGGCACCCATCTAATATCTCTAGCAGCTGCAAAAACCCTAGCAATTTGAGACGTAGCTCTCTCCATTCTGGAAGTAAAGTTTTACTGTGGCAAAAAGCTTAAAAGTAAAGTAATTAGCTGCCAATATGGGCAAGCAACAGAAACACAGACTATAGAATCCTGTTTTGGAGACATAAATGATCAAGGTATGGAGTGGGAGGAAGACAGTGAAGTCAAAACTCCTACATCAAAAGCATCCAAGAGGAGCAGAGCTAAGTTGGCCGTATAGAAGCAGGAAACTCTATGAGCTCACCTCATAACCATCTCAAATGCTTGTAAAATATGACATCAAACAAACTCTATAGCTATAGAACCCACAAAGCAACAGAAAGAAGCATATCTTCCCCTCAAGCCTTCCCAGCAGGCCTACAGGAAGGGTCCATCACACAATTCTGGGAGCCGAGCTCAACTGTGCATGAGCCCAAAGTTTTAGGCCAAAGGCCATCCTAACCAGCTATGGCTGGAGTGGATTTCAGGAGACTGGATCACCAGCAGCTGTGGAAGTTTCCAGAATTATCAACCTGTAAATGCCAAAGAGAAAGTAAAAGGTCAGTGTAGAACCTTGTGGGGATAGGGGGATTGAGGGCATGGTCCAGTCACTGCCCCCTGGGATGAAAAGTAGCAGAGGCAGGGAAGCCCTGCAGCCACCACCATGTGGCTGCTTCAGAGCTCCTGGGCTGCAGGTCATTGGGAGACCAAGCAACCATTCAGAGGTTAATAGCTCTTGGTTAACCTGCTTGGATCTGTATTGCTGTCTTGGGTGGAGGGCCTGGGGTGTGTGGCCAATGAGCTAGAGTTTGTGAGGGCAGAAGAGAGGACACCCAATTAATAGCTCTGGCAGCTATGAAAAACCCAGTGACTTGGGACAAAGTCCTCTTTTTTGGAAGCAGAGTTCTACTATGGCAAATAGCTCAAAAGTTAAGTAATTGATTGGAAATATAAGCAAACAAAGGAAGCAAAGCAAACACACCAATCAAAACTTAGATTCTTATTTTGGGGACAAAAAGGATCATAGCATGGAATGTAAAGAATACAATGAAGTCAGAACTCCTGTACCAAAAGCTTCCAAGAAAAATATGAATTAGGTACAGGCCATAAAGGAGCTCAAGAAGGATTTTGAAAATCAAGTAAGAGAAGTGGAGGAAAAAATGGGAAGAAAAATGAGAATGATGCAAGAAAATCATGAAAAGTGAGTCAACAACTGAAGAAATATAACCGAAGAAAATAACACCCTAAAAAAAAACTAACCCAAAAGGAAAAAGAGGCCCAAAAAGCTGATGAGGAGAATGCTTAAAATGCTGAATTTTCCACATGGAAATGAAATTTCAAAATCTCACTGAAGAGAATAACTCCTTCAAAATTTCATTGGAACAATTGGAGGCTAATGGTTTTATTAAAAATCAAAATACTACAAAACATACCCAAACAAATGAATAAATAGAAGGCAATGTGAAATATCTTATTGGAAAAACCACTGAATTGGAAAATAGACCCAGGAGAGATAATTAAAAAATTATTGAACTACCTGAAAGCCAAGATAAAAAAAAAAAAGATCCCAGACACCATCTTTCAAGAAATTTTCAAGCAAAATTGCCCTGATATTCTAGAAGCAGAGGGCAAAATGAAAATTGAAAGAATTCACCAATTGCCTCTTGAAAAAAGATCCCCAAAAGAAAACTCATAGAAATATTATAGCCAAATACCAGAGTTCCCAGGTCAAGGAGAAAATACTGCAAGCAATCAGGAAGAAACAATGTGAGTATCGTGGAATATCAATCAGGATAACACAAGACCTAGTAGCTTCTACATTAAGGGATTGAAGGGCTTATAATATGGTATTCTGGAGGTCAAAGTAACTAGGACAAAAACCAAGAATCACCTACCCGGAAAAACTGAGTATAATGCTATAGGGAAAATTGTGGTCATTCAATGAAATAGAGGGCTTTCAAGCATTCTTGATGAAGAAACCATAAATGAACAGAAAATTTGACTTTCTAATATAAAGAAGTAAGAGAAGTATAAGAAGGTAAACAGGAAGAAGAAATTATAAGGAATTTATTAAAGTTGAACTATTTATACATTACTACATGGAAACGTAATAATTGTAACTCATAAGGCTTTTCTCACTATGAGGATAGCTGAAAGGAATATAAATATAAATATGTATATGTATAGGAGGATGTATGTTTATGTAAGTATATATGTGAGTGTGGGCATTTGTTTTTTCATGTATACATAGACAGAGGCCATAGGATGAGTTGAATAAGAAGGGATGATATCTAAAAAAATAAAATTAAGAGGTGAGAGAGTAATTTATTGGCAGAAGGAGAAAGGGAGAGATAGATTATTTATAAATTAAATGAAGTAAATTATCACATATAACAGAGGCAAGAGAAAACTGTTACAATGGAGGGGAACAGCAGGATGGTGAAAGAGAATGGGACAACCTGATTCTTATTGAATTTGGCCTAAGGAAGGAATAAAATACACATTCAATTGGGTATCTTACCCTAGCGGATAAGATGGGGGAGAATAGAAGGAAGAGCAGATTGGTGAAGAGGGTAGTTAGAAGCAAACATTTTTGAAAAAGGATAAGGTCAAAGGGGAAAATAGAATAAGTGGGGGGGGGGGCAGGATAGGATGGAGGGAAATATTGTTAGTCTTTTACAATATAACTAGTATGGAAATGATTTGGGCCACTACAAATATAAAATCTATATTGAATTGTTGATCTTCCCAGTGGGGATGGTGTAATGGAAATGCAGATTTAAAGATCTTCCCTGCCCCTAGGCCCTTTGATTGGCTTAAGTGACTCTGAGAACCTTCTTTAATTTGAAAATATACTCTGCCGCCTATTAGGCTGAATGTGGTCACATGGAGCCTGTGGTAGGAGGCCTGGTTTTCAGGAATGCCCACACCTTGATGCTGTGTGATTGGGCAGTGGGTCAAGAGGTTGGTTACATTCTCTGACCCAGGAGAAGGCTATATAAACCCTGATGGGAGGCTTTGCTTTGGGGGTCACTTTGAGAAGTATTATGTGATTTGACCAGATGAGACTCTGGGAAGCCGTTGAGAGCCCCCCCGGCTTTGAAAATTCAGATGTTGATGCTTCCCTCTCTGGTACCTGTGATTTGGTATTGTTGTAATGGTTGGACAGTTTGGAAGCCTGTCTGTTTGATCTGTTTGTTTCTCTGTTTTGAAACTGCTGTCTGTATACTCTGAGGTTCTGGGTGCTGACCTTTTTCCCCTGAACTAGGTAAATGATATTTGTTTGTTTGATTAAAGCAAGCTTGTTAACTGATTTTGAGTTGCTTTCCTTTAGAAAAGCAGATTGAAGAACCTGTGTTGGCAGCCACCCTGTGGATGCTGGGGTGCTTGCTGCTACAGGTAGGTGAGGAGGGAAGAAGGAAAAAAAAACCGGACTCAAAATTTTAAAATAAAGTATTTAAAATTCGTTTTTACATGTAAATGGGAAATAAGGTATACATAAATTTAATTTTAAAAAGGCCATTAGATTTGAGAAACAGTTTTAAATGATGAGATCAGAAGTCAGGTTGTAGAGATTTTAGACAAGTGAGATGAAAATACAAAGAAGTTAAAATTATAAATGACAATCTCAATTATTTTAGCTAGACGTGGAAGAATATATTTGTGACAATAGCTGGCATGAATGGGCAGATGAAATGGAGTTTTATATAGGTTTTGTTGTTGTTTTTTAAGTTAGGAAAGACATGTTATGATTGTACTCTTTAGGGAGACAGGCGAGAGAGAGAGAGAGAGAGAGAGAGAGAGAGAGAGAGAGAGAGAGAGAGAGAGAGAGAGAGAGATGGAAGCTAATTGAGAGAGTAGGGATGAAGTAAAAGGCAACTTGCTAGGGAAGTGAGGGTGATCATTTGTATATATAGAGGTATTTACCTTGGGTAAAAATGGGTGGGGTTACCTCTTGTTGTAAAACAATTTTGAAAGAGAAGATAGTGTGGGAAATCATCTGAGTGATGTACTATGAGGGGATAGCCTCAACTTTTTCATTGAGAAAATCTTCTCAGCTGAGGGTGGTGTGAAGAGAGGGAAGTTTTGGAAATTTGAGGAGAGATTAAAATGTTTGGAATATCTGTTGTGATTGTGAAAGAAAATTAATAGGGGAGGCATAAAAGATTTTTTTTTGCCAAAATGATGGTTTAATTGAGATGTTGTAATGTAAATTTGTAATAAGCCCAGTAAGTACAGTTTCCAGATTAGATAATCTTTTAGTTTCATTTAGCAGCATGTGACATGGAGCAGATAGTAAGTACAATCTAAGACTGAAAATTAGAAGGGTAAGATTGGCAATAGGATGAGAGGTCCAAAAAACCCAAAGGTAGAGAAAAGTAGAGGGTTGAACTGTTTAACTAAGAGTTCAAGTTGGTAAAGAGAGAAGAATGTAGTCAATATAGGGGTTCATGGCAAAAAAAAAAAATCCACTGCTGGATTGAAGAATTGGAGGTCATGTTGAAGAAAAATAATGGGTATTGGATTGGTAAAGCAGAGGAAGAGGAAGTGTAACAGAAGATTCTTATCAGATAAGGGGATTTCAGAGTTCTTCAACATGAAAGTGATGTATATGTAGGAGACAGAAAGATCTAGGGCATGGCCACCTCTTGTGCCACTGATATGGAGTAGAGATCATGGAAAATAAATAACCTGAGCAATCTGGAATGAGAATGGTAGAGAATTTGTATTTATGTGCACTGTATTTGTATGTGCACCTATGCTGAAATTCTGTACTATTAATGAAGAAGTTTGGGAGGAGAGAGAGATTGTGAGTCAGTTTCTGAACTTGTTGAGAAAAAAAAAAAGAATGTATCCTGGAGGTCAGTAGATAATAGCTACCAGAATTTTGATTAGGGGATAAGTATAGATTCAGTGAAACTACCAAAAAGAAGTTAGTGAGCTATATAAGGAGAAGGTCAAGTTGGAACAGTCCTGTCTCGGAGAAAAAGGTTCCTTGAGGTACAGGAGAAGTAAGATTCCTTTTGCTAACAGGTCAACTGTCCCCTTGGTCAAATAACCCCTTCTGAAGTACTGAACTCAGTTTTGGCTCTTAGAGGTGACCTAGCTCTTTCTAATGCAAATATTTCTCTCTCATTCCTTGCTGTCAAACTCCCTTTTCTAATTAAAGCATCTTTAATTTTAACCAGCTTTTCTTCAGAAAAAGGTTATGTAAATCAGTTCCCAATTATTGTTCCCTACTATTAGTGTATTTAGTTTTAGTGGAGAGACTTCACAATTGGGATCCATTCCTCAGAACATATATAGGAGAGGCTGTCAACTCATAACTTATGTATAAGATTTGGTCTTCCACCATTTCTGGTTAGTAATCTACCCATTATCCTGAAATTGCCAGTCATGTGATCAGATTTCAAATCTTACCATTTTTACTATCACAACATCTCATTACTTACTCTTCCAGAAACAACCTCAGGTTTATGTGGATTGGCTTTATAAGATGCTCTGAGGAATCAGTCACCATTGGTTTCTGTCCCTATCTAAAAATATTTTGGAAAGATCTAGCTGATCAGATAATTCACAGAGTACTAACTGAGCAAAATGATTTGCTTTTTCCTAATTCTTTGACCATTTTCAATATTCTTCTGATTTCCTTGTTTTTATTCTCTTGTTTGACTCCTAAAATTAGAAGACTCCCAAGAATTTTCAGTACAACTTATTACAATACTTATTCAATGTATTAATTTCTTTTTAAAAAGCAGTAATACTATTAAATGTATAATTATATAATTAATAATTATGCTAAACTTTCAATTAACATTTTATCTCTATGATAATAACCAATGAAATAATAGTTATACATAATTAACATGCAGCAAATGAAAAACAAAACAGCTAAATCAATTCAATTAATCATTATTGTCAGACACATACAGATATATCTTTCTTTTGAAAATACAAAGGGCAAATATTTGGTTTTTTGTTGTCTAACTGTGGTCTTATTTCTGACCACACTCACCCCCTGGTCATATTTGACTATTTGCCTTATTTTTTCCCTTCATTCCAATTTCTAAAACAATCAAGGCCTAAATTTGGCTATTTATTAATTAAATTGGAACACTGTTTTCCTTAATTAATCAGTTAGCTCAGAACTTACACACCATTGTATTAAACTTTATGTATTAATCTTGAGAAATGACTTTTCCTACAAACATATCGGGAACTGACCTCTAACTTATAGCTTAAGCTACTGCTTAGAATACTAAGAAGCTAAATAACCACCCTTGGTTATGTAACCAGTGTTTTGCATTTTTCTTTTTCTCTCTTTTTTTTTTTTTTGGAAAAAGACTTAAACTCATATCTCTTCTAATTCCAAGGCTGTTTTTTTTTAATAATACCCCAAGGTGATTCTGAAAATTATTCATTCATTCATTCATTTATAAAGCAATTGGAGTGAAGTGACTTGCTCAAGGTTACATGGCCAGTCATTACTTATGTGTGGGTGCTCATTTTCTGAGGCCGGATCCGATCCCCGGTTGTCCCAATTCTGGGGCCAGTGCTCTTACTCACTGTGCCACCTAGTCACCCCTTGAAAATAATTTTAAAGATAATTCAATCCAATTCTCTTAGTTTAAAGATTAGGAAACTGAGCCTCAGAGAGGTTTAAGATTTTGTGCAAGATTACTCTGCCATTCTCATGTGCTTAACACTCTGCCACCACGGAATATTCTTCTCTCTCTCTCTAACTCTCTCTCTCTGTCTATCTCTATGTCTTTGTCTCTGTCTCTCTCTTTCTCTATTAAAAGCCTATTCACCAGTCTATGTTTATCATTTCTTTGATTTTAATACTTCTGAGTATCTTCACATTGTAGGATGAACAAACAAGCTTAATTAAGTCAATTTTATTGTTTTACCATAAAATATCTGGTTAGACAATTCCATGTTAAATATAAATAAAGCCTTATTTTCTACCTTTGTTTTTCAACATTCAATTTCTATATTCTCCCATTCTTAATAAATTTCACAATGTGAAAATAATATTCAATATATGTGTGATCCTTCTCTTAGATTCTTTATATGCCATTGCTAATTGAGTCAATTTCTTAAGAGAACACTTTGAGTTGGGCAAAAGAAGGTTGTTGGTTTTTTGGCTCTGTTCTGTTTTCCTTTTTGCTCCCTTCTTGTAATTTTATGTGAGGCAGAAATGTTAAAGGACAAATTGTACATTTTATTTAATTGGATGACCCACTGACATATTCATAGCAAATGAGGAATAATTTGTTTTGCCTGAAACAGGCCAATTCAAGATGTGGAAAAAAATATACTTTCAAACACATGCAATCAGTTTCCTCTAAGAAAATACTGTCAACCAAAATTAGAAGCACTGTTTTGTTTGCTGCAGAGGAGACATTTCCCATGTAATAATGAAGAAAGTATTTGCCCTTTTGAAATGATAATGAGTGAGACTTTTTTCTTTATTTTTCCCCTAAAAGGACGTTTTCTTTGCTGTTGTGTGGGACCATTTTGTCCTCTATTTATAGTAGCTAAGACTGCCATTACCTTAGCAATTTAATATCATAAGAAGCATATGAGATTCATTACTACAAAAGAACAGGACTGGGTGGAGAGGGAGAATGCCTACTAGTACCCAATTCTAATGATTGTCACAGTGTGAGACATGAGAAAAGCTGAAAATTAATATACCTTCCAAGGTTCATACAAGCAACAGGTGTATTTCTAATTTCCTTTTGCTTATTCCCTCAAAAGTTGTAGTATATAACATCCTAGAAAATTTAAACTACCTTAAAGAGAAAATGTATATGTTCAATTTAGATGATATTTCATCATGAATAGTGCATTATGACTTTTTGCAGTGGTCTCCTCTCTGCAAATAAAAATTAGAGGCCAAACAATTAACTTTTTGGCCCTAGAAGAAAAAAAGAAAGAAAGAAATTAAAAGATATTTCAAAGTTCAGGAACAAATATTTTGCTATTATAAATAAAAGGGAAGAAAAGTTCATTCATGTTAAGTTCATGTATATATATATAATTTTTATCTCAATCAAAAATTTGTGTAATCCCATACAAATTACTTTCAATGAGCATTATATATGTGATGGATATGATATCACTTCCTTATCTGAATATGGAATCTCTTCCTGAATCCTATGTGACTTCTCTTCCTGACTAAATTCTTGGGACTCAAATCAGTGTTTGGAGTTTTGATTGAGATTACTTTGTTATGGTTTAAATGTAAGGAAGTTCCAACTTCCTATGGTGGGGTACATAGAGGGCACAGCAGGTAGATCTGGGTTTAAATCTTACCTCTGTCTTTCATTAGCTATTTGATCACAAAGAAATAATTAAGTCATCATGCCTCTGAGAGACTCCTTATTTTCAACTGCAAAGTAAAGATTATACAAATGCTTATAACATAACCTTACCTAAAATTATTGGGAATCAGGAGTGGCTAGGTGGTGGAGTGAATAGAGCACCAGTCCTGGAGTCAGGAAGACCTGAATTCAAATCAGGAATGAGACACTGAAAACTTAGTAGCCTTGTGGCCTTGGGCAATTCACTTAACCCCAATTGCCCTGACTTCCTCCCTCCAAAAAGAAAAAAAAAAGATTGTTTTGATCTAAAATAAGACTGAATATAAACTTCTTGACAAAAACCTTAAAACCATTATTTAAGTCTCTATTTTTGTATGACAAAGAATATCTGCCTCATTTTCATTGACATTTATGTCAGAACTTTAGAAAGGAAAACAAGCACTCCTTTGATACAAAGGAGGTGATAATGAATTAATTATTATCCATCTTGTTACCTAAACACCAAAAAGACAAACAAAATATATTCAGTTTTGTCCTGTCTGAGAAAAAAAAAGTCTTGTTGTTAGACCCAATAAAAATTTAAGCAATCACCTGTAATGTTTTCCACTATAACCTCAATATTATAACAGTGAAATTATATTCATAATATTACTTCTTTATTGATTTAAATTATAATAATTAAGATAAAATCATTAGCTTATAAGTTATTTTAAAGAAAAGCAAAATAGTCATAAGTTGACCATCTAAATGAAATATTTGATCATTCTTATTTAATTCTGTAAAACATCTCATTTTTTAATTCTATAATATTATCAATAGCAGTGGCACATTCATAGACTGTACTGAGAGCTTGTTTTGAGAATGGTGGTCTGAGCTAAGGATTAACCAATGGCAGATTATGTAATCAACCTGAAAACATATGAAAAGGAGAATATTTCCTAGATACATCTGCTTGGGATTGCAGGGTTGAATCATGAGGGATTAGATGTTTGAAGAAATATCTGGGATAAATACAAAATTGACATCAATATGAGGAACTTGTGGGACCATAGGGCTTATGTTTATGGAAATCCACTTAGCTTGGTTGTTTGATTGAGGAGTGAAATCCTAGCACACTGCAACAACTGCAAATCTAGTGAAATAGCTTTGGGGAAATATAATGGATATGATTCTATTTATATCCAATCAAAAGGTAGCTAGGGATATATACATGCTCTTGATAATTTTGCTCTCCAACTTGCTGTTGTATGCTATCTGTGATGGATATATCAGTTCTGTGGGGCTGGAATTTAAGAAGCCCAGTTTATATTCAGTTAGCTATTGGGTCCTATTCTATGTTCTTAGAATTTGGAAACCATATTTCCAATTTTCTGCTTTTATAAGTGTATCAGTCTGCTTCCCCAAATTTCAATATTACAATGTAATCAGCAACATATTGACAGAGGAAAATATGAGGTAATGGAGAGGCAGTAGATTCCATATTAATTGATCTCTATAAATGTCCAACAATTTAATTGTGAATTCCAGTCCATAAGGGTCTTCCCATATTTCCTTGTCCATCTATAAATGTTGAAGGTTTCAGCATCCAAATCTAAGGGAACTTTTTAAAAGTATAGTTGGTGAGTAAGCACCCCACTTTTCTTATTTTAAGAACTTAAATGTCTTTTAGCTCTAACTCCATGAAATTATAAACTATAATTTTTAATAGACTCAATCATTCAGTCAATAAATGTATGTCCAATTAGTATATTGTGCCAAGGACTATGCTAAATTCTGACAATACAAAGCAAGGGAAAAGAACATCCTTTATTTCAAGGAACTTATAGTCTAATCAGGGAGAAAACATTAAAAAACAAACAAACAAACAACTATGTACAAACAAGCCACATAAAGGATAAATTGGAAATAATCAACAGAGAGAAGGCACTGGAATTAAGAGGGAATGGAAAAGGCTTCCAATAGCATTATTTAACTCACAATTATGCTTATTTATGTGAAAAATTTTGATATTAAAGAGATGAATTCTTTGCTTCAGGCAGAAGAGCTTGGATTTTTTAAAAGAATTAAGTTATTTCTTAAATTCAACCTAAACTCTTCTTCTCATATTCAAATCTAGGCCCAGATCATTGTACAATCGAAGTGTTTTCTTTAAGATATATTTATTTATGCATTGTGTAAGAGGACACACATGCACATATTTATACTACACAAGTCTGTAAACACATTTTGCATGTGTAGTTTGTACATATACAGATATGTTTATTTATGCATATACACATGCATATTGATGGATAAGTTGTTTGACTTTTTTTGTTTGTTTTTTTGTTTTTGGAGGTGGGAGGGCAGGGCAATTGGGATTGAGTGACATGCCCTAAGTCACACAACTGGCAAGCATTAAGTGTCTGAGGCTGGACTTAAACTCAGGTCCTCCTGACTCAGGGTCAGGACCATATTCACTGCACCACTTAGCTGCCCCAATGCTTCCCCCCTTTAAACTCCTACTCCTCTCCTCTCACTCAACTCCCCACAAACCATTTTTCACTCTCATCACTCATCTGAACATTTTTCCCCCAGGGTTACCACTGATCTCTTCAATAACAATTCCAATGCCCTTTTCTCAGTCTTTATATTTTTTGACTTCTCTGCAGTGTTTGATACATTTTTACCATTCTCACTGAATTCATTCATTCCCTGAATTTTTGTGATAATAGTCAACTGGTTTTTCTTTCTCTTTTCTGACCACTCATCTGTTGTGTATCAACTGTGCCTCTTACTTTTTTGTAGGTATACCCTATACCCCCACCAAAAGTTCTGGTTTGGACCTTCTCTCCTTTCTCTTATTTATGATCTCATCAGTTCCCATGGGTTAAACTATTGCAGTTTGCAGATGCCTTCCGGATCTATTTATTCAGTCCTGTTCTTTCTCCTGAGTTTGAGCCCTGAATCACTGACTCTTGAATATTTCCAAATTGGCAAGCATTTTATACTAAACATGTGCAAAACAGAACACATCATGTTCCCCCTCCACCCCCACCCATGGAGTTCCCTGCATCCTTGCCTGTTTCTGTCAAGGGTACCTCAATCATTCCAGTTACACAGATTCATATCCTTAAAGTAATTCTTGATTCTTCAATCTCCCTTACCGTATTTCATCTAATCAATAGGTACATCTTTTTTATTATCTCTCCACTGAATTTCTAACCTTTGTCTCCTCCCTTCACTTTCATGAGTTCAGACTCTAGTTCAGAACCTTACCCCTTTTCATCTGAAGTATGGCAATAGACTTCTGCTTGGTCTCCATTCATCTAACTTCTCACTTCTCCAGTTCATCTTCACAGCTGTCAGATTGATAATCCAAAAGCTAGGACTTAACATGCTTCCATATTAGCCAGGAAGCAAAAGAAAACAGAGACAAAAAGAAAAGAAAAATAAAGAAAAAATAAGTATGCTTCAAACTGTATTTGGTGTCTATAAGTTCTCTTCTAGAGATTGAAAGCATTTTTTATCTTGGGTCCTTTGGAATTGTCTTGGATCATTGTATCAGTGTAGCTAAGTCTTCCACAGTTATTCAAATTTACAATATTGTTGTTATTATGTATGATAGTCCACTGGTTTTCCTTACTTCACATTGCATCAGTTTGTGTAAATCCAGGTTTTTCTGAAATCTTCCTCCTCATTATTTCTTATAGGAAAATAGTATCCTCTCATAATCATATATCACAATTTATTCAGCCATTCCTTTAGTGATGGGCATTTCCAAGATGTAGACATCTTTGATTCATAAAATGAATTTTTTTATACACACAGACACACACACACAGACAGACACACATCTATCTATCTAAATATCTATACACACACTTTTTTTGCTATAAATAATTTTAAACAAATGCATCCTTCTCTCTGACCTTTTTTATCCCTTTAGGATACAGTAGTATGCATTATATTGCTAGGTCAAAGGGTATGCAGAGTTTTATAGATCTTTGGACATAGTCCCAAATTGTTCTCTTTAGTAGCTAAACTAGTTCACAAATTTAGCAACAGTGCATTAGTTTCCCAGGTTTCCTATTCCCCTCCAACATTTATCATTTTACTTCTCTGTCATGTTAGCCAATCAGATTGGTGTGAGGTGATATCTCAGTGTTTTAATTTGCATTTATCTAATTAATAGTGATTTAGAGCATTTTTTTATGTGACCATAGTCTTTTTCTTCTGAAAACTGCTTGTTCATATCCTTTGACCATTTGAAAACAGGAGAATAGCTCTTAGGTTTAGCATACATTTACTACATATTAATTTTATTTTTGTATAATACAAATATAAATTTAGATTAGTTTCATTTAAGAAATGAGAGTTTTTCAGAGAAATTTGCTACAGATTTTCCCCAGTTTCCTGTTTCCCTTCCTTCTAATTTTGCTTGCATTAGTTTTGTTTATTCAAAAGCTTTTTGATTTTATATAATAAGCATCATCTTTTTTTGCTTCCTGTGATTCTCTCTTTTGTTAGGTTATAAACTCTTCCTTTATCCAAAGATTTGACAGATAAAATTTTCAATGTTCCCCTCATTTATGTCTGAGCCATTTGCCCATTTTTACCTATTTGTGGCATATTGTCTAATGGTATATGGCATATGGTATATCATGGTATATGGTATGAGATATATGTCTGTGACTAATTTCTTCCCATCTGCTTTCTAGTTTTCCTAGCAATTAAGTGTGAATATTTTTGACTCTTTCCAGTCCCCCAAAAACTGTTCTGGAGGCAGCTGCAGGTACTCACTGTGATACCCAAAGGAAGAAGTGTTGGTGTCTCATGGACTGGTTTGGGGTTAAGCCCATTTATTTTACCACCTCTTATATTCAAAGATGAAACTTTCCAAAGAATAAGAATTAGTCACGTGGTGTACCCTGGGGGGCAGTATGTGACTACTTAGGTTAGGTGTATAAATTCTGCACTCCTTAGTGAAGAATAATGCATTTGGAACTATAAAACTACGCAGGAAATAGGAAACATTACACACCATTCTCTTGCTGTTCCAATGGTACTATCTTTAGTTCTTCCTAAAAGGGAAGAGTGAAACCCTAGGCTGAGAAGTCAGTGGAGCTTTGAATCTGGAAGTAGTGGTTGTATCTAATGGCATCCACAGAAGGAGCATCCAGCACAGTCCAGTGAACCTGAGCCTGGCAGTGCCTGCAAAATTAACATTGGTGGAAATTGGGAGAAGAAATCAATGCTTCTGCATCCCTGTACTGCCAAAAATATGAGTTGCCTCTCTTCACCATGCATTAGCCACATGTGACTCCTATATATTTACTCTATGTATAGCCATTATTCCCAATAACATGTTATGTATCTGTGAAAGAGTTCAAGGGGAAGATGTTTTGTTTGTACAGTTCTCACATTTTAACAAATGTATTAGTTTTTTGTTTTTTTGTTTTTGTTTTTGTTTTTGTTTTTGCTTTTTTTGGAGGGCAATTGGGGTTAAGTAACTTGCCCAAGGTCACAGGGCTAGGTTTTTGTTTGCGTGTGCATTAAATGTCTGAGGCCGGATCTGAACTTAGGTCCTTCTGACTCCAGGGCCAATGCTGTACTCACTGTAGCACCTAGCCACCCCAAATGTATTAGGTTTTAAAGATATTTTTCCCTGACTCATTAGAATCAAAATAAATTTATCATTTGTGATCTATAAATTCGGAAGTGCATAACCACAGAGTACTTTGGACTTAAGGTATTTGTCCCCTTTGGGATTTAAACTATGAGAATGAATTAAAGAATGGGGCAGCTGAGAGGAGGCACTGAGTGTACTTAAATGGATTTGTGATCTTGGTGATAAAAAGATTTACTTTCCCATAAAGAGGTCAACTCATCCATACCTTATTATCCTATATGGTTCTTGTCCATATTCATCCATAAATCTTCAATAGAGTATCTACTCAATATCCTAGAGACCTTCCATTGGATATTTCTGTATTCTAAAGGCGTATACAAAGCACAGAGCTTTCTTTCTGTTATCCCTCATTTCTTCCACAAGAAAAGGTCACGTGGTGCAATTAAAATGGCAGAACAGAAGCAACAACTTCTCGAAGTGACTCCATGAATCCCATCACTAAACCTTAAAAAGTGAATCTTACAGAAACCACTGGGAGACAGAGCACGGAAGAATCAAGCCCAGGAAATTGCCCACTTGTGTCAGGAAAGGAGGATCACAAGCACATGGGGGGCTGTACAGGTCAGGCTAGAGAGCACACAACCAGATTACAGCAGAGAGAGAAAGAAGCCCAGCCAGCACACTCACTCATCCCAAGGGTGATTCACAGCCATCTCACCAGCATCTCACCAAGGGATGGGAGAAATTGTTGGAGCTGAGTAAGAGAAGGCTCAGAGCCCCCAGGAGAGACAGCAGCTTCTCCTGGGGCTATCAGCCCCCAGACTGGAAGTTTAGAAATTACCTGCCTGTTTTTACAGGGGCAAAGGTCACAAAGTAAACTCTGACTGCTGGGATTCTCCCTCCCTGACCTAGAAAACACAAAGATAAATGTCCAACCTACAGTGAAATGCTAAGATAGTAGAAATACCCTCAGGCTTGGGAGTCATTGAGAATTGTAACTGAGGCAGAAAGGAGTCTGAAGAGAAGAGGGGGAGGGGTCCCAACAAGCCCCACCTCACCTGACCAGCAAAAGCCTGCCAGAGCTGTAGACCAGGGGTATAGAGGCAGAAATCTGAAGTGGCCAGACCACCCCTCCTCTACACATTACTATGTGCTCTTCAGCATACATTGCTGAGACCCCTGCCTTGGTCTCAAACTAGACACCCAGAAGCTACAGAATTCAAAGTCAAGAACTAGGCCCTTAGCTCCCAGCCTGAGAAATTAGTAATTAGGAAATTGCAATGGGAAGGAAGGAAGATGAGAAGAAGGGAAGGCAAGAAAATTGATCAGAGCTTATTATGTAGATCAAGAACAACAAAATACAGAGGACAGCTTGGACTCTATACCCAAAGCTGAGACCACAGAAGGAAATATGAACTGGTTTCAAGCCCAAATAGCATTCTGGGAGGAGCTTAAAGACCAAATTAAGGAGGCAGTGACCAAATTGAAAAAGAAAAAAAGTTTCACTCAAGAAAACAAATCCTTAAAAATTAAAATGAGTGGAAGTATTTGGGAAAAAAATACCTCCCTAAAAAAGGACGTTTAAAAACTAACTGAAGATTAAAATTCTCTAAAAATTAGAATCAGTCCAATTGAAACGCAGAAAGCTATGATGCATCAAACAAAACATGAAGATTGAAAAATTGGAAGACAGTGTAAAATATCTCACTAAGAAAAACAACTGACCTACAGAACAGATCCAGGAGAGATAACCTAAGTATTATTGGTCTAATGGAAAGCCATGATGAAAAAAAGCAGTCTGGACAACATCCTCCAAGAGATTGTTAAAGAAAACTGTCCTGAAGTCCTGGAATCAGAAGATAAAATAATTTTTGAAAGAATTCACCTGTCTCCTCCCAAAAGAGATCCCAATTTAAAAACTCCGAGAAATATAGTAGCCAAATTCCAGAATTACAAGATTAAGGAAAAAATAGGGCAAGGAGCCAAAAAACAAAACAAAACAATTCAAATATCGTGGGACTACAGTTAGGATTACACTGGACCCAGCAACTTCGACATTAAAAGACTGGAGGGATTGGAATTTGATATTTCATAGGGGAAAATAGCTAGGACTGAAACTAAGGATTAACTACCCAGCAAAACCGAGCATAATCTTTCAGGTAAGGAGATGGTCATTTAATGAAATAAGGGACATCCAGACTTTCCTGATGAAAAAGCCAGAGCTCAATGGAAAATGTGATCACCAACTACAAGACCCAAGAAAGACATAAAAAGGTAAACAAGGAAAATACACACTCACACATACATACATGCACACAACACACGCAGACACACATACCCATGAACACATGAACATAACTTGGGATTCAACAAGAGCAAAATATTCACATCTTTATATGAGAAGTTGATAACTGTGAATTTTGAAATTTATATGATTATCATGACCTTTAAAAGGGTTATACATAGACAGAGGGTGTGGGTATGAATGAACTAACCTGAAGATTAAAATAAACTTATTAAGGGGATCAAAGGGACTGTAATGAGATAAAAGGAAAAGATGAAGGGGCGGCTAGGTGGCGCAGTGAATAGAGCGCCGGCCCTGGAATCAGAAGGACCTGAGTTCGGAGCCGGCCTCCAACACTTAATCCACACAAACAAAAACCTAGCCGTGTGACCTTGGGCAAGTTACTTAACCCCAATTGCCCTAAAGGGCGGCTAGGTGGCACAGTGAGTAAGAGCGCCGGCCTCGGAGTTGGGATGACCCGAGATCAGATCTGGCCTCAGAAAATGAGCACCCACGCATAAATAATGACTAGCCCTGTAACCTTGAGCAAGTTACTTAACCCCAATTGCTTTAAAAAAAAAAAAAGATTTAAATAAAAGGAAAAGATGAAACAGAAAAAGGTAAAGTATGCCTTTCGAAAAGGTATAAAAACACATTATAGTAGAGGGGAAGGAAAGAGGGAGAGGAATACTATTTGAACATAACTTTCACTGCTTCTGGTTCAAAGAGGGTGCAACATAATCAGTTAAGTATGAAATTCTAATGGGAATAGATATGAAAATTCATTAGAGGAAAAGGAGGGAGGGAGAGGAGTACTATTTGAAATTTACTCTCATTGCTTTGGAGTTAAAGGGGGAATAACATACTCTGATAAGTATAAAAATTGATTGTGACCTGTAGGCATTAGGAGGGTAAGGGGAGGTATAAAGGGGGGAATTAGAGGGGAGGGAAATAGTAGTAAGGGAAGAGGGTAGTTAAAGAAGGGGGTTCATTGGGTGGGAACACTGAGGGAGGTGGTGATCAAAAGGTAAACCCTTAAGAAGGGGAAGGCAGAAACAAAAACATAAGCAGGGGAGGGAATAGGATGGAGGAGAAGAGACAGTCTTCATTACTCTGAATGAGAATGGGATGAACTCTCCCATAAAACAGAGGCAGATAGAAGAATGGATTAAAAACCATAATCCTTCAATAGGCTGTCTACAAGAAACACATTTGAAACAAAGGGATACCCACAGGGTAAAGGTAAAAGGTTGGAGTAGAATTTATTATGCCTCAGCTAAAGTAAAAAAAAAAGCAGGGTTAGCAATCCTTATCTCAGATAAAGCAAAAGCAAAAATAGATATAATTAAAAGAGATAAGGAAGGAAACTATATCCTGCTAAAAGACACCATCGAGAATGAAGCAATATCATTATTTAACATATATGCACCAAGTGGTATAGCATACAGATTACTAGAGGAAAAGATTAAGGGGGACCTTAATCTCCCCCTCTCTGAACTTGATAACTCTAACCTCAAAATAAACAAGAAAGAAGTTATGGAGGCAAATAGAATTTTAGAGAGACTGATATGATAGATCTCTGGAGAAAACTGAAAGGGGACAAAAAGGAGTATACTTTCTTCTCAGCAGTGCATGGTACATACTCAAAAACATCATGTACTAGGGCATAAAAACCTCGCAATACAATGCAGAAAGGTAGAAATATTAAATGCATCATTCTCAGATCATGATTCAATAAAAATTATATGCAATAAAGGGTCATGGAAAGATAGACTAAAAATTAAGTGGAAATTAAACAATTTAATCCTAAAGAATGAGTGGGTCAAACAAGAAGTTATAGAAACAATCAGTAATTTCATTGAATAGAATGATAATAATGAGACAACATACCAAAATTTGTGATATGCATTAAAGGCAGTTCTTAGGTGAAGTTTTATATCCCTGAGTGCATACATGAATAAATTAGAGGAAAAGAGGTCAATGAATTGGGCATGCAATTGAAAAACCCAGAAAAAGAACAAATTGAAAATCCCCAATTAAATACTAAATTAGAAATATTGAAAACTAAAGGAGAGATTAATAAAATTGAAATTAAGAAAACTATTGAATTAATAAATAAAACTTAGAGCTGGTTTTATGAAAAAAAATAATAAAATTGATAGACCCTTAGTCAATATGACAAAAAAAAGAAAAAATGAAATGAAATTATGAGTATCAAAAATGAAAAGGGTGAATCTACCTTCAATGAAGAGGAAATCAAAACAATAATTAGGAATTACTTTTCCCAATTGTATGAACATAAATATGTCAATCTTAGTGAAATAGATGAATATTTACAAAAATACAAGTTGCCCAGATTAAATAAGGATGAAGTATATCACTTAAATAACCCCAACTCAGAAAAAGAAATCAAAAAAGCCATCAGTGAACTCCCTAGGAAAAAATCTCCAGGGCCAGATGGATTTACTAGTAAATTCTATCAAATATTTAAAGAACAATTGATTCCAATACTCTACAAACTAATTGGGAAAATTAGTGAAGGAGTCCTACCAAATTCTTTCTATGACACACATATGGTAATGATACCTAAATCAGGAAGAGATAAAACAGAGAAGGAAAATTATACACCAATTTCCCTGATGGATATAGATACAAAAATTTAAATAATATATAAGCTAAAAGACTAGAGCAACTTATCATAAGAATAATATACTTTGATCAGGTAGGATTTATTCCAGGACGGCAAGAATGTTTTAATATTAGGAAAACCATCAGTATATTTGATCATATCAACAATAAAACTAGCAGCAACCACATGATTCTATCAATAGATGCAGAAATGGCATTTCACAAAATACAACATCCATTCCTATTAAAAACACTATAAAGTATAAGAATAAATGGAGCCCTCCTTAAAATAATAGGTAGCATCTCTTTAAAACCATCAGCAATTATTATATGCAATGCGGATAAAATAGAAGCATTTCCAACAAGATCAGGAGTGAAACATGGTTGTCCACAATGACTCCTCTTATTCAATCTGTTACTAGAAATGTTAGCAGTAGCAATTAGAGAAGAAAAAGAAATCAAAGGAATCAAATTAGGCAAAGAAGAGACCAAGTTATCACTTTCTGCAGATGATATACAATAGAGAATCAAGTAAAAAACTACTTGAGACAATAAATAATTTGGCAAAGCTGCAGTATATAAAATAAACCCACATAAATCCTCGGCATTTCTGCATATCTCTAATGAAATTGTACAGCATGAGATAGAAAGAGAAATCCCTTTTAAGTTACTGTGGACATTATAAAATATTTGGGAATCTACCTGCCAACACAAATCCAGGACCTATATGGTCACAACTATAAAACACTTCTCACACAAATAAAGTCAGATCTAACTAATTGGATAACTATCAGTTGCTCGTGGCTGGGTCGAGCTAATACAATAAAAATGACAATTTTAGCCAAACTGAATTATATATTTAGTGTCATAGCAATCAATTTACAAAAAAAAAAAAACACTTTATACAGGTAGAAAAAAACAGTAACAAAATTTATATGGAAGAACTAACCTTACAGAATATGAAAGGAATTAATGAAAAGGAATGCAAGAGAAGTTGGACTAGCTACACCAGATTTTAATCTGTATTATAAAGTAGCATCATAACTCCTTGGTACTGGTTGAGAAATAGATTAGTGGAAGGTTTCTCAACCTGCAGCAGAATAGGGGGAAGGGGGATGAGAGGAGGGAGGATGGATGGGAGGGCATCCTTGGGGGGAGGGGAGGTTGGAAGTACCCACTATAGAAGAGGGACAGGATCATCTAGGGAATGGACCAGGTGGGGGGTGGGATGAGTGGGAGGGAATTATAAGCAGCCTTGTACAATATATCTACTATGATAATGTCTTGCATAGCTAGACATGTACAACATATACTGAATTACTTATCTCCCAAGAGGGAATGGGTGACAAGGGAGGAAGGAAATGGATCTGAAATTTGAGGTCTTAACATTAAATGTTTCAAATATATATAAATACTATTATTAATACTCTTTTGCTTATAATTGGGAGATAAGATGTGCAGGCATTGGGACACAAAGATTCACCTTCCTCTAATGGAAAAGTCGAAGTGGGTATGGGAGAAGGTATGGGAGAGAGCAGATTGGAGGAAGTGACATCTTGTGGGACTGCTATTCTGGGAGGTTGGGTAGGGGAATAACAGGGGGAAAATGATTGTAACTCAAAATCTGGCGGAAATGAATGATGTAAAACAGAAGTTAATAAAGCATTTGTTTAAAAAAAAGAAATGCACTATTTGACAAAAACTGCTGGGAAAACTGGAATATAGTGTGGCAGAATCTGGGCATAGACCATTATATAACACCATATACCAAAATCAAGTCTAAATGGGTGCATGATCTAGGCAAAAAGGATTATACTATAAGCAACCTCAGAAAGCAAAGAATAGTTTACCTGTCAGATTTGTGGAGAGGGAAAGACAATAACAAAACAAGAATTAGAGAACATCATAAAATGCAAAAAGGGTAATTTTGATTACATTAAATTGAAAAGCTTCTGGGGGTGGAGCCAAGATGTCGGAGTAGAAACAGCATGTCCAAGCCACTCTCCACCCAGATCACCTCCAAACTATGTAAAAGGGGACTGTGAACAACTTCTGGAGCCCCAGCACCCACAGAACAACACAGAAGCTAATCCCCCACTGAGGACAGACCAGCAGCCCTGCAGGAAGGACCAGTGCAATGCTCTGGGAGCTGGCAGCACAGTGCACGGGGAGCCAAGCACAGGTCTGCCTGAGTCCAGTTTTAGCCCAAGGGCGGCTGGGCCAGCAGTCAGCTGGAGGGACCCCAGAACACCAGCAGCTGTGGCGATTCCAGAATTATCAACATAGACATGCCTAGGACAAAGTGAAAGACAGGGTAGGGTAAGCTATCTCATGTAGAAGAAGCAAGGGGAAGTGGCTGCAGGGGAGGGGAAGAATAGGAAGGCAAAAAGGCAAAACCACATTCTCATTGAATTTGGTATGACATACATACTAAATGGGATATCTCAACTTGCAGCAGAACAGGGGGAAGGAGGATGAGAGGAAGGATGATGGATGGGAGGGTATCCTTGTGGGGAGGGGAGGTTGGAAGTACCCACTATAGAGGAGGGACAGGATCAAGTAGGGAATGGACCAGGTGGGGGGTGGGATGAGTGGGAGGGAATTATAATCAGCCTTGTACACTATATCTACTATACAACATATACTGAATTACTTATCTTCCCAGAGGGAATGGGAGATAAGGGAGGAAGGGAATGGATCTGAAATTTGAGGTCTTAAAATTAAATGTTTCAAATATTTATATATACTATAATTAATACTCTTTTGCTTGTAATTGGGAGATAAGATGTGCAGGCATTGGGGTACAGAGATTCACCTTCCTCTAATGGAAAAATCGAAGGGGGTATGGGAGAAGATATGGGAGAGAGCAGATGGGAGGAAGCGATATCTTGTGGGATTGCTATTCTGGGAGGGTGGGTAGGGGAAAAACAGGGGGGGGAAATAATTGTAACTCAAAATCTGGCAGAAATGAATGATGTAAAACAGAAGTTAATAAAGCATTTGTTTAAAAAAAAAAAGAAAAGATTCTGTACAAACAAAGCCAATGTAACCAAAACTAAGAGGGAGGTGGGAAATTGGGAAAGAATTTTTACAAACTGTATTTATGAAAAAAGACTCATTTATCTAATATACAGAGAACTGAGTCAAATCTATAAGAATACAAGTCATTCCCCAATTGATAAATGGTCAAAATATATGAACAGGCAGTTTTCAGAGAAATAAATTAAATATATCTATAAGCATATGAAGAAATGCTCTAAATCACTATTGATTAGAGAAATGCAAATCAAAACAAATCTCACCAGTCAGTTTGGCTAAGATGACAAAACAGGAAAATGACAAATGCTGGAGAGGATGTGGGCAAATTGGAATACCAGTGCATTGCTGGTTGAGTTGTGAACTTATCCAATGATTCTGGAGAGCAATCTGGAATTGTGTCCAAAGGGCTATAAATAATTTCATACCTTTTGACCCAATAATACCACTTCTAGGGTCATATCCCAAAGAGATCATAGAAGAGGGAGGAAGACCCGTATGTACAAAAATATTTATAGCAGCTCTTTTTGTGGTTGCAAAGAATTGGAAATTAATGCGCGTGCCCATCAATTGGTGAATGGCTGAACAAGTTGTGATATATGCATGTAATGGAACACTATTGTGCTATAAGAAAGGAGTGGCAGATGGAATTCATATTTATCTGGAGAGGCATATAAAAACTGATGCTGAGTGAGAAGGGTAGAACCAGGAGAAATTTGTATACAATCACAGACACAACATATGTGTGATGACCAACTATGATAGTCTGGACTCTTCTTAGCAATGCAGTGATATAAGTCAATCTCAAAAGACTCATGATGGAGAGAGATGCCTATATCCAGAGAAAGAACTAGAAAGAACTGAGCTTGAATCCTGATTGAAGCAAACTACTTGATCTTTTTCTTTTCATTGTTTGGTTTTATTTCCTCTTTATCATTTTTCATTCCATCTAGTACAATCCGCCTTTGTAACCTGACTAATGTCTAATGTGAAAGTATTGGCAGATCCTACACTGGATTGTATGCTGTCATGGTGGGGGGAGGAGAAGGAGGGGAAAAAAATTGAAACTCAAGTAATTATGGAATTGAATCTTGTAAATTAAAAGTAAACAAACAAATTAATAAGGACAAAAACAACAAAAAAAGAAAAGTACACTTCACTTTCCCATCTGTTTCCCAGTGATATCCCTCTTCATGTCATTTCATTAGCAAAGATAATATTTATAGTATGCTGTAGCTTTTTTGGGGGTCCTCCGTATATCACTCCATTGTCCCGTGAGTAACCACAATTTTTTTTCACTTTCTCCAAACATATTAATTAGTTAACCAGCAATCATTTACTAAGTGACAAATACTTATTTTTTAACTAATGAGGCTATAAAGAAAGGTAAAATCAATTCTTCCTCTAAAGAGGCTCCCATTCACACTGGGGAGATAAAACATAAATAAAGTAGCTGATATGAAATCTTAGGGAGAAGCACTACTGGGAAGGGGCAAAGAAGGGAATAAGGCAATGTGGGATTTGCATTCAATAAGAAACTCAGAGGCCAGAGGGCAGAGTATTCCAAGGAAGGAAAATATGTAATGAGATGGCATGGAGATGAGAGATGGAGTTTCATATATGAGGAGCAGAAGGTACAGCACATAATGAGAGTAAAGTGTAAGAAGACTAGTAAGGCCAAAAGGAGCCAGGTTATGGGTATCTTTGGCTCACTAGTAAGATTTATATATTTTCACTTAATTATAGTGTATTAATTATCTGACTGAAACTAATAAGATGAAATTTTATAGCAATAAATGTAAGGAGATAGTGTGGTACAGTTTAGAGAACAGTATATTTAAAGTATTTTTTTTAAAAACCCAAACTACTGTGATATTAAGAGATACATAGATCCAGAATGAGAGAGGGAACATAGTTATATTCAACTCTGACCTGCTCAGACCACATCTTTCCTCTGAACCCTTTGAAATCTGATTTCACAAACATAGGGCACATATAGGAATAAACCTGCAATTTTTATCTTTTCTCTATCATAAATTCTAGTAAAAAAATGGTCACTTTCCTCTAGGGAAGTCCATGTCAGCATATAGTTTCTCCCCTGTTTGTGTGATTCAGATCCAGTATAGAATTTCCTTTTGTTTGATCCTCTACTTAAAAAAATATTTATTTAGTTAGTTTTTGTTTCTACATTCATTTTTATAAAATTTTGAGTTGCAAATTTTCTTCCCATCTCTCCCCTCCCCCCACCCTAAGACAGCTTTTAATTTGATACAGACTTTACATATCATTCCTACTGAACTTGTTTTCACATTAGTTATGTTTTAAAGAAAAATTGGAACCAATGAGAGAAACAATGAGAAAGAAAGAACAAAAAAAAAGGAAAAAAAGACAGAGAGCAAATAGTATGATTCAATCTGCATTCAGACTCCATAGTTCTTTTTCTGGATGTGGACAGCATTTTCCATTTTGAATTCTTTAGAATAGTCTTGGATCCTTATATTGCTAAGAAGAGATAAGTCTACCAAAGTTAATCATAGCACATCATTAGCTATTACTTGGCACAATGTTCTCCTGGTTCTACTCACTTCACTCAGCATCAGTTCATTCAGGTCTTTCCAGGATTTCTGAAGTCTTCTTGCTCATCATTTCTTATAGCACAATAGTATTTCCAATTCTTTACCACAACAAAAAGAGCTGCTATAAATATATTTGAATATGTGGGTCATCTTTCCATTTATATGATCTCTTTGGGGTTCAGACTTAAAACTGGTATTGCTGGGTCAAAGACCTTCTCAAGCATCTCTTGCTTCTTGTGTCTGAATGTCAAATTTTCTATTCAACTTTGTTTTTTTCCTCAAGAATGCTCGAAAGTCCTCTATTCCACTGAATGACCATATTTTCCCCTGACACAAAATGCTCAGTTTTGCTGCGTAGGTTATTCTTGGTTTTAATCCCAGATCTTTTGCCCTGTGGAATATAGCCCTGGGGCTAAAACCTCTGACTCAGGAGGGCCCGGGATCAGTTCCCGGAGCGCTGAGCTGTCGGTTCCCAGAATGCTGTTCTGGCCACTCCCTGCAGTGCTGCCGGGCTGTCCTCAGTGGGAGGTTAGCTTCTCTGTGTCATTCTGTGGGTTCTGGAGCTCCAGAAGTTGTTCAGATTCCCCTTTTACATGATTTTGAAGTGCCAAGGGTGAGAGCACCTTGGAAGTGCTGTTTCTACTCTGCAATCTTGGCTCTGCCCCTAACCACATTTTTTTATTCCTTGGAAATTAGTTTATATCAAGATTTGTAAACATAGAGCATTACTATAAGAATATGTATTGTATAATAAGCAGATAAGTTTAATTAAATAACTACACAATTTCTTAATTGCTATCTATCTCACTCTTGTCCTTTTCAGTTCTTAATCTAATTCAATATTCATTTCCAATGTCTCTATACAAAATAAATAGAATGATTTATTAACTAGTTATCCAACCACTAATTTGGAAATAAGGTGTTATACCTTCATTTTGTTTTGTTAATTTTAACTCTTTTGAATAATTATGAATCTCATTGAGGATGCCTTGTTTTATTCTGGGACTGGATGTAATAACCACAAAATAATCCAGAAATAGAAATATGTGGAGAGCATCATCATGTCAGGTTATCCCTGTCCAAAGTGTGATGTACCTTTTCATTTTAAAACTGCACAAAGCTTACTCCATGAGAGTTGCAAACACCTTTTCCAGATATCCTTCTAGTTTTGTACTTGTTCAATGTTAATAATCAGTTGATAACTGAATACTTTTGATCTCTGTGGTTTTATTTGTCAAGGAATCAAAATTTTTCTGGTTCAGCTTGAGTTATTCAAATGAATAATCAATATTTAAAATTGGGAAATGAAAAAGAAAAAAAGAAAGTTACCTTGATTACTACTGGCAATTGAAAAATTGTTACAAATAAGTTTCTATAAGGACAACCAAAGTTATCAGGAACTATACTGGCCAGCAAACACTAAACGTCCTGATCAAATGGAGAGATATGGAAGCCAAGAGCAGTACCGATTTAGAAAATGAACATATTTATAAAATATCATGAGCAATTGTGGAAGATTATGAGTCATATAATTTATGAAAATAAAGAAATGATGTAAGAAGAGGTCTAAAGAAAATTTGGAGAGAGAACTACATGAACCATATCATCCCAAGAACTTTTATAGTTAAAACAGAAAAAGAACAATAAACTGATACAATATAGAATAAAATTGTCAACATATCTAAAGTGATCTTTTCTCATTATCAGTAAGAATGAAATTGTCCCATTTAAAGATTACCACCTAAGGGCACAAAGTTCTACATGAAGAAGAAATGGTTCTTAAGAAGTCAGAAAGAACCACTGGACCAGACCAAATATACTCCAAGAAATCTATGCTTAAGGCAACACAGTCTTTAAAACATTGAAGGATCATTATAGAAGATATTGTAGTAGGAGATGTTCAAGGGAATATCAGTAACTACTGAACCATAGGTCAACTTGTTCATTTTTCATAAAATCTTTATGAGAATGACTTATATGCATATCAAGGTGATTCTGAATGAAAAAAATGAGAAACAAATAGTCAGGCTTTTGCAAATAATTTCCCATTGAAGACAACATTTTTAAGGCTACATGAGTGATAAAAACCACAAATAATACAAGATCCTCCTTTACTTTTTACTTACTGTTTTTTTTTTCTTTCATGATTTGGAAAAGCAAAATGCAACACTAAAATCTTTCCTCCACCAAGAATTAAAAAGCAATTATAATACAGTATGTAACATAATAAGAACTTAAGAAATACAAGAAATACTAGTAGAGGTCAGAAGACTAAACAGATCCTAAATTCAATCTGTTGAGTTACATGAAGCTCAATTTTTAGGAAACTTCCTAATGAAAACATCAGGATACAGCTCAGTTCAATCAGAAGTTGACCAGAACTGGTAGTCAGAAGTTATTCTAAGATTATTTACAAATCTAAGTGGTTGATTAAAAATACCTACTGTTAAAATTCTTAAAGCAAGATATCACTTCTGTGTTATGCAGTAGAGAATTCTGGGGTTCTAAATGAATATTTGTCTAAATACATTAACATATTAGAAAATTCTTTATAGGGAAAACATTTGGCCTCAACTATGATCATGCCTGCCTCTATCCCTGCCAAAAAAATAGCTTCTGTTTGAATAAAAACAAAAATATAAGGAGCATTTAATGTACTTACTGAGTACCAGGCACAAAGTAAAGAAAGATAAGAGTGATGCATGGCTTCAAGGAGCTCAGATTTGATGGAAGGCAGGGAAGCCAGGAGACAGAGATGAGGAGGGAAAGAATTTCTGGCATGAAAACTTGAAAAGTTTTGGAAGATGGATGTGGGAGGAAATACCAAGAAGTCATAGACACTGGGCACTGGAGAGGAGTAAGGTATAAGAAGACTGGAAAAGTAAGAAGGGAGCAGGTTATGAAGAGCTTTATAAGTTAATCTAAGGATTTTGTATTTGATCATGTAGGTTAATGGGTACCACTGGATTTTATTGAAGTGGCACAGGATTTCATTTGGAAAATTCATTAGTCCCACATGCCTGGGGGAGAAAGCTCCCCTCAATTTTTCCCTGTGTACACTAAGACTGTAACCAAATAAATGCCCTAATGAGCCAGCCATCATTAACCTGTAACTTTATGACTACTTTAAATAGAAGTTCACAGATAACTATAAGTGTTTGCCTAGGAATCCTCAGATTCCTGGATCACCAGTTCTCGGTGTCTATCTTTCCTTTTCCGAGCACAAGCAAATACAGGTGAATGGGCTTTGCTTGACAAAGACCTTAGTCCAGTAATCACATAACAGAGAAGAGATGTTGATTAATAAGTGGTTTCAGAAAAAAGATTCTGAGAAAAGTCTTTTCATGAGTTTAACTCATGAGTAAATCCAAATTTGAGTCTTTAGCCAAAGGCATACTAGTATGAAAGTGCTTCCTCTGCAGTCCACTTTTGGAGAAAAGGAGAGAATAACCAACACAGCACCTATGAGAAGCTGAAGCATTGGAGTTTGTGTGGGTGAATGTAATCTCAACCTTGCTATCTCACATTGCCTATAAGTGGCTTTTACAATATAGTAATGAGATAAAAAGAAACGTTTGTTCAGCACCCCCCCGCAGTGTGCTTACTTCTCAAAGGGGAGTCTGCTGTGCTTTTGAGTTTTGTATGTGTTTCTGTATCTGTTCATGAGCTCCTGTGAGACCTCTACATCTTATACATTTTCTGTTGCTGTGAATTAAAAGCCATTCCATTAAAAGCAGTCTGAGATGAATTTAGCATGAGTGCCTAAAAAAAGTTAGGCACCTATTACTCACATATAAGGGAATTTAAACCCAAGTTTTATTATGGGTAAATTTAGAAATTTCTTTTCATACTTTCAAATGGAAGTAATGAGACAAAAAAAGGAAGTGATCTGCTGGTCTAATACCTACAAGATCATGACTAGTCCAAGAAAGTTTAGAAATTTCAGTGATTCTCGAGTCGCATATTACACATAGGCAATCCCCAATATTTTTTTTCTGAAAGACCAATCTTTTGTGAGCTCTTTTAGAATATCAGATAATATAAAATTTTCTTGATTTGCTGGAGGTTGATATACCTCTAGTATAAAATAACTCAAATTTGGAAGTTAAATGGTACTTTTTTTAAATTTTTCACCTCAAAGAAAACATATAGAACATTTTAAATTTCCAGGAAGATTCTAAGAATTTTAAAATGAATGTTCCATTAGACACTAAAGGATTAGACATGTTTTCATAGCATTTGTGTAATAAAGTCATTTAGGTCATATTTTCAGACTTTGTGCTATCATATACAAAACAAAGGTAATTTCAGGAATTGAACATCTTATTCTTGATATCATGCAAGACTAAAATAATTTTAAAAATAATTTAACTAAGAAAACATTCCTGGAAACTGTGCAAATACTTGAAATGCTTTCTTAGTTTAATTGAAATTTATTATAGTTCTTATATTATTAGATAAAGTCTTCATTTTTATTGAGAAATTATTTAATTATAAACAACTAAGAAGTTGAATTAATACTGTGTGAGGCAAAAATATTTATGTTTTTATAAATTAAATTTATTTATTTATTCTTAGTTTTCAACATTCATTTCCACAAGATTTTGAGCTACAGTTTTATCTCCCCACCATTCCCCTACGTCCCACCTCAAAATAGCAAACCTACTGAATACTACTTCCCCCAATCTGTATTCTCTTATATCCTCCCCCTTTATTCCCCCTAGCTTTCTAGTAGGGCAAGATGGATTTCTAGACACCAGTGCCTGTACATCTTGTTTCCCAGTTGCATGTAAAAAACATTTTTTTAAACCACTTGTTTTTAAAATTTAGAGTTCCAGATTTTTTTCTTTCTTCTGTCTTCTCTTGCTGCCACTGGGAAGATAAGCAATTAAATATCAGTTATACATGCGTAGTTAACCAAATGATTTCTGTAGTCGTACTATTGTGAAAGACTAACTATATTTCCCTCCATCCTATCCCACCCCCCATTATTCTATTTTATGTTTTGACCTTTCCCTTTTCAAAAGTGTTTGCTTTTAATAACCTTCTCCCCCAATCTGCCCACCCTTCTATCATCCCCCTCTTCCCCCTACCCACCTAGCTTCCTATAGGGTAAGATACCCAAATGAGTGTGTATGTTATTCCCTCTTTAGGCAAAATTCAATGAGAATAAGGTTGCCCCATTCCCTTTCACCTTCCTGTTCTTCCCCTCCATTGTAACAGTTTTATATTGCCTCTTTTATATGAGATAATTTGTCCTAACCTATCTCTCCCTTTCTCCTTCTCCCAATAAATTTCTCTCTTACCTCTTAATTTTATTTTTATATATCTCCTGTGCCCTCTGTCTATGTATACATGAACATACATATGCCCACACTCACATATATTTATATACACATACATCATCCTATACATGTATATGTGTATGTATAGATACATACATAAATACATATATACATATACATTATTGCTGGGCTCACAGTTGAACTCTTCCAAACATGGGAAAATCTTTAATAATATCTACTTCTTGTTCATAGTCTTTGAAAACATATTATCACCTACACACAAACATAATATCATGAAATAGGACTTTAATTCTGACATTTTCCCCCAACTAAGTAGTCCTCTGGGCTAAATTGTTTTTACAGGGTCATGAACATATATGCATGCCTATATGTGTATGTGTGCACCTGCATTTGTGAAAGAGACCTTGGATATAATACTTTACCAAAAATATACCCCAAAAGTGGTTGGGTTGAGGTTGAAAACCTCTTGTTAAAAGGAACCAACTACCAACCACCAACTACTTCTAATTATGGCCCTTTTCACTTTGGGATAGCTCTATCAAGAAACACTGCTCCCCCCCATCAATTTTCACTCTGTTCAAACAATCAGAAACACTTTGTATTTATGCAAGGAAAGCCACTAACTTGTCCATATTCTTTTATCTTCTACCATGTCTTGACTATAAGGAGATCAAATATATAGAAAAAGCCCCAAATATGTAACATTATTCATAAAACCATTTATCATGGTAGCACAAAATATTGAAAGCAAAGTAAATATTCATCTATTGGGGCATGACTGAGCAAATTTTGGTATGTAAACTATGGCATATGAACACAGAAGAATATTAGTGATCTTTAAGAAATGACAAGAAACTTTCAGAGAAAAATAGAAAGATTTATATGAACTGGAATAAAATGAAGTAAAATGAATCAAGAAATGATAGCTGTAGGCCTCATCCACCTCAAGGCCTGTTGTAGCCATGGTTTAGGAGGGCTTGAATGTGGTGAAGACAGGCAGAGTGATGCTGGGAGAGACCAACCCAGCTGATTCCAAGCCAGGCACCATTCGTGGGGACTTCTACATTCAATTTGTCAGGAACATCATTCATGGCAGTGATTCTGTAAAAAAGTGCTGAAAAGGAGATCAGCCTGTGGTTAAAGCCTGAAGAACTAGTCAATTATAAGTCTTGTGCTCATGACTGGGTCTATGAATAAGGATATTAAAAGTGAATATGTAATGGACCTACTCCTATTAGTAGCTGTGGTATGTGTGTATGTCTTCATCACTAAGTGTGAGTGTGTGTATGTATGTCTCCATCCCTGAATACAACATTTCATGCCAGGGGATTGAAAGGAATTGGAATTATTGTTTTCTAAAACAACCCTGTAATCCTGTTCAACAAAACTTTGGGAATAAAAAAAAAGAAATGATAGCTATAAATGATTACTGAAATTATGCAAATAAAAATTAAAGGAAAACAATTTCAAACTTTGTGATTACAGATCAAATCTTGGTTCCAAGGATGACATGAGGAAACTTCTCTCTGTTCTGAGGAGAGATAGAAACTTTTAAGTGCAATGTTCTAAACAGTGCCAAATATGAATCTGTACCATTAGTTTTTCTTAACATTTTTTTGTTGTTATGAGGGGAAGGCTCACTGAAAGATGAAGAAGTGAGGTCAAGAGGGAGAGAGGAAAAGGGGAAGGAACAACATAGTATATCTGGAAATTATTATATTATGAAAACAAAATGGGACAATGAAATAAAAAGGGCAAATCTGTAACTGTGTCATCTCTACTCATTGCTCCTAGTCTCACCCCTCCCCACCAGAGCCAAGAGCTATAGGACTCATCTTTCTACATCTTTTAGTCTTTCAAATATTTGAATCTCCCAGTTTTCTATTCTCTAGGCATAACATGGTCATGTCTTCTCCTGATCGTCAGTGTGCATGATCTCAATACTTTTCCTCATTCTGATCTCCCTCTTCCTGGTGTTCTCCTTTTAAATCAGTGTCCTTTCTCAAATGTGATGTTCAGATTCCTAATGGGATCGGACTAAGGCAGACTACAGTGGGGTTGTTTTCTCCATAGATCTGGGAAGTTTGTTTCCCTTAATACAGCGGGGTGTGTTAAATAGTGCTTAGGCCTACAAGACAGGAAGACCTGAATTTAAGGCCCACATTGATATGTTCTTCCTTATGTGTTGCTGGGATGGTTACTTAACATCCAAGTGCTTGAGACAACTTTGGAAAGCAATAAATTTGCACAGAGTGTGTTGACCTGCATTGGTAGAGGGAATTTCCTTACCCAGGAGCTCCCTAAGCCAATGAAATTAGAGGTTCAGGGTCTATCTTCTTAAGAAATGCAGAATGAAATAGCATTGCCACTTCTCTCTCTCTCTCTCTCTCTCTCTCTCTCTCTCTCTCTCTCTCTCTCCCTCCCTCTCTCTCTCTCTCTCTTCTCTCTCTCTCTCTCTCTCTCTCTCTCTCTCTCTCTCTCCCTCCCTCTTTCTCTCTCTCTCTCTCTCTCTCTCTCTCTCTCTCTCTCTCTCTCTCTTTTTTTTTTTTTTTCTCTCTCCTCTCTCTCTCTCTCTCTCTCTCTTTCCCTCCGTCCTTTTCTTACTCTCTCTCTTTCCCTTCCTGTTTCTCTCTCTTTTTCTCTGTGTTTATGTGTGTCTGCGTGTGTGTATGTGTATGTGTGTGGATGTGGATGTGATTCAAAACAATCTATTTTCTCATATTGAATTTATAATGCCTTAACCCTTCCTCCCATCTCTTGACTTTTCCACATGAATGCCTAAGTAGGTTGGCAACTTCTATCTTTTACTTGAGTTTTCCTTTCTTTTTTTCTTCATATCTAAGTGCAAGACTTGACACTTGTCCCTATAAACATGTTTTTAAAAATGTGTTGTCAAAATGCAGCACATTTTCCTACTACCTCATTTCAGAGAAAACACAAAAGAAAAATCAATGACTAGGACATTGGGTTATTTTCAATTTTATGTGTGAAAACGCTCTTAAGACTAATTCACTTGGGCTTAGCAAGGAGACAGTTTTGTTAAGCGCTTAGGAACTTTTGCCTTCCTCACCTTAAGGGCATTTCTACTTTAACAAGGATTATAGGTGATCTCAACTGTAGTCACATATAAAATCGCAATTGTATTTATATCTGTTAAATCCTCTGAGAAAGAAAAAAAAATATGTGCTTCTGTGCTTTTGTATAGAATCAAGAAGAAATTAACTAACTAACTTTTCTCAGTTTTAGATGCTTCATGTACAAAATGGAGCTAATAATAGCACCTGTAGTAGATAATTCATGTGATAATCAAAAGGGAAAACATGTAAAGTGCTATGTTTACAAAGCACTTGTGCTAAGTATTGCTCCTTTTATCCTCATCTAAGATGAGGAAACAGAGGTTTCAAATTACTTCAGAAGTTACCTCCCTATGATTATTCAGTCAAGAAAAGATTCTTTAAACAGCATTATTTTCCCTGTGAATTACTGATTTTAAGTTACATGTTAACTACAGGTTTTAATCAGAATATACCCATTCTTTGCTTCTGTATTTTTCCTGCATAAAAATATGCCAAGGAGAAAGACTTCTCCCTTCAACTATCCTATAATTATCTGGTTGAGCAAGCATCATACACATTTCATGGAGAGACTAGCTACTTGTTAATGGCAACTGTGGTGGCTATTCATGAATACAGTTTCCTAAGCTGCTCTGAAAACTGCTCAAGAAATCATCAGAGTGGGCAGGATACACATCATAGAATACAGGTTCAAGTTTAAAACTTGTTCCACCTCAGAATTCAACTCATTAAGCATTAATTATATTAATTAAGTACCTGCATTGTATGAAGCACTGGGCAAGACATTGGGGAAACAAAGACAAAAATAAATGGCCCCTATCTTGGAAAAACGTATTAAGAATGAAGAGAATAGATAAATCATGTCTGCAAATAAATAATTGCAAAGTAATTTGTGGAGGGAGAGTACAGTAACTAGGGAATGTTGGGTCAGGAAGGTACAGAGTGGCCTCTGAGCAGAGGTTTGAAATAAGATAAGAATTCAGAGGCATGATTGAATGTATTCTAGTTATATCACTTGGAAACATCCTTCAGCTTGGAGGGTGGTTCCTCCCATTGGACAGATATCATAGGCTTTTGGTATTCTGTGGGCCTGCATCTCCTAAAACTATGCTTCATGAGTTTTGCCCTTAATAATCATTCAGAGGATTCAATTGCTTTAACATAGAAATATATTTAATTAAATCGGTTAGAAAAATTGAGGGAAAAAATTGCCATAAACCTTAGTTTAACACAAACAGCATTAACAAGTAGAGAATTTGTCGCCAATCCACATGGATGGAAGGGCACACAATGTCAAAGGGGGCAGGGTACACACGTAGAGAGCCAGACACATTGGAAGGACATGTAGCACTTCTAATATTATCAAATGTTATTACTCAGCCTATTTCCCACTGACCTAATATTCTCCTCTAAAAGTTGATTTGCAGGAACTGGGCAGAGCCAAGATGATAGAGTAGAAACAGCACTCCCATAGTGCTCCAGCCCACACCACTTCAAAATCATGTAAAAGGGGACTGTAAACAACCTCTGGAGCTCCAGAACACACAGAACTACCCAGAGAAACTTACCACCTGCTGAGGAGTGTCCAACAGACCAGCAGGGAGTGGCCAGCACAGCACTCTGGGAGCTGAGACCATGTTCACTTGAGTCGGAGTTTTAGGCCAAGGGAGGCCAGACCAGCAGCCGGCTGGAGGGATCCCAAAACACCAGCAGCTGTGGCAATTCCAAAATTATCAACACATATATGTCTAGGACAAAGTGAGAAGTTAGTGCCCTATGGACTTTGGGACCAGTATTTGGGAATGCATCAGCTTCTTTCCCTGGAGTTGAGAAGCCATTGAGGAGCTGCGGCCAGCTTCAGTGGCAGCTTCAGCTCCTGGCCTGCAAATTGTAGGGGGAATCCCACAATCAGTCTAGGGGGTAATTGCTCTTGCAATTACCCTGGATCTGGATTGCATTCTGAAGTGAAAGTCTTAGTGGGTATCCAGGTTGCCAGGGTATGTGGGGGCTTCAGAGAGGGCAACCAACTAATACCTTCGACAGTTGAGAAGACCCAAATATTAGGGACAGAAGCTCTCCTGTCTGGTGGCAGAGTCCTACTGTGGCAACAAGCCCAAAAGTCAAGTAATTTAGTGGCAACATGCTTAGGCAAAGGAAACAAAATAAACAGAAAAATGCAACATTAGACTCCTATTTGGGGGGCAAAGAGGATCAAAGCATGGAACAGGAGGAGGACTGGGAGGTCAGAACTCCTGCACCAAAAGCACCAAATGAAAATATGAACGGGTTACAGGCCAAAGAGGAACTTAAGAAGGATTTTAAAAACCAAATAAGAGAAGTGGAGGAAAAATTGGGAAGAGAAATGAGAAGGATGCAGGAAATGTATGAAATGAGAGTCAACAGCCTGACTGAGGAAAATAACACCTTAAAAATAGACTAACTCAAGTGGCACAAGAGGCTGAAAAAGGCAATGAGGAGACGAATGCCTTAAAAAGCCGAATTTACCAGATGGAAAAAGAATCTCAAAATCTCACTGAGGAGATTCATTCCTTCAGAATTAAATGGGAGCAAATGGAAGCTAGTGACTTTATGAGAAATCAAGATGATGTTAAACAGATCCAAACAAATGAAAGAATAGAAGGCAATGTGAAATATCTCATGGGGAAAACCACTGACCTGGAAAATAGATCCAGGAGAGAGAATTTTAAAATGATTGGACTACCTGAAAGCCATGATAAATGAAAGAACCTAGAAATCACCCTTCAAGAAATTCTCAAGGAAAATTGCCCTGATGTTTTAGAACAGGGGGCAAAATAGAAATTGAAAAAGTTCACCAAACACCTCTTGAAAAATATTCCAAAAAGAAAACTCTTAGGAATAATATAGTCAGGTTCCAAAGTTCCCAGATGAAGGAGAAAATATTACAAGCAACCAAGAAGAAACAATTTGCATACTGTGGAAACATGATGAGGATAACACATTATCTGGCAGCTTCTACATTGTGGGATTGAAGGGCTTGGAATATGATATTCCAGAAGTCAAAGTACCTGGTATTAAAACCAAGAATCAGCTACCCAGAAAACTGAGTATCATGTTTAAGGAGAAAATATGGTCATTCAACAAAATAGAGGTCTTTCAAGCATTCTTGATGACAAAAAAAAACAGAGTTCAATAGAAAATTTGACATTCAGATACAAGAAGAGAAGCATGAGAAGGTAGACAGGGAAAAGAAATCATAAGGAATTTATCAAAGTTAAACTATATACATTCCTACATGGAAAAGCAATAATTGTAAATGATGAAACTTTTCTTAGTAAGATAATAGTTGAAGGGAATACAAAAGTATGTATATGTATATATATATATATATATATGTATATATATGCATATATACATATATATATGCATGTGTATATATCTATATAGGAAGGTATATAGGCATATATATGTAGATAGATATAGATATAGATATTTGAGTGTGTGTATATATATGTACAGGTAAACATAGACAGAGGGCATAGGATCAATTGAATCGGAAAGGATTATACTTAAAACGTGAAATTGATAGGTGTAAGAGGAATATAATGAGAGTAGATGGGGAGAGACAGAATGAGGTAAATTATATTGTATAGAGGAAGCAAGGGAAAATTATTACAATGGAGGGGAAAAACAGGAACCAAAAGGGAATGGGTCAACCTTATTCTCATTGAATTTGGCTTAGGGAAGGAATAATAAACATACAATATTGTGTATATTACCCTACAGGAGAGTAGAGAGGGAGGGCATGAGAGGGCACAGATGGAAGGGAGGGCAGGTTGGAGAGGAGGCAGGTTAGAAGCACACACTTTTGTAAAGGGACAGGGTCAAAGTAGAGAATAGAACAACTGGGGGTGGGATAGGATGGAGGTAAATATAGTCAGTCTTTCACAATATATCCACTATGGAAATATTTAAGATAGCTACACAGGTACAACCTATATTGAATTAATTATATTCCTAGTAAGGGTGGATGAGGAGGGAGGAAGGGAAAGAATCCAGAATTCAAAATTTTAAAATCAAATGTTTAAAAAATATTATTCTTATTTTACATGCCACTGGGAAATAAGATATACTTGTTCTGGGGTATTGAGATCCATCTTGCCCTACCAGAAAGTTGGAGGGGGGATAGGAGAGGATATAGGAGAGAGCAGATTGGGGGATGGGATATATAATGTGATCATTTTATTGGGATTGTTGGTAGGGGAAAGCCCAGGAGAAAATTTGTAACTCATGGAAATGAATGATGTAAATGAAAAATAAGCATAAAATTTAATTTTAAAAAAGGATGAGGACCTACATGAAAGTGTTATCTATATAAACAGAGAGAGGGGAACTGATGGAAGATTTTTTTTGAGGAAGAATAAATAATGCTTTCCATTTAGTTATGAATATTAGGGAGGTAGTGACTAAGTACTTATTACATGCCTACTATTGGCTTTGCATTGAGCTAAAGTATTTATAGACATTATCTCATTTGATCCACATAACAACTGTGAGGTAAGTGTCATTATTATTTCCACATTTCTTATGGAAAAACCAAAAAAACTGAGCCAGGGAAGAGCCAAGATGGTAGAGTAAAAGCAGAGACTTGCTTGAGCTCTCCCCTAAACACCTCTAAATACCTATAAAAATGACTCTAAACAGATTCTAGAGCAACAAAACTAACAAAATGACAGAGTGAAACCTATTTCCATCCAACACAATCTGGAAGGTTGACAGAAAAGATCTGTTGTACCAGTCTGAGAGAAGAGCACAGTCCAGAATTGGGCTGCACCTGCAAAGACAGAGCCTTAACAAACTGGGAGTAGTTACAGGGTACTGAATCACTGGCAGCTGTGGCAATTTGCAGACTTCTCAACCCACAAATGCCAAAGACAACTGAGAAGATCAATAGCAAATATCCAGTGGACCTAGTTCAGAGAGGATCACAGTCTGGCCCCAGCCCCAGCGTGTCTAGAGTCAGCAAATACAGTGACTGGTTTTGTAACAGCCCACAGACAGTGGGGAGATTGAGAGGCTGATCATTGGGGGATTGCAGGCATTATTTTCCTGGGATTGAGTCAGGATTCACTTACTTTTCCCATACCTGGATTTGGGTTTCACAGTCCAGGATGGCAGTCCTAGGACTAGGAATAGCTCTGGTGTGGCAGAACTTATGGCAGTAGTGGAGAGGTAATCCTCCTCACAGTTCCAGTGCAGAAGAGATTGCTTATGGTCACTCATAGATCAGAGAACAGAACAGGAGAGGAATAAAAACCTTTCCCTTAATAATACAGCTTTGGAAGAACTGGAAATTTACAGGTCTCTAGAAGTATCTCTGAAAACAGGTGAATAAAACCCTTGATGCTTGGAAAAAGACACCCTCCACACTGGAAGCACAGTTCTACCTTAAGAAAGAGTTTAAAATTCAAGTAATTTGCTAGGAAAATGAGCAAACAGTGGGGAAAAATAAGATTACAAAATCTTATTTTAGAGACAAGGAAAATCAAAACATAAAACCAAAGAAAACAAAGTCAAAGCTCCTACATCCCAAAGTCTCCAAGAAAAATATAAATAGGTTGTATGTCATGGAAGGATTTTGAAAATCAAGTAATAGAAGTAGAGGAAAACTTAGGAAGAGAAAGGAGAGTGATGCAAGAAAATCATGAAAAATTAGTCAAAACTTAGTAAAGGAGATCCAAAAAATGCTGAAGAAAATGATACTTTAAAAAGAAATAGAGTAACCCAAATGGCAAAAGAGGTCCAAAAACAATGATGAGAAGAAATCCTTAAAAAGCAGAATTGGCCAAAAGGAAAAAGAGGTCCAAGAGCTCAATGAAGGAAATAATTCCTTAAAAATTAGAATGGAGAAAATGTTAGCAAATGACTTTAAGAGAAATGAGGACATTATAAAACAAAAACAAACAAATAAAAATAGAATTCAATGTGAAATACCTCATTGGAAAAACAACTAACCTGTAAAATAGATCCAGGAGAAAGAATTAAAAAATTATTTGAGTACATGAAAGCCATGCTTAAAAAAGTAGCTGAAACATCATCTTTCAAGGAGTTATCAAAGAAAACTACCCTGATATTCTAGAAGCAGGGAGGAAAATAGATATTAAAAGAATCCACCAATCACCCCTTGATATAGATCCCAAAAGGAAAACTACTAGGAATATTAGTCAAATTCCAGAGTTCTGAGGTCAATGAAATACAAGCAGGCAGAAAGAAACATTTCAAGAATGGTGTAAACACAAAAAGGGTAACAAAATTTAACAGCTACTACATTAACAATTCAGAGTACTTGGAATATGATATTCTGGAGGTCAAAGAAGAAAACATTAAAAGGAAGAATCACCTACTCAGAAAAACTTAGCATTATCCTTCAAGGGAAAATGGATATTCACTTAAATAGAAGACTTTCAGTTTTTCTTGAGGAAAAGACCAGAACTGAATAGAAAATTTGACTTACAAATACAATATCAAGTGGAGCATGAAAAAGGAAACAGGAAAGAGAAATGCTAAGGAACTTCTTAAAGTTGAAGTGTTTACATTCCTACATGGAAAGATGATATTTGTAACTCATGAGTACTTTTTCGAGTATTAGAGTAGTTGGAAGGAATATGTACACACACCAGCACACACACAAATTCAGGTATATGTGTGTATACATACATACATACATACACAGGCATATATACATATGTACTTTCATACATGCATACAATACATATCTAAATGTACGTATATACATATCCGTGTGTGTGTGTGTGTGTGTGTGTGTGTGTGTGTGTGTGTATATAGGCATATACACATGTATGCTTGTGTGCATATATATACAGATATGAGTATGTGTGTATGTATATGCAGCTCTGTGTATATATAGGCGTATTTTTGGATGTGTGTATATATACACAGACAGAGAGAACAGGGTGATTTGAATATGAAGGGATGAAATCTAAAAAATAAAATGAAGAGGAGAAAGAAGAATGTCCTGGGAGAAGGAGAAAGGGAGAAATAGAATGGGGTAAATTATCTTGCATAAAAGAGGCAAGAAAAAGGCTTTTACTGTGAAGGGGAAGAGTGGGGAGGTGAGACTGAATGAGTGAAGTACTCTCATTGGATTTTGCTAAATAAGGGAATAACATACTCAGTTGGATATGGAAATCTATCTTACATTACAGGAAAATAAGGGAGATGGGGATTAGAGAGGGGAGATGATAGAAGGGAGGGTACATGGGAGGAGAGGGTAATCAAAAGCAAACACTTTTGAGAAGGGAAAATGTCAAAGGAGAGAAGAATGTAAATGGGGGGTGAGGGGATAGCATGGAGTGTAATATAGTTTGTCTTTTACAACATGACTGTTATGGAAGTGTTTTCCATAACTATATACATATATACATATACATATATACATATACATATATACATATATACATATATACATATATATATATATATATATATATATATATATATATATAACCTATAGTGAATTGTTTACCTTCTCAATGAAGGTGGGTGGGGATGGAGGTAGGGAGAGAATGTGGAACTCAAAGTTTTCAAAACAAATGTTAAAAAATTGTTTTCTGGGGGATGGAGACAAGATGGAGGAGTAGAAATAGGACTTCTGCACAGCTTCTTTTTCCACCTCCTCCAATACATGTGAAAAATTACTCTAAACAAACTTTAGAGCTACAGAACCCACAAAGTGACAGAGAAAAAATAGCCTCCTGCTGAAGACAGCCTGGCAGGCAGGCAGGAAGGGGCCATCACAGCAATCTGGGAGAAGAGTCCAGCCCAGCATGAACCCAAGGTTTTAGTCTCAGAGCATTCTACTAACACTAGCAGGAGGGACTTTGGGAGAGTGTATATACAGCAGCTGTGGATGTTTCCAGAATTATCAATCCATAAATGCCAAAGACAAAGTGAAAGGTCGTCATGGACTTTGGGAACAGGGGGTCCAGTGCAGTGTGGCCTCTGACCCCTGGAGGAAGAAATGACTGAGGTGCAACCTCATCACTGAATCAGAGCTCCTGGCCTGCAGATTGTAGGGGGACCAAGCAATCAGTTCGATTGGTAATCATGCTTGCTTTAACCTTCTTGGATCTGCATCACTGTCTAGGGTCGAGGTCCTGGGGTGTGTGACCAGTGTGCCAGAGCCTGTGGAGGCTTCAGAGAGGGCAGCCAACTAATAGCTCCACCAGATATGAAAACTCCAGCAATTTGGGACAAAGTTCCCCATCTGGTAGCAGAGTTTTACTATGGCAAAAAGCTCAAAAGTTAAGTAATTGAGTGGCAATGTGAGAAAGCAAAAGAAGCAAAGTAAATACAAGGATTTGCCTTTAGACTCTGATTTTGGGGACAAACAGGACCAAAGCATGGAACAGTAGGAAAACAGTGAAGTCAGAACTCCAACAACAAAAGGTTCCAAGAAAAATATGAACTGGCTATAGGCCATAGAAGATCTTAAGAAGGATTTTGAAAACCAAATAAGAGAAATGGAGGTAACATTGGGGAGAGAAATAAGAATGACGAAAGAAAATAATGAAAAGAGAGTCAACAACCTGACTGAATAAAATAACACTTTAAAAAATAGACTAACTCAAATGGCAAAAGAGGCTCAAAAAGCCAAAGAGGAGAAGAATACCTTAGAAAGCCGAATTTGCCAGATGGAAAAAGAATCTCAAAAGCCATTGAAGAGAATCATTCCTTCAGAATTAGAATGGAGCAAATGGAAGCTAGTGACATTATGATAAATCAAGATACAATTAAACAGATCCAAACAAATGAAAAAATAGGAGGCAATATGAAATATCTCATTGGGAAAACCACTGACCTGGAAAAAAGACCCAGGTGTGATAACTTAAAAATGATTGGACTACCTGAAACTGACAATCATAAGAGGACCTAGAAACCATACTTCAAGAGATTCTCAAGGAAAATTGCCCTGATGTTTTAGAACTAGAGTGCAAAATAGAGGTTGAAAGAATCCACCAATCACTACTTGCAAAAGATCCCAAAAAGAAAACTCCTAGGAATATTTTAGCCAGGTTTCAGAGTTCCCAGAACAAGGAGAAAACATGTCAAGCATCCAGGAAGAAACAATTTCAATATTGTGGAAACACAATCAGTATAACACAAGATCTGGCAGCTTCTACACTGAGAGATCAAAGGGCTTGAAACAAGATATTCTGGAGGTCAAAGGAGCTGGGATTAAAACCAAGAAATACCTACCCAGCAAAACAGAGTATCATGTTTCATGGGAAAATATGACATTCAATGGAATAGTGTACTTTCAAGCATTCTTAATAAAAAAAAACAGAGTTGAATAGACAATATATAAATATAGAAAAATATAAGAGGCAAGAGAAGCATGAGAAGGTAAACAGGGAAAAGAAACCATAAGGTACTTATCAAAATTGAACTAGTTACATTCCTGCATGGAAAAATGATAATTATAAATTATGAAACCTTTCTCAGTATGAGAATAGTTGAGGGGAATATAAATGTGTTTATATATACAAACATACATATATATATATATATACACACATACATACATACATACATATATATATATATATATATACATATGTACATATATATATATATATAGGAGGGTATATGGGCGTATGAATACATTTGTGAGTGTGTTTATATATGTGTACAGCTATATGTAGACAGATGACAGAGGAACAATTGAGTAGGAAAGTATGATAATTAAAAGGTGTAATTGAGCAGTGATAGAGAAATATAGTGAGAGGAGATGGGGGGAGATAGAATGGGGTAAATTATCTTATATAGGAGGCAAAGAAAACTGTTACAATGGAGGGGAAGAATGGGAAGGCAAAAGGGGATGAGTCAACATTACTCTCATTGAATTTGGTTTAGGGAGGGAAAGACATGCACACTCAATTGGGTATCTCAACCTACCATAGAGTAGGGGGGACAGGGATGAGAGCAGAGATAATGGAAGGGAAGGCTGGTTGTGGTGGATGGAAGTTAAAGCACAAAGTTTTGAAAAATGATAGGGTCAAATTAGAGAACAGAAAAAATGTGAGGTGGAATAGGAGGGAGGAAAATATAGTCAGTGTATCAAAATATGTACACTGTGGAAATGTTTTGCATTCCTACACAAGTACAAACTATATTGAATTGCTTGTCTTCCCAGTAAGAGTGGGTGATGACAGAGGAAGGGAAAGAATCTGGAATTCAAAGTTTTAAAATCCACTGTTTAAACATATATGTGTGTGTCTGTGTCTGTGTATGTTTTATATATATATATATATATATATATATATATATATATATATATATATATATATGTATATATGTATATGCATATATGTATATAAATGTATGTATGTATGTGTGTGTGTGTGTGTGTGTGTGTGTATATATATATATATATGTATTTTTTTTTTACCTGCAACTGGAAAATAAGATATACAGGTATTGGGGCATAGAGATCCATCTTGCTCTACTGGAAAGTTGGAGGGGGCATAGGAGAGTATATAGGAGAGAGCAGATTGGAGGAGGGGGTATTCAGCAAGATTGCTGTTTCGGGGTGATGGGTAGGAGAAAGATGGGGACAAAATTTGTAACTTAAAATCTGGTAGAAATGAATGATGTAAACTAAAAATAAACATAAAATTTAATCCAAAAATGTTTTCATATGCATCATAGAAATAAGATATACAGGAAATGGTGTATAGAAATCTATATTTCCTTGTGAGGAAATAGAAGGGAAGGGATAAAAGAAGGGAGAAATAGAAGGCAGGGCAGATCAGG
The DNA here is from genome assembly GCA_011680675.1 of Gymnobelideus leadbeateri. Taxonomy (NCBI): domain Eukaryota; kingdom Metazoa; phylum Chordata; class Mammalia; order Diprotodontia; family Petauridae; genus Gymnobelideus; species Gymnobelideus leadbeateri. The sequence continues at coordinate 178,042 of WOXC01009630.1, read as the reverse complement.
GAAGGGATAATAAGAATTCGAGCTCTCTGGGTGTGGGGGAAGGGTGAGATGGGGAGAAGATTTGGAACTCAAAATCTAAAATAAAGTGAATGTTGAGAACTAAAATTAAATTAATAAAAAGAAAAATAAGAAGAAATTGACAAAACCAGATACTTGTCTAAGGTCATACATTCATGAGGCATGAATTGTAGCTTCAGGCCATTATATTTTTATTGCTATATATTTTTAGGTTTTATATTATAACCTAAAAACTGAGAATGAGGGATTTCTTCTTTAACCCAAGCACCAGACATAACTCAAGAAAAGTCTCACTAACAACTATCAGCAAAATGTTTGAATAATGAGTCCAAGAATTCAGTTATGTTGTTATGTTTATGTAAGTATTTTATCTTCTGATTGTCTCCCCTGAGTCTTCATCATCCAATTTTATTTAATTCTACTAAATAACAATTTATCAGGTATCTACTATGTTCTAGACACTGTTATAGAATATTTCTTTCCCTAAAAGATCTTATGTTCTTCTAGCAGAAAAGCAACTACATAGACAAGTATATGCAAAACTCATACAAAAATAAATACATTTTTAATAAATATAAGAGAGAGAGACCAGCGACAACTGGAAAGATAAGGAAAGATCTTGAATACCCTTTGAATCTTGAAGAGTGCTAGAGGTTGCAAAAGATAGACATGAGATTGCAGAACATTATAGGAATGAGATATTGCTTATGACAAAGACAGATTCAGGAAATGTATTATCACAGATAATGTTAGTATATCAGCTCATGTAGCAGGTTTTCTAATGGTCTGGGCCTCCCAGACTTTGTTTCTTTTAAGTATTTCACCATTATGAAAATTATACTTTCCCTCCTAATTCATTGGTGTATTGTTCAAAATCATTCAAGACACAATTCAAAACACATTCAAGTTTTGAGAACAAAGATCTCATTCCAAAGATCACATTAGACCTAGATAATTCCCTTCATCAAATTGAAAGCCTCATGACAACCTCATCCAATCCTTTGATCTAGTATCCAGACTGCAATTAAATGAATGGATATGGTTCAAAGCTCAGTAACAGACTATAAGTGTCTGCCAGGCAAGAAAAAACCTAGCTACATTTCTGAAAATTCATAACTTGAAATATGGTTATTTGCTTATAAATTTTCGTAAAAATCTTTAAGATATGAAAAGTGCCTTTATGTTGCTTCATTTGATATTCAAAACATAAATATCATTATCATTGTTACAAATATGAGAAATTGAGGGAAAAAGACAAGTGAATCACCCATGTTTCCAAAGTCAACAAGTGTTTGAGGCCAGATTTTTCCCTCGAGGTATTCAATAGATTTACTTTTATTTAGATGTCTTAAAGACTTTAAATGCAGTAGAATTTTCAAATTTGTTTTGCCTTTGCCTTCAAAATGTAAGGCAGTTAAGTGATACAGTTGATTTGTGTTCGGCCTGGAATCAAGGAAATTTGAGTTCAAATCAATCCTCAGACACACTTGCTGTATGACCTTGGGCAAGTAACTTACCCTCCATTTTTCTCAATTTAATAAACTTTAAAATTAAGATATGATAAAATTTTCTTGCCACCTTTATAATTTTCTTCTGGCTCATGAATAGAGGAAATGGGCTATTTAATCAGTTATAACTGAAAGACTGAATGAATAAAAAAAATCTTTTTAAGCACAGTATGTGACAAACATTGTGGTGATTGCTAGAGATAAAAATGGAAAATTACAGCTGTTTTTGCTTTTAAGGAGCTTACATTCTGATTGTAGGAAACATATATAGGAGGAATTAGCTGCCAGATACAGGGAAAGGTCCAGCAGCTCTTAAGATCGTGGCAAGGCATATAGCAAAGCCTGATGATCCTATCATATTACTGGGAGGATTATAATTAGAGAGCTTCTGCTCATCCTGACAATGTGAGCATCACTGGGAAACCACATTTCAGAGGGTGGGAAGATCTCCTTTTGGGAAGGGACTACTCTTGTTGGACTTTTAGGAATCTAGGTAGATTAAAGACACCACTTTTTTTTTCTAAAACTAACATTCAGCTACCACATTCAAATATCTATCTACTTGGTCAAGGATGTGTGTGTGTGTGTGTGTGTGTGTGTGTGTGTGTGTGTGTGTGTGTGTGTGTGATAGTGTGATATTAGGGAAACGACATTTATGTAGATGTTAATATTGAATTAGCCAACATTATGGTGGTATTTCTAATAAGAAAACTCAGGATTATAAGACATTATGTGTGTTTTTCAAATATTGTTAAATATTTGATATCAAAATACATTTATAAAATATACATTCAGATATTCTGTGTTTTTCTATTCTGTTTTTTTCTTTTTTTTACTTAGTTTTTGTTAACATTTTAAAATTTTTGAGTTCTGAATTCTCTTATTCCCTCCAATCACCTCGCCCCACCCATTGAGAAAGGCAAGGGATATATAATATCAATTTAAAATATGAAAGCATTCAGAACATATTTAAAACATTTAGCAAAAATACTTGGCATAACATTTGCCAAAAAAGCAAGAAAAATAAGGAGAATAAGTTACATTTCAGTCTGTAATCAGAGTTCATCAGTCCTCTATCGGGAGGTGTATGGCTTTTTTCAAAATGAGACCTTCAAAATTGTTTTAGATTCATTATATTTCCTGTCCATCCTCAAAATTATATATCACTTTGTACCTCTGCATATCTTATTCTAGTCTCCTTTTATCACCTCCCTGCCCTTTTCTCTTATCTACTTCCTCTACCCCTACTTCCCCACTGGGTAAGATAGATTTCTATACACAATCAATTAAATGTATATATTTTCTTCTCTCCTTGAACCAATCCCAATGTGATTGATGTTCAAGCATTGTTCACCACTGGCCCAACCCTCCTCCCCGACAAAAACACTTCCCTGCACACCTCTTTTATGTGAGGTAAATTTTCCCCATTCTTCCTCTCCCTTCCCCTTTCTCTCAAGAGATCCTTCTTCTCGTGCTTGAATTTTTTTGAGATCATTACAACAGAAGTAACTCAGACCAATGACCTCTCTCCAAGTAGACTCCTTCTAAGTGTGCTAATAGTGTTAAACTTCTTAAGAGTTATGTTTATCTTCCCCTATAGGAATGTGAACAGTTAAACTTTATTAAGTCCCTTAAGATTTCTCTCAATGTTTACTTGTTATGCTTCTCTTTAACCTTGTGTTTGAATGTCAATTTTTCTCTTCATGTCTGGTATTTACTTGGATTTTTTTTCCCTTAATGATATTTGATTTTTCCCCCAATTATATGTAAAGATAGTTTTCAACATTCACTTTTTCTTCCTCCCTCCATTCCCTCCTACTACCCCAAGACAGCAAGCAATCTGATATGGGTTATAAATGTACAATCATGTTAAACATGTTTCCACATTAGTCATGTGGTAAAAGAAGAATCAGAACAATAGGGAACAACCATGAGAAAGAAAAAAAAAAAGAAAGACAAAAAACTAAACAAACAAAATGTGAAAATAGTATGTTTCAATCTTCATTCAGACACCATAGTTCTTTCTATGGATGTGGTTAAATTTTTCTGTCACAAGTCTGTTGGAATTGTCATTGATCATTGTGTTTCTGAAAAAAAAATAAGTCTATTATAGTCAATTATCACACAGTTTTGCTGTTATTATGTACAATGTTCTTCTGGTTCTACACAGCATCAGTCCATCTTAATCTTTCCAAGTTTTTTTTTCCCTCTAAAATCCACCTGCTCATCATTTCTCACAACACAATAATATTACAATATATTAATATAGAACAATGTGTTCAATCATTCCCCAATTGACAGGGATCCCTTTGATTTCTAGCTCTTTACTACCATAAGAAGAACCTTTATAAACATTTTTATGCATGTAGGTCCTTTTCCCTTTTCTATGATCTCTTTTGGATACAGACCTAGCAGAGGCATTGCTGGGTAAAAAAAAAATAAATAGGCAAAGTTTCATAGCCCTTTGTGTCTAGTTCCAATTTGCCCTCCAGAATTGTTGCATCAGTTATCAACTCTACCAGCAAAGCATTAGTGCTCCACATATTATTCAACTTTTATCATTTTCCTATTCTCTCGTGTTTGCCAATCTGATCGGTGTGAAGTGGGGTGGTACCTCAGAGTTGTTTTGATTTGCATATTTCTAATCAAAGTAATTTAGAGAATTTTTTTCATATTACTGTAATTGCTTTGATTTATTCTTCTGAAAACTGTCTCCATATTCTTTGACCATTTATCATTTAAGGGATGACTTGTATTCTTATAAAGTTGATTCAGTTCTCTAAATATTTTAGAAATGAAATCTTTAGAAATTGTCAAACACTAACTGTAAAAACTGTTTTCCAGCTTTCTGCTTTCCTTCTAATCTTGGCTGCATTCATTTTATTTGAGAAAACCTTTCAAATTTAATGTAATCAAAATTATCCATTTTTCATTTAACAATGTTCTCTATCTCTTGTTTAGTCATAAAGTCTTCCCTTCTCCATAGATCTGACAGGCAATCTTTTCTTTCATCTCTGGAATTTTCATCAGGAATGCTTGAAAGTCTTCAATTTAATTAAATATACTTTTCCCCTAGAAAAATAATATGTTTAATTTTGTTGGATAATATAGTCTTAATTTTAATCCTGGCTTCTTTGCCTCCCAGTGGATAATATTGTAAATTCTCCACTATTTTGACATGATTGCATATAAATCTTTTGTAATACTTACTGTGGCCCCAAAGTATTTGAATTGTTTATTTCTGGCTGCTTATAATATTTCCTCTTTTACCTGGGAGCTCTAGGATCTCGATATAATTTACCTGGGAGTTTCCATTTTGTCATATTTTTTCATAAGGTTATTGGTAGTTTCTAGTAATTTCTAACTTGCCTGCTTGTATGAAGATATTAGTGTAGTTTTCATTTATAATTTATTAACATTTGATATCTTGGCCCTTTTGTTGATCATATCTCCCAGGTAGTACAGCAATTCTTACATTATTTCTCATCATCCTGTTTTCCAGGTGAGTTGTTTTACCATTAGTATATTTCACATTTTCTCCATCTTTTTTCATCATGTTGACTTTGTTTTTATTTTTCTTGACACTTTATTCCTTCTACTTATAATTTTTAAAGATTTATCTTCTTTAGTGAACTTCTGAATCTTTTTTTGGTCAATTCTGTTTTTCAATATTTGTTTTACCAAGTATTTTTGTGCCCCATTTACTAAGATTTTACTTCTCTTCACAATTTTCTTGCATCAGTCTCATTTATTTTCCAAAATTTTCCTCAACTATTTTTAACTCTTTTTAAAAACTTTCCAAAATTCTTGAGAGCTTTTCTGATATACTTTTTTTTCTTTTCCTTTTAGGCTTTGCTTGTAGTTCTTTTCAACCTGTTTTCTTCTTCTGAGTTTGCATCTTAGTTTTCTCTGACACTGTAGTAGCTTTTTATGGTCAAGTTATTTGTTGTTATTGTTGTTAGCTTATTAAACCAGCCTATTACTTGACTTGACACTTTATATTAAAGTTGGGCTCTGTTCACCTGTTGGGTGTGGAGTTACTATGCCAAACTTCAGGATTTTTTAGCCTACTGCTGTTGTTTCAGAGCAAAAAGATTTCTTCTCCCTTGGAATCACAAGCAGTAGGGCTCCTGTAAGCACTGAAACTGAGAATAGGTCTTCTGCTACCTTGCAACTCGATGTGTTTCTTTCTGCCTTGAAACTGGAGCCCAGAACTGGGTTTAGGCAATAGAATTGTCAAATAGGACCTGATTCTGTGCCCACTATCAGCTAATGATCCCCAGTAATCTCTTTCTGACTACTTGTCTGACTCCCTTCCCATCTCTAGGTTCAGAGTTCTTGAAAGAGCTATGGAAACTAGCATAGCCACTCCTAAGGTCCATAGCTCATGTTCCAGCTACAGACCTCAAGTTTGGTGCTCTCCAATTCCACCCACTATCACAGATTTCTCTTGTTGACCTCCTTAGTTGTCCTGGGCTTGAAAAATATCTAACGATAATCATTTGCTGGCTGTGCCACTTCATAATGTGATTTGAGGCACTTTTATAAAGTTCCTTAGAGGGGGTATGTTGGAAGGGTTTGGTTGGGTAACTCTTTTTAATTCGCCATATTGCCTCTGCCTCTTGGCTTATTTTGTAATAAGATAACAATTCTGCTTATTGTCACATTCAATAGATAATTTTTTACTGATTGAAGCAATTAATTCATTTGATTATTTTTGAAGGCTCCAGCAAAATAGATCAAAGGACAGTTAGGGTAGAAATGGAAAAGATATCCTGCTACAACCAAGAATTGGGTACACATTTATTGGCTCAAGCCTACATGGTCACATACAACTTGTTTCAGTTATTATTCAATAATTAATTTCAGTCACATCAGTGAAAGAAAGTTTAGTAAGGGAGAGAACATTCAAACATATTACTTGACATTAATTTTCTACAAATTCAACTCAATTAACATCATCATTATCATAACTTTGTAACTGATTTTATTAGTATTATATTAGAAGTAATCTGATTTTAGAAATCAGTTAAGAGAGATAAGGATTAGTACTAGAATAATAAAGACTATTTAGATAAATTTAAAAGTCAGTTTTGTCCTACTGAGGGATGGCAAGATGAACTACATAATCTGGTTCCATTTAGTTTCTATTATCTTCCTGGTAGTGGTGAATCTCATCAGATAGCAAAGTTTTGCCTTGAAAAGGGATGACTGAGTGACTGATGGACAGGTTTTAAGTATCTCTTAGGATTTGTTTCCAAGTCATCTAGTGATTAGAACTTTTCTTTCAAATTCACTGAATCCATTAACCATTATGGTATGATTCTTTATTTTAACTTTTGCCATCACAAGTAAGTTCTTGGACAACTATGACAAGTGGGTTTAATGGCAAGACACATTTGTGGAATCTTGAATTATTTATCTATAATACTTAAAATAGCTGTTCAGTAGTCTGAAGCTGTATCCATTGATCTGGGTGGAAGAAACCAGTCAGGTGAATAATAACTTCATCTGCTGCAAGGTTTCCCTAACATCTTCATTTATTGCATGAATGCATCTTTCTATTAAATCCCCCTATCTCTTCCTCTCACAAAGCAGTGGATACTACACAACCTTTTAAGATATCATTTCTAAGGATAACTACAGTTAATTCTTATCAGGAATGGTAGTTTTCCTATATAGGTTATCTCTAAGAAAGATGATAGTGCCACATCTCATATATTGCTATAGTACAATGCAGATATAAATTGCAAATATTTTTGTTCTTTAGTTTCAGTGCTTCTGCCCAGCAGGTAGAGAAATAATATACCATTATTATCAGAGGATCAGAGTCTCTTCAAGTCTATGAACTTCTGCAAATACAATTTTCCATTCCCCAAACTGGATCCATTTCTTTCTAAGCAATATCATTTTTGTGAGGAGTTTTCTTCATTTATCTCTCTTCTGGCATCCACAACTTTCAAAAGGTGTTGCTTTGTCTAGTAAAATGGAAAAAAAGTGTTTTTTCTCTTGGAAATTTTTGTTATGAAATTCTGAGTTATGAATCAATAATTAATGGATATTTTGATCAATAAGAAAGAATCTATAGATGTGAATTTTTAATGACTTGTATAGAACCACTGTAGTTATCTCTAAATTGGTGAAAGATGAGTATTTCTGTGATTTCATGTAATGAAGTAATTTTTTAAAGTAATCCTTCTGCTTAATTATTCCTGCTTATTTGGTTTACGAATCTCTAGTTGCTTCTTTGAAATCATGATTTTTTTATATTAGTGCATATATTATTTCTACCAAAACTGGTCACAAAACCTTCCCAGATGCCTGAATAGATTGCGTTGATGAGCTACCAATGCTGCAAATATTCATTACCTAGTTAATGCTTTTTTGCTAATAAAACCTCCCCAAATTTGCTTTGATTGATCCTCAAGTGTCTTATTGCAAAAACCATAGCTAAAGCTATATTTGAAGCCTTTTCATGTTGGTAGCACCCAGCAAAACATGTGCTCCTCAATATCTGATGTCATATCCATTCTAGAATGAATTGGATTTTAAAGGAGTTTGTAGTTTCTACAGCAAACTAAAATATACTGATATTAAAGCCAGAGCTGTGTCATAATCTCTTCCTTTACTAAGTTTAAGAATAAAATTGTCCCAAAGACCCCAGTGTTTGGGATAAGAATGCACTATTTGGCAAAAACTGCTGGGAAAACTGGAATACAGTATGGCAGAAAGTGGGCATAGACCATTATCTAACATCCTATACCAAAATCAAGTCTAAATGGGTGCATGATCTAGGTAGAAAGGATGATACTTTAAGCAATCTGGGGAAGCAAGGAATAGTTTACCTGTCAGATTTGTGGAAAGGGAAAGACTTTAGGACAAAATAGAATTAGAGAGCATTATAAAATGCAAAATGGATAATTTTGATTACATTAAATTCAAAAGCTTCTGTACAAACAAAGCCAATGTAACCAAGATCAAGAGGGAGGTGGGAAATTGGGAAAGAATTTTTACAACCTATGTCTCTCATAAAGGACTCATTTCTAAAATATACAGAGAATTGAGTCAAATCTATAAGAATACAAGTCATTCCCCAATTGATAAATGGTCAAAGGATATGAACAGGCAGTTTTCAGAGAAAGAAATTAAATAGATCTATAAGCATATGAAGAAATGCTCTAAATCACTATTGATTAGAGAAATGAAAATCAAAACAACCCTGAGGTAGCACATCTCTCCAGTCAGATTGGCTAAGATGACAAAACAGGAAAGTGACAAATGCTGGAGAGGATGTGGGCAAATTGGAACACTAATGCATTGCTGGTGGAGTTGTGAACATATCCAACCATTCTGGAGAGCAATCTAGAATTATGCCCAAAGGGCTATAAATAATTTGATACCCATTGACCCAGCAATAACACTTCTAGGGTTATATCTCAAAGAGATCATAGAAGAGGGAGGAAGACCCATATGTACAAAAATATTTATAACAGCTCTTTTTGTGGTTGCAAAGAATTGGAAATTAAAGGGGTGCCCATCAATTGGGGAATGGCTAAACAAGTTGTGGTATATGCATGTAATGGAATATTATTGTGCTATAAGAAATGAGGAGACAGTTTTCATATTTACCTGGAGAGGCTTATACAAACTGATGCTGAGTGAGAAGAGTCAGAGGAGAAATTTGTATACAATCACAGACAGAACCTATGTGTGATGACCAACTATGACAGACTGGACTCTTCTCAGCAATGCAGTGATATAAGTCAATCTTGAAAGACTCATGAAGGAGAGAGATGCCTACATCCAGAGAAATAACTAGAAAGAACTGAGATTGAATCCTGATGGAAGTAAACTACTTGATCTTTTTCTTTTCATTGTTTGGTTTTATTTCCTCTTTACCATTTTTCATTCCATCTAGTACAATATGCCTTTGTAACCTGACTAATGTCTATTGTGAAAGTATTTGCAGATCCTATATTAGACTATATGCCATCATGGGGGGTGGGGGGAGGGAGAGAAGGGAAATTTGAAACTCAAGGAACTATGGAATTGACTCTTGTAAACTGAAAATAAACAAATAACTTAAAAAAAGAATAAAGTTGTAAGTTTTCTTTGTTAGATTTATCTTCCTTTTACCTAGCACCATCAAAGATATATCTGTATGCTGAAGAACATGACCCTTCATTTTCCATATGCAAGAAGCTAGAAAGTACTCTTTCATTGGTTGAGAAATAGAGATTCTCAGAACAGTATCAGTGTATAAACTTAAAATAAGATTGCAATTCGGGGTGGGGGGGTGCATTTAGTCATAATACTAATACTGAAGTCTTGACTCCTAACTAATATCCCTTCCTCCTCCTCCTCCTTGTTCTCTTTATTCTCACCAATGTAAAATTTATTTTCCTAAAGCAGCCATTTTGATGGGCTCCTCTTTATGCATAGAGACCCACTGTCATTTCACATGACAGAGTGAAACATTCTCAGCTATGATTCTGACACTCTGGACTTTGTCACCATAGCTCAGATGACTTCACACTGTGGAAATTTCCACAGATATGCTGGTTCCTTCTCCCATTGGTGAATTCTTTCTAGTATCCTCAATTTTAGTGAAGGGCCCAGGCCAATCATGCTACATCCCATTTCCTTCCGTACTTCAAAATCTCCAGACTTTGTCAGTGTATATATATATATATATATATATATATATATATATATATATATATATATATATCTTCTTTCATTACCTATAACCATTTACCTCCTTTTTTATATATTGTCTCTCTTCATTAGAATGTCATATCTTTGAAGGTAGAGGATATCATTGTTTTTGCTTTTATTCTGTATTCCCAACATCCAATCTCTTTCCAATGTGTGTTAATTTCACCTTTGCAACAAATGTAGTATAACCCCTCTGCTCTTTGTTCCTACTGCCACTGTTCTTATCACTTAATTTCTAGGCTGTTAAAATGGCTTAAAGTTTGCACTTCCTGCTACTATTCTTGCCCTACTCCATTCCAACCTCTATTTTGCCACCAGTTTGATTTTCCTAAAATATTCATTCAACCATGTAACCCTTATACTCAATAACTTCCAGTGACTATCACATTCAGAATAAAATACAAAATCCTGTTTGATGTTATTTTTTATAATTTAGTTTCAGTCTTCTTATTCCTTATTCCACCTACTATGTGCGTACTTTCTGATACTGTGACTCTAGCCTTCTTGCTGCTCTATAAAAAAGTTTCTCCATCTTTCAGCTCTGGGGATTTTTTCTGGCTTTCTTTCCTCATCTTCGCCTCTTGACTTCACTGGTTTCTTTCAAGTACTAGCTAAAATTTCAACTTCTATAGGAAAACTTCTCTAATACATTGCAAGTCTAGTGCCTGCCCTCTGTTAATTATTTCTTATTTATCCTGTTTATAGCTTGCTTGCAAAACAAATGTTGTCTCATCCCTGCACCCCATTTAGATTGTAAACTCCTCAAGGACAGAGACTTTTTTGCCTTCTTTTATATACCCAGTGCTTAATATAGTGTCTGGCATATAGTATGTGCATGAGTATTTATTAACTGATTGACTATCCATGGGACTCAGTACAATGTCAAAGTAAATGCCTAATAATTGCATGCTGCTTGCTTATTACTAAATTTCAAAATCCTTATGCTAAAATTTAAATTCAACCACAGTCTAAACCTAATAAACCTTTCAAACTTTTTCACTCTCTATGTTTTAGGTAGCTTAGTTGGCCAAGAGACATTAAACATATATATATATATATATATATATATATATATATATATATATATATATATATATACATATATATATATATACATATATGTAAATCTTAGCACAATAGAAATGATTCTGGTAGGTTTTTCAGGTAAAGTAGGTGAGAAAATTACTATCATTTTAGAGAATAACTAAGTCATGAAGGAGTATGTGGTATAGGTAAGGATGAGGTTCAAGGAAGTCAATTAAGGGGTTGGAGGGAATGGTTCAGATTCCACATACCTAGATAGACAGATAGCAATCAAAGTTTGATAAGTCAGAAGATCTAGAATCACCTAAATCCCTAGCTAAAAAATAGGAAGCAAGGGATCAGTGAACTAGGCAACACAGAGAAAGAAAACTATAGTTAAAAATTCCTTTTACATAAAAACTTCAGCAAGAATAATAATAATGTTGCAGACTATATTCCTAATGTATACCTTGTTGTTTTTATTCATCTTTAATTTTCCAAAAGAATTGGTGATATGATTGGGTGATGTCTTGACTTACATACGATTGGATTTAAGGGAGGTCAAGTTGTACAAAGTCATAACCTCTGTCTGTCTTCCAGAGACATTGAAATACAGTGGCAGGAAACAAATCCAATATGCTAAAGAAGTCTTTACAATCTCTCTCTTACTTGAGTTAGCTGACTCCATAAAACAGTATGTAGGAAGCACTACTTTCCAGAGTCTTTAGCTCAATATCAAGCTTGCCTTAATTCTGTGGCCTCTTTTTCATTACTCACACTACTTGTAAAATTCTGAAATCTATTGTTTAGGTCTTCTAGGATGCTTTGTCTAGTCCTTGGCCCTTGGCTCTCTAATCTTCTAACAAGGGATAAAACCTGATAACTGCTCACATCATAATATTTTAGAATTTTGTCGATATCAGTCTATCTTGTAGTATAATTTCTATCCCTTTTTCTCCACACTCAAGCAAGCTAACTTCCCCCAAAATCTACCTACTTTCTCTTGCCTTAACTGATCTCCATAAAGGTAATCAATTGCCCTTATATACTTGCTAAATTTACCAGACTCATTTTCTTCAAAGCAAATTTTTGTTTTAGACATATCTTTCTTGTGTCACAGAAAAGAAGACTCAGCATATGTTTGGGGCAGGCATGGGGGATCAGCTTAGGAACAGGCTGTAGAGGCTAGATGAAAGATTAAGACCAGATGTCACAAATCAAATTTTGGAGCAGCATGGGAAACAGAATATTGGGAAAAGACTTTTTTCTACCCTATGACCACCAAAGAAGTCAGCAGAAGACAAGGAGAGGCCTATCCTGAGCTCACACCTGTTTCAGTGGTTTGCCATAGTAGCAGCAGGAACTTCAGGAACTCTCAATGAAGAGAGAGTAAGGAGGGCAGACAAGTCATCAGAAAGAGATTACTGAGGAAATTTTGCTGGCACTAGGTATAGGTAGCACTAATTGGCAATTCTACTGTCAACATCAATTTCTAGTTTACAGTTCCATGGTGGAGAGAATCACTAGTGCTTAGTCACAGTAACAAAGCAAAGAGGAGTGCTAGTGCTTGTGGCTTCAGTGGACAAAGGGTCCTTTCAGAATAAAGTTTGGAGTGCAGACCAGGAGAGCGGTGACTATACCTCTCCCAGGATCATACCACTTTGCAAGCACCAAGATCTTTCAGACTTTTACAACTTGCTCTGAAAACAGCAACATTAAAAACTCAGAAGTTTAGGACAGTATCTCTTCAAATCCAGGTGATAAGGGCCCAAATTTAAAATAAATTCTAAAGTAAAAAATGCTAGAAAAAATGAGCAAATGACAATAAAAGAATGGGACCATAAAAAGTGATTTTGGTGTCAGAGAAGATCAAAGTAAAAACACAGAAGGCACGCAGTGATTAGAGCGTTGGCCCCGGAGTCAGAAGGACCTGAGTTCGGATCCAGCCTCAGACACTTAACGCACACACAGATAAAAAAAACCTAGACATGTGACCTTGGGCAAGTTACTTAACACCGACTGGCCTCCAAAAGGCAAAAAACAAAAACAAAAAACAGAAGGCAACAATGTGAAAACTACAAAAAACCTTCAAAGAAAGATTTCAATTGGCTCCAAATACAATAACAATTCCTGGAAGAGTCAAATAAAAGGTATGAGTGATAAAAGGGAAAATTGGGAAGAAGAAGATTATTGAAAGAAAAATTACAGAAGGAAAATTAACATCTTGTAATGGGGGCACAAGCAATACTGAAGAAAACAACATCTTAAAAATAGTATTGATTGAATGATGAAAGAGGGACAAAAACCAACTGAATGCAACTCCTTAAAAAGTAGAATGATGGGAGGGGGCAGAGCCAACATGGAGGAGTAAAAGCCAGGGTTTGCTTGAGCTCATCCCTAAACCCCTCCAAACACCTGTAAAAATGACTCTAAACAAATTCTAGAACTCACAAAATGACAGAGTAAAACACATTTCTAGCCCCTGGTAGGCCAACAAAAAGGGTCTATTGCACCAAACTTGCAGTATAGTATAGTCTAGCATGGGCTGCACCAGACATAGATGGGGCCAGAGCAGGCTTCAGGGGACTGAATCACTGTGAGCTGTGGTGATCTTTTTAACTTCTCAACCCACAAAACTGAGGACAGCATGGAAGATCAGTTGGGTAACTCTCTGGGATCTGGGTCAAAGAGGAGTATGTGGTCCAGCCATAGGCCCAGGGCCATGGAGATGGTGGCAGCAGAAGTAGCAAAGAGCAGCTACTTCTTCCAAAGCACTGGGCCAAGAGAGAATGGGAATCCTGCAATTGATACAAAGCCCCTGAAGCCTGCAGCAGTGTACTACACACAGCCCCACTCACACCCCCATCTCCACTGTAAGCAAAGTCCTGCCTTGACAAGGAGTTAGAAAATCAAGTATTTGGCTGGGAAGGTGAGTAAACAGTTTTTAAAAAGTCAGACTATAGAATCTTGCTTTGGTGACAAAGAAGATTATAACATGCAACAAAAAGAAAACAACAAAGTCAAAACTCCTAAATCCAAAACCTCCAAGAAAAATATGAATTGGTCATGGGCCATGGAAGATCTCAAAAAGGATTTTGAAATTCAAACAAAAGAAGTAGAGGAAAAAATGGGAAGAGAAATGAGAGTGATGCAAGAAAATCATGAAAAATGAGTCAACTAAAGGATAATTTAAAAAATACTGAAGATAATAACACCTTAAAAAATAGACTAACTCAAATCACAAAAGAAGTCCAAAAAGCCAATGAGGAGAATGCCTTAACAAAAAGAATTGGCCAAATGGAAAAGGAGTTAGAAAACCTCATCGAAGAAAATCCTACCTTCAAAAATTAGAATCAAGCAAATGGAAGCTAATGACTTTATGAAAAATCAAGATATTATAAAACAGAATAAATAAAATAAAAAAATTGAAGACTATGTGAAATATCTCATTGGAAAAAAAACATGGACATGAAAAATAGATTAATGAGAGATAATATAAAAATTATTGGACTACCAGAAAACCATAATCAAAAAAAGAGCCTAGTCATCATGCTTCAAGAAATTATGAAGGAAAACTGCCCTGATATTCTAGAACCAGAAGGTAAAATGGAAATTGCAAGATTCTATCAATCACTTTTTGAAAGAGATCCCAAAAGGAAAACTCCTAAAAATATTATAGCCAAATTCCAGAGTTCCCAGATCAAGCAGAAAATATTGCAAGCAGTCAGAAAGAAAGAATTCAAGTATTATGGAAACACACTCAAGATAACACAAGATCTAGCAGCTTGAGCATTAAGGGATCAAAAGACTTGGAATATGATATTCCAAAGTTCAGAGGAACTAGGATTAAAACCAAGAACCAACTACTCATCACAACTGAGTATAATACTTCAGAGGAAAAAAGTGGATATTCAATGAAATAGAGGACTTTCAAGCTTTCTTTCTGAAAAGACCAGAGCTGAACAGAAAATTTAACTTTCAATACAAGAATAAAAAGAAGCATAAAAAGGTAAACAGGAAAGAGAAATCATAAGAGACTTCTTAAAGTTGAACTATTTATATTCCTGCATGGAAAGATAATATTTGTAAATCATGAGACTTTTCTCATTATTAGGGTAGCTGGAGGAAATGTAGCTAACTAGCTAGCTAGCTAGCTGGCTGGAATCAATAGATGGCACAGGGTGAGTTGAATATTAAGGGATGATATGTAAAAAATAAAATTAAAGGGTGAGGGAGGAATATATTGGGAGAAGGAGAAATGGAAAGATAGAATGAAGTAAATTATCTCACCTATAAGAGGCAAGAAAAAAGTTTTCATGCTGGAGGGAAATGGCATGGAGGAGTTGAGAGGAAATGTGTGAGCCTTATGCTCATCAGATTTAACTTAAGGAGGGAGTAACATACACACTCAATTCTGTGTCTTACCCTACAGGAAAGAAAGTGGGGAAGAAGAAAAGAGGAGTATTACAGAAGGGAGGACAAATTGGGGGAGGGATAGACAGAAGTAAAAACTTTTGAAAAGGGACATAGTCAAAGGAGAAAATAGAATAAGTGGGGGGACAGGATAAGATGAAGGGAAAGATAGTCTTTTAAAACATGACTATTATGGAAGAATTTCTCATAACTAAACATATATAACCTATATTGAATTGATTGACTTCTCAATGAGGGTGGGTGGGAAGGGAAGAAAGGAGAGAATTTATACTTCAGTTTAAAAAAAAGTTAAAAATTATTTTTACATGCAAGTAACAAATAAGATATAAAGGTAATGGGGCAGAGAAATCTATCTTGCCCCTATAATAAGTGATAAGGGGAATGGGGCATGATAGAAGAGAGGGCAGAGTGGGGGAGGGGTAATCAGAATGCATATCATGTTGGAGTTAGGGGAATGGAACTTGGGAGGAAATTTGGAACTAAAATTCTTGTGAAAATGAAAGTGGCAAAAATAAATTAATTATTATAAAATCAATTTTACTTTAAAATACAATTTCAAAAGTAAGTTAGAATACCATTTTTGAGAAATCCATGTGCTCCCTATTGACCAAAGTAATATTCAATATAACTTAATATTTCTTTGATGATTCAGAAGTTTTAGATCATACAAATGATCTTACATGTTTTGTACACTGTTAATACCAAATTTGGAATCAATATATATGTATGTATGTATACAAAAATATTTTTATATACATACATATATTCTATATAAATTTGTAACTTTCATTTCTAAATGAATGGCAGTCTAAGGTTAAAAAAACACCAGAATGGTACAAATGTAAAAGAAGTACAAAATTTTACTAAAGAAAAGAACTCCTTAAATATATATAATTGGCAAAATGAAATTCAAGGTATTGAAGCTTGTTGAAAGAAAATATATATTTCTTAGTTTAAATCTGGCCTCAGACACTCAACACTTACAAGACATGTGACCTTGGGCAAGTCACTTAACCCCAATCACCCTACCTTCCTCCCTTCAAAAAAAAAAAACAATAAAAAAATTACTTCCTTATAAAGTAGAATTGGGAGAGGGGTGGCTAGCTGGTTCAGTAAATAGAACACTGACCCTAGGGTCAGGAGGACCTGAGTTCAAATCCAGCCTCAGACAGTTGATTCTTACTAACCATGTGACCCTAGACAAGTCATACAACCCCAGTTGCCCTGACTTCCCCCTTCCAAAAAAAATAGAATTGGGGAAATAGAAACTAATGACTTCATGGGACAATAAGAAGCAATGAAACAAAGTCAAATGAATGAAAAAAAGAGGAAAATGTGTAATTTAACCTCATGGGAAAAACAATTGATCTGGCAAACAGATTAAGGAAAGATAATTTTAGAATTATTGGACTACCTAAAAGTAAAGAGCATAAACAGCATATTTCAAGAAGCTGTCAAGAAAACATGCCCTGATAGCTCAGATTCGGAAGGTAAAATGGAAATAATGCACCCATCATCTCCTAAAAGAAATCTCAAAATTTAAACTCTCAGGAATGTTATAACCAAACTCCAGAGCTCCTAGGCAAAATGAGAATACTTCAAGTAGGCAGAAAGAAAATTCAATTCCTATGGAGTCATGGTGAGGATGATAGAAAGTTTAGAATCTTTAACATAAAAGGAGGCAAGGCCTTGGACCAAAAGGCAAAGGAATTAGTATTGAAACCAACAATCACCGAAACACCTAAGTGGAGTACAATCATTCAGAAGAAAATAAATAGATACTTAATGAAATGTAGGACTTTCAAGCATTTCTGATGAAAAGATCAAAGCTGAATAGAAAATTTGACATTCAAAGACAAGACTAAAGAGATGAATAAAAAGGTAAAAATGAAAGAGTAACACTAAGTTACTTAATAGAGTTAAAGTGTTAATATTTCTATATGCGAAGATGATACATACAACTCTTAAGAAGTCTATCATTATCAGAGCAATGAAAAGAAGCATACATAAAGGGCATGAGTATAAGTTAATTATGTTGGAATGATCTCGAAAACCTTAAGCTGTAAGAGATAGGCATGCATTCAGAAGAAAGGGGAAGGAGATGTTTCCTTCATTATTGACTTTTCTTGACCCCATTTGTAATTTTCTTGCAAAGATACTGAAGTGGTTTGCCATTTTCTTCTCCAGCTCATTTTACAGATGAGGAAACTCAGGCAAACAGGGCTAATTGACTTGTCCAGGATCACACAGCTACGAAGTGTCTGATGTCAGATTTGACTTGGGAAGATGAGTCCTCTTGACTCTAGGCCTGCCAATTTATCATATGAATGTGCTAAGAATATACATATTCATAGAGTCATATATATGTGTATATGTTAACATATATATCCATATAGATCTATACGTGTACGCATGCATATGTGTATGTATATGTATATTATAGGTGTATATATGTATACACACATTCTAACCAACTAGCTGCCATACACACACATACACCTACACCTACACCTACACACACACACACACACACACACACACACACACACACACACTCAGTTGTATATAGAAATGCAACTTGCCCAAAAGGGAAATAGGATAGGAAGGGGATAAGAGAAAGGAGAGTGGTGAAAAAAAGGGTTATTAAGTAGTTTGAAGCAAAACAGACTTTTGAGGAAGTAAATAATAAAAGGAGAAAGAGCAGAAAAAAAAACAGAAGAAAATAGGATGGGGAAAAACACAGCAACCATAACTTTAAATGTGAAGGTAATGAGGTCACTCATTAAAACAGAAGCAGACAGATGAATGAATTAGAAGCCATAATCCCCAAATATTTTGTTTACAAGATACACATTTGAAACAGGAAGACACAAAAAGTTAAAATAAGGGGCTGGAGCAGACTCTAACATGCTTCAGTTGAAAGTAAAACAATGCAAGGATAGCAATCATGATCTCAAACAAAGGAAAAGCAAAAAACAAACCTTATTAAAAGAGTTAATCAGGGAAACTGCATTACGCTAAAAGATATCATTGGCAAAGAATATTTTAATTACATAAAGTATCTCTGACAGAGACATCATTTCTCAAAACATACTGAGTATAAAACAGAGTCAAATTTATACACACAAGGACCAATACCAAATTGATAAATGATCAAAGGCTCTAAATAGGAAATTTTCAGAAGAACAAATCAAGACTAAGCATGGTCATATAAAGAAACATTCTAAATAATTTTTCCTGGAAGATTGCAAATTAAATAACTGTGAGGTGTCACTTCATACCTATCAGAAATGACAGATACTGAAGGCAAAAACGGAAAAACAGGTACACAAATAAACCTCTGATAGAACCATTGATTTACTGGAATGGTCCAACTGTTCTAAAGAATAATTTGATACTATGTCCACAGGACTAAAACTGTGTATATAGTTGACCCAGCAATACCACTACTAGATCTGTATCCCAAAGGGATGAAAGAAAAAGGAAAAGAACCAGTACATACAAAAATAGTTGGGGGAGCAATTTTTCTGTTGGCAAATAATTTGAAATTGAGGAATGCTCATCAATTGCAGAATGACTGGAGAAGTTGTAGCAGATGATTATGATGGTATAGCACTGTGCTTTAAGAAATGATAAAGGAGGTGGTTTCAGAAAAAATATGGCAAGAATTGGATGAACTGATATAAACTGAAGTGAGAACAACTGGAAGCTCATCCGGCTCAGTTACAACAATGTTGTGATGATGATCAACTCTGAAAAAACTTGACTGCTCTGCTAAATAAAATGATCCAACACAATTCCAAAGATCTCTCAAAGAAAAATTGCTATCCACTACCATACACAGAGGTAATTAATTCTAAGTGAAAATTAAATTATAATTTTCTCATTTTCTTTATTTTTCTTGTTTTCTTTTTAAATGTAGCTAATACATAAACGTGTTTTTTCATGATTTCATATATATAATTGATGTCATGTAATTTGCCTTTCCAGTGAGTGGGGGAGTGGGTGGCAAAGAGGGTAGAATTTGAAGCTCAAATTTAAAATAAAAAAATTAAATTAAATAATGAATTATTTTTAGAAGAAAAGACTGTGATTGGCTTTAAATTTCAGCCTAAAGATTTTTTATTATTATTTTATTTTATCCTGTGAAATGACAGTGGGTATCTATAATGAAGGAAATGATGATTTAAGAAAATATTTAAGGAAGATGAATGCAATATACAGAATAAATCTTCTAGGGTCATTTTTTTCTTGCCAAATTTTCAGTTCTGCCATCTCTTCACTGTCCCATAGTAAAGAGGACTCTGATCACGAAGGGGAAAAGCACTAAACTTAAGTAGTTTAAATGCTCTAAGACTTTTGGGATAGTGTGTGTATGCGTGTGTGTGTGTGTGTGTGTGTGTGTGTTCTCCTAAATTTAGTACACTTTCTGCTGCACTTTATCATTGTGCCTCACAAAAACTCTGTGAGGCTGTTATTGCAGGTTTTGTCATCAACATTACTGAGGCTTCCAGGTAGCACAGTAGAGAGTGTTGGACCTGAAAATAGAAAGAATTGTGTTCAAATACAGTCCTAGACATTTACTTACTAACTGTGTGACACTATGCAAATCCCTGTAATGGTAATGTAATTTGAATTTGAAGACCCCATTTTGTATTGGCAAGTAAGCAGATACTTAGCACCTAGTTTCAAGTTAAGCAAAGTTAGCAGGTATTTAGCACTTAGTAATTGATCAAGCCTCAGTGGGGTAACAGAAGTTATGAATTCCTATCTCCTGTTGCTGACTTAATAGGAAGGGGTTGGCTGAAACAGGAAGTAGCTAATGCTGGATATATAAGAAAAGGTCCAGAGAGGTAAAGTCAGAAATTCTTTTTTTTTCTTTTTTGGTTCTTTTGAATTAAATTTCATATTTATTTTTAGTTTACATCATTCATTTCCAAAATATATTGAGTTACAAAGTTTCTCCCCATCTTTGCCCTATCCACCACCCCAAAACAGTGATCCCACTTAATACCCCCTCCCCCAATCTGCTCTCTCCTATGTCCTCCCACATCCCTCCTCCGAATTTCTGGTAGAGCAAGATGGATGTCTATGCCTAGGTGCCTGTATATCTTATTTCCCAGTTGCATGAAAAAAAATTATATATATATATATATATATATATGTATATATATATGTATATATATACATATATATATATATATATATATTTCTAAAGATTTGATTTTAAAACTTGAATTACAGATTCTTTCCCTTCCTCCCTCCTCACTCACCCTTACTGGGAAGATAAACAATTCAATACAGGTTGCACATGTGTAGCTATGCAAAACCTTTCCATAGTGGATATATTATGAAAGATTGACTATATTTCCTTCCATCCTATCCGCCCCCCACTTGATCTATTCTCTACTTTGACCCTGACCATTTTAAAAAGTGTGTTCTTCCATCTTCCCTCCCTGCCCAACCTCTACTCCTGTCCATCAATCTCCCTTTCATCCCTTTCTCCCCTACTCTCCTGTAGGGTGAATACACTATTTAGTGTATATGTCATTCCCTCTCTAAGCCAAATTCAATAAGAGTAAGGTTGACTCATTCTTTTTTGCCTTCCTGTTCTTCCCCTCCATTGTAACAGTTTTCCCTTGCTTCTTCTGTATGGGATAATTTATCCCAATTCTGTCTCTCCCCATCTCCTTTCGTTATATTCCTCTCTCACCTCTCAATTCCATGTTTTAGGTATCATCCCCTTTCTATTCAATTGGTCCTGTGCCTTTTATCTATGCATATCTCTACACACACACACACACACACACACACACACACACACACACACACACACACATACACACACATATATATTCATATGCCCGTATTCGTTCCTATACACACATACATACATACACATATACACACACACATATATACATATATATATATATACATATATATATATATAATTATCATACTGAGAAAAGTTTCATAAGTTACAATTATCATTTTTCCATGTAGGAATATAAGTAGTTCAACTTTGACATGTTCCTTATAATTTCTTTTCCCTGTTTACTTTCTCATGCTTCTCTTGCTTCTTGTATCTGAATGTCAAATTTTCTATTCAACTCTGGTATTTTCATCATGAATGCTTGAAAGTCCTCTATTCCATTGAATGACCATATTTTCCCCTGAAACATGATGCTAAATTTTTCTGGGTAGGTGATTTTTGGTTTCAATCCCAGCTCCTTTTACCTGTGAAATATCATATTCCAAACCCTTCAATCCTTCAATGTAGAAGCTGCCAGATCTTGTGTTATCCTGATTGTGTTTCCAAAATATTGAAATTGCTTCTTCCTTGATGCTTGTAATATTTTCTCCTTTACCTGAGAACTCTGGAACCTGGCTATAATATTCCAAGGAGCTTTCTTTTTGGTATCTTTTTAAAGAGGTGATTGGTGGATTCTTTCAACCTCTATTATGCCCTCTGGTTTTAAAACATCAGGGCAATTTTCTTTGAGAATTACTTGAAGGATGATTTCTCGGTTCTTTTTTTGATCATGGTTTTCAGGTTTTCATTTCTTTTTTTCCCCAAATGAGATATTTCACATTGCCTTCTATTTTTTCATTTGTTTGCATCTGTTTAATAGTATCTTGATTTCTCATAAAGTCACGAGCTTGCATTTGCTCCCATCAAATTCTGAAGGAATTATTCTCTTCAGTGAGTTTTCGAGATTCTTTTTTCCATTTGGCAAATTTGGCTTTTTAAGGCATTCTTCTCTTCATTTCCTTTTTGAGCCTCTTTTGCCATTTGAGTTAGTCTTTTTTTAAGGTGTTATTTTATTCAGTCAGGTTGTTGACTCTCTTTTCATGATTTTCTTTCATCATTACCATTTCTCTTCCCAATTTTTCCTCCATTTCTCTTATTTGGTTTTCAAAAGCCTTCTTCAGCTCCTCTTTGGACAAGCAGCTTATTTTTTCTTGTAAGTTTTTGGTGCAGGAATTCCGACTTCATTGTCTTCCTCCTACTCCATGCCTTGATCCTTTTTTTTCCCAAAAAAAGAATCCAAAGCCAGGCCTCTGTGCTTGTGCAACTTCCCCAACTTGTTCATGTTGCCACTCAACCACTTGCCTTTTGAGCTTTTTGCCATAGTAGAACACTGCTTCAGAGAGGAGTGCTTTGTCCCAAATCTTTGGGGTTTTCTCAACTGTTGGAGCTATTACTTGAGTGCCTATTAGAAGCCCCCACTGGCTCTGAACACTGGTCACACACCCCAGGACCTCCACCCAGGGCAGGGATCCAGATCCAAGCAGGTTAAAGCAAGTGTGGTGAATCCTCAGACTGGTTCTTTTTTCCCCCTTCAATCTGCAGGTCAGAAACTCTAAAAAAGTCATGCATCAGTGGCTGCTACACATTAGTCGCTTCTTGCCCGAGGGGCAGAGGCTGAACTCACTGTTCCCAAAGTCCACTGACCTCTAACTTATTTTTGGCCTTTAAGGGTTTATAATTCTGGAAACCACCACAGCTGCTGATGGCCCACTCTCCTGATATCCCTTTAACTGTGGCTAGTCTTCTGCCCTGAGACTAAATCCTTAGACTTACAAGGGGCTGGTCTCTTTCACCAGCATGCTGCACTTAACCTTCCTGCCAGTCTGCTGGGCTGTTTTCAGTAGGAGGTTAGTTTCTCTCTGTCACTTTGTGGGTTCTGTAGCTCTAAAGTTTGTTTAGATTCATTTATATATATATACATATATACATACATATATATATATATATATATATATATATATATATATATATATATATATATATATATATATATATATATATATTGAAGGAGGGGCAAGCAGGAGCCCCAAGAAAGTCCTGTCTCTACTGTATGTTGGCTCCCCCGAGTCAGAATTTCTTGGGATCAGCATCTGGAGGCATTGCAGTAACAGAAGAGAAATGACAATTGAGAACTGAATCAGAATTTCCTGAGAACTTGTGGAGGTAGAGATTCTTCTGAAGAGGAGCCCAAGAGGCTGAAGAGAAGCACAGGAGGCCAAGAGCATCCCCCCACCACCCAGACTGGATAAGGTGATTCTGATTTTTTTGAACCAGATGCAAAAGACCTAGGGAGTTTGTTTAGAATGCTAAGACTTTGTTTGTGGCTTGGTTGAGCCTTGAACTCCCAGGAGCAGAAATTGGAAAGGATTTGAGATGGACTGGACCATGTGAACTTCAGTGTGTCACAGGACTTACATAGAGAGCTGGACAAGGAACTGGGATCTGTCTGCCTTTGAATCCAGGTGAATGTTTTGTTTGGTGGATTCAGGTAGGAGTTGTCTGCTTCAAGTCAAGATGAAAAGACTTCTCCAAGGGTACTGAGTAGTGATGAAATTGTAGTTTCCTGGTGACCTAGGGGTGGAGAGTCTTTGTGTTTTCCAATAATTGTACTTAGAAATTGATTGCTGAATAAGTGACTGACTGAGTTAACTTAGTGTGCCCCATGAGTCGAAGACTTTGACTATTGCACTTTGACTATGGTACTTTCAGATGATTGTTCTTTGTCCAAAACTTTGTGGCCGCTATGGTGGAAACTATGTGGCCATTTTAATAATAAGGGGTTGTGGACACTATATTGTGGTTTTCTATAAGTTGTAATATTGCAAATGCTGTACCTTGGTTTTCTGTGAATGTTTTACTTTGATTTGTTATAGAACAGTGTTCACTATACTGTATAATCAGAACCTTAAAAGCTGTTCACAGTAGCATTCTTCAGGAAAGCTGTTCATGCATGGCATTATAGTCCCTTAAACTTTCTCACTCTCCATTTTCTCATTGGTAAAATAAGGATGACACTGTCACCTACCTCACAGAATTGCTGTAAAGATCAGACAACATGTAAAATGCTTTGCAAGCCTTAAATTTATATAGAAATGCTTGCTAGCATTATTAATTATTATAAAGATTAGGAAACTAAACTTATATGATTTTATACAACTCACATGGACACTCAGATGCTTCACAAAAAAATGCAGGATTTGAAACTATGTCATACGAATTCCTAGTTCAGTGCTCTAATTACTACCGTGTATTTTCTTGATCTTGGTTCCTAATTATATCTTATCTTCATGTTTTTTTTTTTCTCTCTGCAGTGAGTTCATATACTTGAAAACAGAGAACATATGTCATACTTTTTTCATATACACAGAACTCGGCATAGTTCTTCACATAAAATATAGTTTACTAATACTTTATCATATTATATATTTAGAAATGGAAAGGACTTTATCCATCAGTTTTTCTAATTGCATAATTTTATGCTGAGGAAACAGGGGACCAGAGAAGTTAAATAACTCGAAAGTATTATACGGTGAAACCAGAACTAAATACCAGGTATTCTGACTCCTATACAAGATCATTTATTGAACTGAAAGAATTTCATTAAGTTAAATTTTGCTTCTTCTGAAAACGGTGATATTAGGGATATCAAATAGTATTCCTTTAGGGTGGAGGTGTCCTCCCTCCTATTTATATTTATTTGTTTATTTTTAGAAACCAAATACAATTTCCTTTTTTTTTTAAACTTTGGGATCAAACTTCAAGAGTGAGTTGAAGAGAGCTGATATGTGTGTGTATGTATGTATATATATATATATATATATATATATATATATATATACACACATACATACATATACATATATACATACACATAGATATATACACATATTCATACAATATGTATATATGTATATATGTACACATGTATGTGTGTAGGTTATATACATATATATTATATATATACATGTATATATATATATTATATACAAATATATATGTACATATTTATGTTTGACCTTCTCTGTAGCCATTGGGAATTTATTGCCATAAAAGTAGTACAGGTCTCCTAGCAAGAAATTTAAGTGAGACCCTGATATCTCTGGGAGTGATATAGAAGTTTCTGAATTGTGAAGTAATTCTAGATGTTTTATGGGGATTGAAGATTAGGGACAGGATGAGGAAGATGAATGATAGGATAAGAGACACAAGATAAGGGAGACAAGGGATTTTATGGTCCAGGATAGGAGGAAAGTTTTATGACTCTTCAAGGCAAGAGGAAGAGACTTCAGAATGCCTTCAGGTTAGAAAATAAATTAGGGACTTCACAAAATACTGGAAAACCAAGCCTTAAGGTACTGTTTGTATACACATCAGGTTTACTACTCTTTGTAGATGTTTGCCACCTATCTCAAAATCTCAGAAAACAAGTGAGATAGATGTTTTGTCTTCTTTTAAGGTGTATTTTTACATGCAACTGCATTTCAGTATAAGTGGTTTCTTTTGCATTTTATGTTATTCATTTAAAAACGTTGTTCTGGTGGAGCCAAGATGGTGAAGTAGAAGCACAAACTTTGTGCATGCTCCCCTCCAATCACTTCCAAAACATGTAAAAAAATGACTCTAAGCAAAATTTAGAGCTCCAGAATCCACAAAGAGCAAAAGAGAAACAAAGATCCCACTGAAAGAAGCCCAGCAGGCCGACAGAAAGGAGGTATCATACCAGGCTTGGAGCTAAGCACAGCCCCATATGAGCCTCATGGTTCCTGGCCCCAGGGTGGTCCTGACCAGTGGCAGGCTGGAACCAGACTTTAGGAGAGAGAATCACCAGCATCTGTGGTGGGTTCCCAAATTATCAACCCATAAATGCCAAAAAAGAAAGTAGAAGATCAGTGTGGAACTTTGTGGGAACAGGTGAACCAAGAGCACAATGTGGCCCCTGCCCCCAGAGATAGAAGGTGCAGAGGCTATGCAGCCACCATTGCCTGGATGTCTCAGGAGCTCCTGGCTTGCAGATTGCAGGGGAACCAGGCAACCCTTCAGAGGGTAATCACTCTTCCTCTAACCTGTTTGAATTTGGATCATGGTCTTAGGTGGTAGTCCTAGTGTGTGTGACCAGTGAGCCAAAGCCTGTGGTGTATGTAGAGAGGGTGCCCAACTAATAGGTCCAGCAACTGCAAAAACCCCAGTGAATTGGAATGAAGCTTTCTCCATTCTGCAAGTAGAGTTCTACAATGGAAAAGAGCTCAAAAGTCAAGTAATTGACTGGCAAGATGAGCAAACCCAGGAAATGTAATCAAACCATACATTACTTTTTTGGGGGACAAAAAGGATAAAGGCATGGAATAGGAGGAAGACAATGAAGTCAGAACTCCTGCATCAAAAGCATCCAAGAAAAACATGAATTGATTACAGGTCATAGAGGAGCTCAAGAAGGATTTTGAAAATCAAGTAAAAAAAGTGGAGGAAAAATTAGGAAGAGAAATGAGAATGATGCAAGAAAATTATGAAAAGTGAGTCAACAGCATATTAAAGGAGAACTAAAAATACACTGAAATAAATAACACCTTAAAAAATAGACAAATTCAAATGCAAAAAGAGGCTCAAAAAGCAAGTGAGCAGAAGAATGCCTTTAAAAGCCAAATTTGCCATAATGAAAAGGAATTTCAAAAACTCACTGAAGAGAATAAATCTTTCAAAATCACACTGGAGAAATTAGAAGTTAATGGCTTTATGAGAAATCAAGATACTATAAAACAGATCCAAACAAAAGGAAAAAATAGAAGGCAATGTGAAATATCTCATTGGAAAAACCACTGCCTTGGAAAATAGATCCAAGCTAGATAATTTAAAAATCATTGGACTACCTGAAAGCCATGATCAAAAAAACTGCCTAGACACTATCTTTCAAGACATTATTATGCAAAATTTCCCTGATATTGTAGAGCCAGAGGGTAAAAGAGAAAGGGAAAGAATTCAAGAATCGCTTCTTGATAAGGATCCTAAAAAGAAAATTCCTAGAAATATTATAGCCAAATTCCAGAGTACACAGGTCAAGAAGAAAATACTGTAAGCAGTCAGGAAAAAACAATTTTAGTATTATGGAAACATAATACAAGACCTAGCAGCTTCTACCTTAAGGGATAGAAGGGTTTGGAATATGATATTCTGGAGGTCAAAGGAGCTCTCACTAAAAGCAAGAATCACCTACCCATAAAAACTGAGCATAATACCACAGTGGAACATATAATAATTCAATGAAATAGAGGATTTTCAAGAATTCTTTTTTTTTTTAAAGCAATTGGGGTTAAGTAACTTGCTCAAGGTTACATGGCTAGTCATTATTTATGCGTGGGTGCTCATTTTCTGAGGCCAGTGCTCTTACTCATTGCGCCACCTATTCACCCCTTTAGGGCAATTGGGGTTAAGTAACTTGCCCAAGGTTACACGGCTAGGTTTTTTTTTTGTTTGTGTGGATTAAGTGTCGGAGGCCAGCTCTGAACTCAGGTCCTTCTGACTCGAGGGCCGGCGCTCTATTCACTGCGCCACCTAGCTGCCCCGATTTTCAAGAATTCTTGATGAAAAAATCAGAGTTGAACAGAAAATTTGACTTTCAAATACAAGAAGCAAGAGAAGGATGAGAAGGAAAACAGGAAAAATAAATGATAAAGAACTTATTAATGTTTAACTATTTACATTCCTACATGGAAAAATGATAATTATAACTCATAAGACTGTTCTCTGTATGAGGATAGTTGAAGGAAATATGTGCGTGTGTGTGTGTGTGTGTGTGTGTGTGTGTGTGTAATATATATATAAACAAACACACACACACACACACATATATATATATATATATATATATATGTTTCTTTAGAAGGGCGTATGTTTATATAAATATGTATGTGAGTGTCGGCATATGTATGTTCATGTATACATAACCAAAGGGCACAGGATAACTTGAATATAAAGGAATGATATTTACAAGATAAAATTAAGATGTGAGAGAGTAATTTGTTGGAAGAAGGAGAAAGGTGGAGATAGATTAGGGTAAATTATCTCATATAAAATAGGCAAGAGAAAACTGTCACAGTAGAGGGGAAGAACAGGAAGGTGAAATCTAATGGAACAACCTTATTCTCATTGAATTTGTCTTAAGGCAGTATTAACACACAACAGGTAAAAAAAAGGGGAAGGGGATAGGAGGGAAGATGATAGAAGCGAGGGCAGATTGGGGGAGAAGGTAGTTAGAAGCAAACATATTTGAAAAGAGATAGGGTCAAAGAATAAAATGAAATAAGTTGGGGGTGGGATAAGATGGAGGAAAATATAGTTGGTCTTTCACAATATGAAAACTATGGAAATTATTTGGGTAACTGCACATGTACAATCTATATCGACTTTTGACTTGTCTTCACAGTGGGGGTGGGTGAGGAGGGAGTATAAGAAAAAGTCTCGAACTCCAAGTTTTAAAAACAAATGTTTAAAAAATTGTTTTTGGGGCAAAACTAAGATGGCAGAGTAGAAACAGCACTTCCACGGTGCTCTCGCCCATATCAGTTCAAAATTAGGTAAAAGGGCACTCTGATCAACCTCTCGAGCTCCAACACCCACAGAACAACACAGAGAAGATAACCTCCCACTGAGGAAAGCTCTGCAGCCCTGGCAGGGAGCTGCCAGCAGACCAGTCTGGGGGTGGGGCGGAAAACTGAATGATTCAGGATTTAGCCCCAGGGTAGGCAGACCAGCAGGAGGCTGGAGGGACCCCAGAATACCATCAGCTATGGCTTTTCCAGAATGATGAACACATAGATGCCTAGAACAAAGTGAGAGGTTAGTGTCCTATGGACTTTGGGAACAGTATTTGGGAATGTGTCATCTTCTTCCCCTGGGGGCAAGAAGGCACTGAGTAGTTGAGTCACAGCAGCATTTTGCAGTATCAGTTGCAGCTTCAGCTCCTGGCCTGCAGATTGTAGGGGGATTGGGATCTGGCTATCAGTCTGGGGGTGGGGGTGGTAATTGCTCTTTCTTTAACCTTCCTGGATCTGTATTGAAGTCTGGGGTGGAGGTCTTGGGGTGTATGTCCATCATGCCAGAGTGTGTGGGGCTTCAGAGAGGGCACCCAACTAATACCTCTGGCAGTTGAGAAGACCCCACCATTTGGGACAGAAGCTCCCCTGTCTGGTGGCAGAATACTACAGTGGCAACAAGCCCAAAAGTCAAATAACTAAGTGGCAACATGCCTAGTCAAAGAAAACAAAATACACAGAAAAATTCAACATTAGACTCCTATTTTGGGGGCAAAGAGGATCAAAGTATGGAACAGGAGGAGGACTGTGAGGTCAGAAATCCTGCACCAAAAGCCCTAAATGAAAATATGAGCTGGTTATAGGCTATAGAGGACCTTAAGAAGGATTGTGAAAACCAAATAAGAGAAGTGGAGGAAAAATTGGGAAGAGAAATGAGAAGGATGCAGGAAAAGTATGAAATGAGAGTCAACAACCTGACTGAGGAAAATAACACCTTGAAAAATAGACTTACTCAAATGGCAAAGGAGGCTAAAAAGGGCAATGAGGAGAAGAATGCCTTAAAAAGCCAACTTTGCCAGATGGAAAAAGAATCTCAAAAGCTCACTGGGGAGAATCATTCCTTCAGAATTAGACTGGAGCAAATGGAAGCTAATGACTTTATGATAAATCAAGATGCTGTTAAACAGATACAAGCAATTGAAGGAATAGAAGGCAATGTGAAATATCTCATGGGCAAAACCACTGACCTGGAAAATACTTCCAGGAGAGAAAATTTAAAAATTATTGGACTACCTGAAACCCATGATCAAAGAACAAACCTAGAAATAATCCTTCAAGAAATTCTCAAGGTAAATTGCCCTGATATTTTAGACCCAAAGGGCGAAATAGAGGTTGGAATAATCCACAGATCACCTCCTGAAAAAGTTCCCAAAAAGAAAACTCTTAGGAATATTATAGCCAGGTTACAGAATTCCCATATCAAGGAGAAAAAAACTACAAGCAGCCAGGCAGAAACTATTTCAATATTGTGGAAACACAATCAGAAAGCACAGGACCTGGCAGCTTCTACATTGAGGGATTGAAGGGCATGGAATATGATATTTTGCAGGGCAAAGTACCTACCTGGGATTAAAACCAAGAATAATCTACTAGCAAAACTGCGTATCTTGTTTCAGTGAAAAATTTGGTCATTCAGTGGAATAGAGGACTTTCAAGCATTCCTGAGGAAAAAACCAGAGTTGAATAGAAAATTTGACATTCAGACACAGGAAGGAAGAGATGCTTGAGAATGTAAACAGGGAAAAGAAATCAAAAGAAACTTATCAAAGTAGAACTATTTACATTCCTACATGGAAAAATAATAACTGTCACTGATTAAACCTTTCTCATTATGAAAATAATTGAAGAAGGGTATATGAGCATATGAATACATATGTGAATGTGTGTATGTATGTTTACAGGTATACATGGATAGAGGGCACAGGTTGAATTTGGTGGGAAGGGATGGTACTTAAGGGGTGAAGTTAAGAGATGAGAGAGGAAAGTGGCAAGAGGAGATGGGGAGAGACAGGGTAGGGTAAACTAACTCATGTAGAAGAGGCAAGGGGAAGTGGTTGCATGGGAGGGGAAGAACAGCAAGGCAAAAAGGCAAAACCATATTCTCACTGAATTTGGCTCAGGGAGAGAATAACATACTTATTAAATGGGATATCTCACCCTGCAGGAGAGTAGGGGGGAGTTGGATGGGAAGGGGGATGATGAAGGCATGCTGGGAGGAAGGGAGGTTGGAGACACCGACTTTTGAAGAGGGACAGGATCTAAGTAGGGAATGGACCAGGTGGGGGTGGGATGGGTGGGAGGGAAATATAAGCAGTCTTTTACAATATATCTACTATGGCAATGTTTTGCATAGCTATACATATACAACATATACTGAACTGCTTATCTTTCCAGTGTGCATGAGTGACAAGGGTTGAAGGTAATGGATCTGGAATTCGAAGTTTTAAAATTAAATGTTTCAAATATACATAAATACTATTATTAATACTAACTTGCATGTAATTAGGAGATGAGATGTGCAGGTATTGGGGCACAAAGTTTCACCTTATCCTAATGGAAAAGTCGAAGGGGGTATGGGAGAAGATATGGGAGAGAGCAGATTGGATGAGGGGATATTCTGTGGGACTGCCATTCTGCGATGGTGGGTATGGGAAAATGGGGAAAAAAATTGTAACTCAAAATCTGGCAGAAATGAATGATATAAACCAGAAGTTAATAAAGCATTTGGGAAAATTGTTTTTAATATGCAACTGGGAAATAATATGTACAGGCATTGGAGTAGAGAGGTCCATTTTGTCCTTCTAGAAAGTTAGGAGGATTATGGGGGCAGGATATAGGGGACAACGGATTGGGGGAATGGGTTTTCAGTGGGTTTGCTATTTTTCTGTGGGGTAGGGGAAAGATGGAGAGAAAAAATGCAATTCAAAATCTTTTGGAAATGCATATTGAGAACTAAAAAATTAAAACAACCATAGTAGAAAACAAATTCTTAGGATTCTGTTGCCTTCAGTGGAAGTTAAAAGGGGTCAATGCAAAATGGGCTTGCAAAAAAGAAAAGATTACTTTTTCTGTTTGAATTTAAATCAATTATCTTAAAAAGTAATTTATTTAATACATTTATAACTTTATATTTGTTACATTACAACCTTCTTTTTCTACATTTTCATTTTATTCTCATTTATTTTTATTTTTTTTCTTTAGACTTTATTTCTTTGAATATTCCTTCCCTTCATTAAATGTGTATCAATTGTGCAACTGTTGTTTGAAAACTAGTACTGTCTTAGCACATTGTCAGTAATGAGATGCCCAAGCTAAAGAACTTTATGTTAGTAAAATTATTATTTTTTTAATTACAGATATTATTTTGATTTTCTAAAGAAATTTAACATCTCTTACATCTCATCATTTTTCTATGGTACAACACAAATCATACCCAGGGTGATTCACTTAGTAGAAGACCAAAAGCAAAAGAAAAAAACAAAAACACTTTCAGCACCAGACTTATTGTTTTGTTTACACCTACCATCTTCTTTGTGATTAACATTAGAAATGCCTTGAAGTTATGTAGGAAAGAGACTAGAGACAATAATCTTTTGGTATTCTTCAAATCATATAGCCTGTTCAATTTCTCAAATGTGGGAGAGGGAGTTTAGCTTGGGAAAGTGGACAGTTCACAAAAGGGTGCATTAAATCAATGAAATAGGAGTTTAGCACTTATGTCACAAATGATTTGAGATATGGCATATTATAGTGGAATACTAAGAGTGATGATAGACATTCAAAGCCTGGATCTGGTTAGTACTTATGTGACTAAGAAGTCACTTGAATTCTCTGGGCTTATTTTCTTATCATAATGTGAAGGATTTATATAAATTATCTCTGCTATCTTCCTGACCTTTATTAATGAATCTAGTTAGGTACCTAGAGAGAAGAATGACACAATTGAAATTGCAAAGAAATGATAATTTTCATAAATGATCTTTACAAAATTGTTTCTAAGAGTTTAGAGGAAAAATGATCAGAAAGAACAAAGTGCTGCCATAACAGAGATAAAAAATGACCTTGGTAAAATAATAAATAAATGAGAGCAACATTGTCTTCTAAGTCACCCCCCAGAACATCTAAAAACAAAACCAATCAAAAACACTTAAATAAATAATTTTCACTGAGGAGACAAAGCTCACCATTTTTATATAGTTAATACCTTCCCTTCTCTGGGTTAGTATTGTATAGTAAAGCTAGAATTCAGCGCTGACACCGAGTATAAACATTTGATCAAGGCTGTCTTTGGTGGTTCATTGAAAATAATGCCCCTGGGAGGATATAAAGGAGTAATTTGGCAAGGAAACATTAAGTGGGAGTTAGAAGGCCTTTTCAACCTTAATAGACTTAAAGTCTTGTGACACTCTTGGTGATCAGAAAGAAAAGGTTAAAGAGATAGAAAAATGACTCTGGGCACTACTTAGCTGTTATTTTTTGCCCAAAACCTGATAACAGGCTGGGTGCTAAGAAGAGACAGATTCTTCTCATGTTAAGGGAAAAATGGCTAAGGGTGTTCTGCTAATCTGATACTGGATATTGGAAAGCTCTGCTTCCATAAAAGAGCTAAAGTTTAGCCTCTTGATTTTAAGATTAAAGTGAGTTAACAGTGGCCACACTAATTTCATTTGGGACTCTAGCTTAAGTCAGAAGCTTGAAGCTGAGGGAAAAGACAATCTCATGGCCAATAGAGACATAACTGTTGGTCATCTGACGATTGTCAAACAATGAAAATATGAGACCAATAAGTAGCAGTACTGGACAGTCTTCATTCATCAACCATAAACCCAGAAGCTACTATAAACTAGAATGAACCTGCATACCATGCTAGTCTTATAGGGAACAAGCCAAGTGAGAGCAGAATGAAACAATCAGAAGACAATTGGATGCCTTGCAGTATCAAAAGTATGTAGAAGAAAATAGTTTAGTACGTAGAAGAAAATAGTTTAAAACTGAATACAATTGTGGGGTTTACAGAACCCAACCTCCCTTCCTTGTTTAATGTTCTTAATTGTAGGTGGCAGGTGAGAAGTGGAAGTGACATAAGTTTTTCTTAAAAATGAAAATACTTGCTGTTTGAAAAAAATAAACTGGAAAAAGAAAAATCATCTAAAAGAAGGAATCCAAATAAACCTGAATACAAGAAGTGTGTGCTCACTAATGAATTAATTACCTTACAAATTTCTCTATTCTGAACTGACTCAGAAAAGTGAGATGTCACTCATGAGTAGCAAGTCCATACAATGGAATGTATCTGGATGGTTTCAGGGATTATGGAGCTATGGGGTTATATGATAAGGTGGGTAAAGGGAGTTGAGAATTTTATTCCAAAGGAATCAACTTCAAGATAATTTTAAACTCTTAAATCATGAATAAAGTAGATAACCATTAATAAAAGCAGAATTAAAACTATAGCAGACCAACTGAAACTTTGCCTCAGGGTGCCACTGTCCAGAAGGTGTACTTCATTCCAAGGTTGGTTCTTCCTCAGCCACTTGCCAGGAGGATCCTACTCTTCCCTAGGGTTGTCTCTCCACAACCATGGCCTCTCCTTCAAATTGTTAGCCATTATCCACACCTCAAATACTAGAGGAGATTACAGATATGAACTAATAGTGCCTTGAAGTGAATTAGTTGCAAACACTGAAATCCTTGCTTTGGCCCTATAAAATACATCAAACTATAGAGAACTTTCATGAAGATAGAGCCATCAGAACACCAAAGGGCGGGGGTCGGGGGTGGGAATACACCTTTAGGTTAGAAAGGAAGTAAAAATATATCTCAGAAATAGCAAATCATGAGAATACCGTAAAGAAAATGCCTTCCATACCACATTTTTCTTGGGTTAGAGAGGAAGCCCATGAACTAGCTATGTTATCATGGGTAAATCATGCAACCTGTTTGTGACTCAGCTTTCTCACTTGTGAAATGGAAATACTAATATCTAAGAGGATCACTGTAAGGTGGAAATGAGTTTAAAAATGTTAAGGTGTTTTGGAAACATTAAAGTACTTTATAAATATTGTTATTGTTGGGGGGCATGGTATTACTTTGATTGGTGGTAGTACTGGTAGTGGTTGTGTAACACAATGTCTCCATTCTCTATGATTCATAGAAAATCAGCATAAGTTTTGAAATTGCACTTTTAGGCAGAAAATCAGTAACAATTACTTTTAAAATAGATAGCATCTTTAGTAAATATTTCTACATAGAAATGTATGTCCCTGTATTAAAAAAAAATTGTATTTCATTGCTGAAATGTGGTAAGTATTATTATAGAAATCAATGTAACTCAACTCTATGCTTAGCAAAAATCACCTTTAAAATGTCCTTGGCATGTGATCATTCAGTCTCTACTTGAAGAGTTCCCATGATGGGAAACTCACTACCTCCTAAGGTAACCCATTAAATTTTAAAATTCTCAATTTTTAGCATTCTTTCCTCTATATTTAGTTAGGAATTAGCCTGTCATTTTCTTTTTCTTTTTCTTTTTTCTTTTTTTCAAATGCTTTATTAACTTCTGTTTTACATCATTCATTTCCAGCAGATTTTGAGTTACAATTTTTCCCCATTTTTCCCCTACCCACCACCCCAGAATAGCAGTCCCAAAGGATATCCCCTCATCCAATCTGCTGTCTCCCATATCTTCTTCCATGCCCCCTTTGATTTTTCAAGTAGGGCAAGGTGAATCTATGTGCCCCAATGCCTGTATATCTGATTTCCCAATTATATGTAAAATAGTATTAACAAGAGTATTTATATAATTTTAATGTGTTGTTTTTTTTAAACTGGAATGTGGGAATTTATATTTTCCCTTCAAAATTAATCATAAATATTTGAATAATTCAATAGAATGTATGCTTGTAGAGGACAGGGGATTTCTTGATTTCGTATTGGTACCTACCAAACTGAGCAGAATGCTTGGTACTCAGTGTGTACTTAATAAATTGTTATTGATTGATGTCGATTGATTGAACATCTATTTATATGTTGAACACTTCATTTGTTCCTGCTTTCCTGACAAAAATGCCAAATTAGTTGTCATTTTATTCTACATGCGCACAAATATTAGGGACTATATTCATTAATATAACTCCTTTTAGATGCTTTCAGTTTCTCACCATAGCAAACTTGTATGAACTAGTTCAGTGTTGTTGAGATATAGGAGACAGTTTGCTATGGAGGAAACGACATTGGCTTTGGAATCAGAGGGTCTGGGTTGAAATCCTGCTCCCATTTTAGATCCAGTGTGACCTTTATTTAAGGTGTCTCTCAAATATCTTCACTGGTAAAATGAATGAGTTGGACATGATGTTCTCAGAACGTTCTTCCAGCACTATAATCCTACTTTGAGAGGCTGCCTAGTGTAATGAGCTGAACTTGGAATCAAGAGAATCTCCCTTTACATTCTGCCTTAACGCACAAACTAACAGTGTGACTTTAGGCAAGTCTTTTACACTATCTGGGCCACAGTTTTCTTGTCTGTAAAATGTAAGGAGGGGATTGACTGTCATGACTTTGTAAGGTTCTTTCCATTTCTAAATTTATGATCCTATGACACTAGATCATAAAGGTTAGGCCATTTGTTCAAATTCACTCCCCTAGTAAATGCCAATTCAAATAAGTGAATTCATGAGAAATTTAACCCCAGCCCCAAAGGTCAATGGCATCAGATTCTCCATTTGTGAAGATGAATTCCCTGTCCTAGGTGAGGGTTGAAATGGGAGGGAAGAAAACGCTCAGTCTTATTGCAATTTTCTATGAATCACTGAGTCTTTTTTGGACTTCTTACACTTCTAGTTTCTAATTTCAAGAGAAGATACTAAATTCCAACCCCACTTCAGGTTGCTGAAGGAAAAGACTGGGAAGCAACTTATATAAGGGGAGTTAAAAGACTCCATCTTGTCCCTATCTCCAATTTGTTACACAGGGAACTTCCTTTTGTGTCAGATAGACTTCACTCACCATGGGAGAGTTCTTTCATTCCATAGTATATTCTCTATTTACATGCTCTTAAGTATACTTTCTCTGACTTCTACTTTGCTTGGCTGCCTACTGTGTGTGTTCATTGTGGAACTGGTACTTCCAGAAAATGTGTTGTTTTACATATAAATGTGGATCCTCCTATTTTCTTCAATAATGAAGTAGTGATCAGAAATTAGATTGAATCTGAAAATCTCATCCCCTACTCCCACAATATATTTAAGGGAGGAGATACAATTCCTAGTTGAGTACCATCTCTCTCAGAGGAAAGCAGAGTGGAGACTTCTGTCCCCAATTCCCTTGCTTCACCTCCTTGAGGACTTAAAGTCCTCCTTGGAGAAAGTTCAGAGAAGAAGAGACTAGCGATGTCTATTCTGCCTCTTTTACCCACACAATGATATTCCCCTGTTGTGGTTAGGGGAAAGCCCTTGCAGATGTACACATGTGATTCAAGGTCAGGTCTTTTCACTTTGATTCAGTGCTTTTTCACCTGACATATCAAGCCAAAATACTAAAGAAAACAATCTCTTTTTCTATCCTAATGTATTCTATGGGCTAAGCCAGTGACCTTCATAGATATGTAGAGGTGCAAATGGGAAGAACAATTCAGAATAAGTTTAAAACTAACTTAATTGCTTAGCAAGTGGTTGCCCAGTTGCAGGCTCATTTTGTTTCTAGAGGACAGCCAATTGTGTTAAATGATGCACGGTAAAATAATATGTCATCATTATTAGAAATAAACTTATTATTCTGGAAAGTACATTGAATTTATCATAAGGCTATCCAGCATAGACTAAATTCTGCAAGATTTAACTAGTCTGTATTTTGGGAACACTCTATTTTCTCATATAGGGCAAAGAAGGTCAGTCTTATAAGACATGTTAGTAGATAGCTAGAAATAAGGGGGGGTGTTCTATTTTTATGCACACATATCCAGAAAGGCAACTCTAGTTAGCAATAAAGGACAATAGTAGTCACTGAAACTCCTGGTCAGTGGAATTGATTTTTTCTACTCCCAATTAGAATTCACTTAGATGAAGCCTTCTGTCAGCTGACTCCTTCTAGAACTCAGCTTCATTAGAACAACAACAGAACTGGTGTGTCTTCAATTTTTCTCTTCATACTTCTTCTTCGGCTCCTCTTTCAAGTTCCTTTTCCAGATCCTTCTATTTTCAATGATGTTAAACAGATCCAAACAAATGAAAGAATAGAAGGCAATGTGAAATACCTCATGGGAAAAACCACTGACCTGGAAAATAGATCCAGGAGAGATAATTTAAAAATTATTGGACTACCCGAAAGCCATGATCAAAGAAAGAAACTAGAAATCACCCTTCAAGAAATTCTCAAGGAAAATTGCCCTGCTAGCTTCTACACTGGGGGATCGAAGGACATGGAATATGATATTCCACAGGGCAAAGGACCTGGGATGGACATATGAATTCATATATGAATGTGTGTATATATGTTTACAGGTATACATGGATAGAGGGCACAGGTCGAATTTGGTGGGAAGGGATGATACTTAAGGGGTGAAGTTAAGAGGTGAGAGAGGAATGTGGCAAGAGGAGATGAGGAGAGACAGAGTAGGGTAAACTATCTCATGTAGAAGAGGCAAGGGGAAGTGGTTGCAGGGGAGGGGAAGAAGAGGAAGGCAAAAAGGCAAAACCATTGCATTTGGCTCAGGGAGATAATGACATACATACTAAATGGGATATCTCACCCTGCTGGAGACTAGGGGGAAGGGAGATAAGAGGGGAAATGATGGAAAGGAGGACATTCTGGGGGGAGGGGAGGTTGGAAGTATCCACTTTTGAAGAGGGACAGTTTCAAAGTAGGGAATGGACCAGGTAGGGGGGCGGGATACATGGGAAGGAAATATAGCAAGTTGTTTACAATATAATGACTATGGTAATGCTTTGCATAGCTAAACATGTACAACAGATACTGAATTGCTTATCTTCCCAGAGGGATTAGGTGACAAGGGAGGAAGGGAATTGATCTGAAATTAGAAGTTTTAAAATTAAATGTTTTAAATATATATACATAAACACTATTATTACTACTATTTTGCATGTAATTGGGAGATAAGATGTGCAGGTATTGGGGCACAGAGATTCACCTTCCTCTAATGGAAAAGTTGAAGGGGGCATGGGGGAAGAGAGCAGATCGGATGAGGGGATATCTTGTGGGACTGATATTCTGGGGTGCTGGGGAAGGGAAAAATGGGGAAAAATTGTAACTCAGAATCTGGTGGAGATGAATGATGTAAACCCGAAGCTAATAGAGCATTTGTTTAATTAAAAAAAAAGAAAGAATTCTTGATGCAAAGCCCAGAGATGAATAGAAAATTTGACTTTAAAATACAAAATTCAAGAGAAGCATAAAAAGGTAAACAGGAAAGGTGAATCATAAGAGACTTCATAAAGTTGAACTTTTTATATTCCTACATGGAAAGATGATATTTGCAACTGATGAGACCTGTCTCAGTATTGGGGTAGTGGGAAAGAATATAAACATACATATATACATACATACACACGTTTATACATTTAGATAGACAGAGAGATAGATGGATGGATGGATAGACAGATAGATAGATAGTTAGATTGATAGACAGAGGGGACAGGGCTAGTTGAATATAAAAGGATGATATCTAAAAATAATTTTAGGGTGATAGAAGAATGAGAATAATGTATTGGGAAAAGGAGAAAGGGGGAGGTGAAATGGAATAAATTATCTGTCATAAAATAGGCAAAAAAAGCTTTTACATTGGAGGGGAAGAGGGGGAAGGTTACTCTCACTGGATTTGACTTAAGGAGGGAATA
The DNA here is from genome assembly GCA_011680675.1 of Gymnobelideus leadbeateri. NCBI lineage: Eukaryota > Metazoa > Chordata > Mammalia > Diprotodontia > Petauridae > Gymnobelideus > Gymnobelideus leadbeateri. The sequence goes on along the minus strand of WOXC01009630.1, from coordinate 138,090 downwards.
ACACACAATTGGGTATGGAAATCTATCATCCTATAGGAAAGTAGGTGGGAAGGAGATAAGAAAGGGTAGATAGGAAGGCAGATTGGAGGCTAATCAGAAGGAAACCTTTTTGAGGAGAGACAGGGTCAAAGGAGAGAACAGAATAAATGGGGTCTGGGATAGGATGGAAAATAAAGGAGAAGGGTATAAGAGAAGGAGCTGGTGACAGAAGGGACAGTTGATGAGGGAAAGTGTATCAGAGTACATACTGTCTTGAGTTGAAGGATGGGGAGGAAATTTGTAACTCAAAATCTTATGGAAGTCAATGTTGAAAATTTTAAAAATGATTAATTTACTTATTTATTAAAAATCTGGATAAAAGGGGGCAGCTAGGTGGCCCAGTGAGTAGAGCACCGGGCCTGGAGTCAGAAGGACCTGAGTTCGGATCCAGCCTCAGACACTTAACACACACAAACAAAAAAACCTAGCTGTGTGACCTTGGACAAATTACTTAACCCCAATTGCCCTCCAAGGAAAGCAAAAAAAAAAAATCTGGATTGAAAATAAATGAAAAATCTTAAAATGATTTTTTTTAATTTACAAAATAACACAGATAATAAGAACTTAAAATTTTCTTGACAGACCTAAATCTATTAAAATAAAGCTTAATAGAAAATAAGAGAAATAAATATTGAGCCATACTTCATTTAAACAATTAGTCAAACATACACATTTGGAATAGGTATGATTAGACAGCAATTCAAAGAAAACTAATCTTGGGGATTTTATGTAATATAATCACACTGTGAGCAAGAACAATTGTCTGATATGACAACCAAGAATGCATCGTAGACTGAATTATGAAAGTCCTACATTCTAGGAATTGGGATGTGACAATGCTGCCCTTATATGCACTGGTTGAATCACATCTAGTGTAGCATATTTGCTTTGCTTTGCCACATTTAAGAAGGGTATAAGGAAACTATCCTATTTCTAATGGAGGGTAAACAGGATGATTAAATGTCTTGAATTACTGACATTTTAAAAATCTGTGAAAGGTACCTAATTCAATTAGCCTGGAAAAGAGATGAGTTGGAGGGTGTGGGTTGCATTATGACTGCTAGGTGTTTTGAAAGGCTGTGATATGAAAGAGGGATTGGGTGTCTTCTGCCTGACTCTAGGGGTCATAAATAGAAACGGTGATTGGAAATAGAAGAGGCAAATTTAGGGAACAAAATATAAGGATAAACTTCTTATAGGGATCAAAAAGTGGAATTCATTGCCTTGGAGGTAATGAGATTCCCCTCACTTGTTGCACATAATAGTGAAGAAATCTTTATTCACGTATGGTTTGAACAAGATCCTTTCCAGTTGTTAAGATTCTGTGAGTTTGTGAGTATTACAAATCCATTTAGCTTATCTACCCAAATACTGGATAAAACAAGGTTAATTTCAGACCAGTCCAAGACAAAGATAGGTGAGTATTGAGAAGTGTTTGAAACAATAGGAGATTGTAGCTCCAGGTAGATTCTGGCTGACTGGTATAAACCAACTGTAGTATCATCAGAAGATTAGATCTCTCTTGTTGCTGCTAGAAGGGCCTAAATGGAAGAAACTGGGATTAGAAGCAGATAAAACTGCCTGGGTCTTTAAATCTCAAGTAAAAAAGCTTTAACTTTATTCAGGAGGTAACAGAGCCACTGTTTTGGATTGGGAGTGCCATGATCAAAATCTTTCCATAAAGCAAATTATCTCAGCAATTAATCAAGATCTCATCAGCAAATGAAAATAGGAATAGTTGTAAAAGGAATATTGCAAATGAAGAGACAACTTAATTCTAGTTCTGGGTTTTCAATTGTCTGCTAGCACTATCCAAGATATCCCAGAGGCACCTCAAATTCAACACATCCAATAAAAATTACTTTTTTTTGTTTCCCCTTACTCCCCAAGATAACCTCGGGAGGTTCCTTAAGAGGCATCTAGATATCTCTGTGGATAGAGCACTGGGCCTGGAATCAGGAATACCTGAGTTCACATTTGGCTTTAGACACTTAACTAATTGTGTGAATCTGGATACCTAATCTCTCTTTCCCTCAGCTTCCTCAATTGTAAGAGGGGGAATTGATAGTACCTACCTCAGAATGTATTTGTGAAGATCAAATAAGATAATATTTGCAACAAGTGCTTACTGCAGTGCCTGACATATAGTAGTTACCATATAAAGGCTTATTTTCTACCTCCCTCCATCTACCTTGACCTGCTCTGCTAGGTTCCTTATCCTAGCTGAGGTCACTTCTTTCCTCCAGTTATTCATTTGACACCCAGGAAATCATCCTTGATTGCTCAGTTGCACTAAACTGTATAATCCGTCTCGAAATTTTACAAACTGTACCACCATAGAGCGAACTTGTACTATTTCTTGCCTAGACAATTACAACTGTCATCTAATTAGTTCCTCAGACTCCAACCTCTTTTCTCTCTAATTGTTCTTTTTCATATCTGTGAAAGTGTTTTTTTGTCTTCTTTAATGATTATAAAGAATTTTACATAATGTTATATCACATTTTATATTCACAATAACCTTTCAAGACACATAGCAGATTGGTTTTTATTCTCATTTTGTTGATGAAGAGACCAAGTGCAGAGGCATTAATAGAGACTTTTACAAGGTCTAACAGGAAATAATGCATACAAGTATCGAAATCTGCTCAACTCAAGATCTAAGAAGTCAGAACCATACTGCCTCCCCAGAAGCTGTCTCTCCTCTCTCTTGTCTCTCTCTCTGTCTCTGCTTCTCTGTCTCGCTGTCACTGTCTGTCTCTCTCCCTCTCTCCTATTTTTCTCTCAGAAATGACTTTATTTCTTAACTATTAATATTTGCTTCCTTTTTACAATGAACATTTAATTTTTACACTTTTATATGTATACAACTTAATTACCTTGATTTAAATATCATTTAATGAACCTGTTTCAAGCTTAAGTTCTTAAAGTCCAATTGTTGCAGAACTATAGAACTCTCTTAGGGAATACATAATGATCTCCAAGGAACACTAATTTCCCTTGCTATTCAAGTAGATGCTATAGGTTTAGTCAAGACCTGAAATCTTTTTTTCTTTTTTTTTTATTTTATTTTAGACTTAAAAGCTGGAACACAAATACAGAAAAGAAACAAAAATATATCATAAAATTAAATATTGGGACTTAAATACAAAGTTAGAAAGAAAAAAAAACCATGTCATGTGCATAGCAGAACATAAGAGAGGATTCTAAGTATGTAGCAATAAATTGTCATTTTAAGAAATCCTGTATGATAAATACTACTCGTTGTGTTGAGAAATGTCCATCTTTTCTTTGCTTCCTTGTGCATCTTCTTTTGCTCTCTGCTATGCAATTTTAAGTCCTCCTGACTCTGGGGATGGTGTTCTATTCACTGAGCCATCTAGCCACCGCAGTAACTTAATTTTTGTAATCACCTCTAGTCCTGGGGTGTGGGAAATGGTGCTTCTTGCACCAGATCTCCCATTCTCCTCTCTGGCCTATAACCAAATTCAAACCCCCAACACCTCCTGTAAGTGCCCATAGCTAGGTGTTTTTGCCCCAGCTGCTTCTGCACTCACCAGCCATGTGCTGGTTTCTTCTCATCCCCTCATCTTTTTTCAGCACAACTGGTTCTGGTTTTCCCAGTCAACAGAGCTTCATATTTGAAGTTTCAATTAGAAATAAGCAAAAGTAAATATATCTATAGGTATGTAGATATATTAATGTACATATAATATATACCCACACACATATACTTTCCTTTTACATCCATGTCCACAGATTCCAATCCCAAAATAAGACTCTTGATCTTGCCCAATTCTTCATTTCATAAAGAAACTGAGACTCACAAATGAGAAGAGACTTCTCTGGAGTTATGCAAGTAGTTAGCAACAGCAACCAAAATCAAATACATATTCTTAATTCCAAATCTTCTACTCTTTCTACTGTTGCCTGCTCTATCCCTGAACTACTCTGTAATATTTTTCCTGAGGCCCTGTGAAGAGATTTATTAGAAACAAAAGAATGAATAAGGAAAAGAATCCCAGATGTTATTGGTAATGAAATACTACCCTCCTTGGTGATACTGCAGAAGTTCTCTTTCCAACCATCTTCTCCTCTCCCAACTACAAAATTTTGATCCTAAAAACCTCGCTCAAGTTAGCATATTTGAACATCTGGGAACACAATTCATATGAAACTATTTTCTCCTTCAACCTGAAATATTCTCTTTTCACACTCCAACAGTCTTAACTCAAGTTTCCAAGGACTAATAATATTTTATAGTATTCTAAGGAGGTTGTGCTTGTATGTGTGTGTTTTTTTGGGGGGGGGGGGAAGGGAGGGATTTATAGATTAGATCTAGAATTCATAGGAAACTAAATTATTCAGATATTTCATTCTTTCCTTCTTTTCTTGCTTCCTTTTCTCTATCTCTTCCTCCATTCTCTCTCTTTCTCTCTCTCTCTAGACTCACCTAGGTTGAAAGTGCAACAGCTACTCAAGGGCTAACTCTTATTTAGTTTAACCTTTTGTTTTCTGACCTAGGCCTATTCATTCTTCTTTGGGCAATCTTGTGACCACTTCTTCAACCTAGGGCTCACCGTATTCATATTTTACTTAGTATGGGCATCCAAAAGGACCATAGCCCTGCTGTTCTTCAAAAATCCTGAGTTCAAGAAGTCTGTCAGTCTTATCTGCTAGTAGGGATAGAAAGATAATTGAAACTTTTATTTACTTCATTGAATAAATATTATTTTTCATCATTCAATAAATAGTAATTATGCTTTTACTAGATTTCAAGGAACTGTGCTAGGAACTTGAGAAAGTAAAAATCTACCCCTTTTATATTCTCATTTTTCACTCTTATTCCTCTTCTAACAAAAATGTTGCTTTCATCAGTTGTTCAAAATACTCTGACTGGATTTTTTTTAGTTAAAATTGTATTCCTGAAAAAACATTTTGAAGAAAGTTCTGTCTAATGAAGTCTGTACATGTAATGGGTAACTTACATTCTGTTATATGTACATCTAAGTAAAATACCAGAGAACATAGGTCAGGAGTGCATATTTTTAAAGACAAAAATAGAAGGAAAAAGTAGGGAAAAAAGACTATTTTGATACTATGTTCAATATGGAGAATAATTGATGTGGCTTGTCCCCCATGTGTGCAGATCAAAATCACTCCATACTTTCTTATCCTCTGTGATGCTTGTCCATGTTCTCTGAATTCACCAGAGGATGCAACATCATACCGGATGGTTCCCTATGGTTCTTTTAATAGCTTGAGAAGACCAATTAAGTTCTGGGGTTAAATGTCTGTTGTTTAGTTCTCATAATATTCCCACATTACCTCCTTTCCTGGTCATATATAACTGTTGGTAATGTCCTGCACCCTACATTTATGAATAACTTGTTTAATATGTTTTTATTATTACTATTATTATCATTATTATTATTATTCACTAGAAGGTTAAATCATTTGTTCTCTGAAAAGGGATCTTTGAGTTAAGACTTCTCCTGAGCACTAGCCTGATATCATGAACTGCCTAGTGGACACCTTGAATAGCATGTCCCATAGATATCTTAAATTCAGCATGTCCAAAACTAACTCTTTGTTATATTTTCCTCAAAGCCCTTCCCTCTTCATAACATTCCTTTTAACATCGAGGGCACTATTACAATCTCAGGTACTTAGGCTCACAACCTAGATGGCATTCTATAAGCCATCAGTTATAAATTTCTTTCAATTCTCTCTTACAAATGCACTACTTCTGTCCTCTAACAGAGCTACAGACCGTATTTGAATTTTTAATGCCTCATTCCTGGGCAAATGCAACATTCTTCTGGTTGGTCTCCATGATTCAACTCCTTCCCCATTCTGGTCATCCCCATCTTCTTCTCAGCTGTAGATCTGACCATTTCACCACCATCACCACCACAACCATCAATTCAAGAAACTTCAGTGTCTCCAAGATAAAATATAAACTCTTCTGATGGATTTTTGTAAGCCTTTAGTAATCTTGCTACAGTCTACTTTCTTGTCTTCTTGATCTTTACTTTCACGTGGTCTAAGATCCAGTGACACTCCATCTATAATCCAGTGATCACACACACACTCACTCACACACACACACACACACACACACACACACATCTTATTGCATATAATTGTTTTCATGTAGTGCTCCCCATTTAACTCTGTTCCTTGAGAGAAGGAACATATTTACATTTTATTTTTTGACTGTTCTTTGCATCTCTGGCACTTAGCATGATTCTTGGAATATAGGAGACACTTAATATATATTCGTCAACTTGACTTGAAACAGGAAAACATAACACTAAGAAAAAATCAATCAGCAAATATTTATTAAGCATCTCCTATATACCACCTAAGTGGCTCAGTGGATAGAGGGCTGGGCCTAGGGTCACAAAAACAAGAGTGCAAATCTAGTTTCAGGTACTTACTAGCTATGTGACCCTGGGTAGGTCACTTAACCTCTCTTTGCCTTAATCCATTGGAGAAGGAAATGCCAAACAGCTCCAGTATCTTTGTCAAGAAAACCACATGGACAGTATTGGTATGATATGGTCCACCAGGTCATGAAAAATTGGTCACAACTGAATGATGGAAGAATAACAATATTGACCAGCACTAATCCTGGACATACAAAAAGATGCAGAACAGAATCTCTACAATCAAGAAGCTTACTATGGAGTGGTGAAGATAACACCTAAACATATATGTATGCACACACACTCATGCTTACACACACAAAACAAACTATATACAAGATAAACAGGAAATAACTAGAAGACCAAAAACTAACAACACAACACTGTAGTTCACAGGGGTAAGAGAAAGCTTCCTATAGAATGTGGGATTTTATTTTGGACTTAAATGAAACCAGGGAGGTCAGTAGTTGGAGCAGGAAAAACATTCCTGGCCTAGGGGGCAACCAGAGAAATGCACAGAGATGAAGTACTTCATTTTTGCAATCGTCAGGAGGCCAGGATCATTAGATTAAGGAGTATGTGGTATTAAATTATAAGTAATAAGCCTGGGACAATAGGAGGGGGCTAGGTTTTGAAGGTCTAAATACTAAACAGAGCATTCTGTAATTGATCCTGAAAGTAATAGGAAGCCACTGGAGTTTGAGTAGAGAAGCAACATGATCAAAACTGTGTCTTAGGAAAATCACCTTAGTGATGGAATAGAAAATGAATTGGAGTGTGGAGGGACATAGGCAGCCCCACCAGCTTTTGCAATTATCTAGGCACAATGTGATGAGGGCCTGCACTGGAGTGGTGGCAGTGGCACAAAAGAGATGGAGGGGATATTTGAGAATTGTAATAAAGGTAAAATCATCAGGTCTTGGCAAAAGCTTCAATGCAGAGAGTGAAAGAAAGTGAGCATTCCAGAGTAATTATGAACCTGAATGATTAAGAGGTTGATATGCAATAGGGAAGACAGAAGTGGGTGAAGAATTTAGAAGGAATATTGAGTTCCTTTTTGGATATATTGAGTTTAAGATGCCATCTGGGCATCCAATTCTAGAAGTCTGAAAGGTAATTGGAGATATGAGAATAGAGATCAGAGCAACTGGGACGGGAAAGAGTTTCCAGAATTATCAACATAGAAATGATAATCAAATCTATGGGAACTGATGAGGGAAATAGAATAGAAGGAGAAGAAGGCCCAGGAGGGCCTTAGGGATACCCAAAGTTAGCGGACATAATTTGGAAGAGGATGCACCAAAGGAGAGAGAGAGAGAGAGGGAGGGAGGGAGGGAGGGAGAGAGAGAGAGAGAGAGAGAGAGAGAGAGAGAGGTCAGATAAGTAGGAGGAAAACCAGGAGAAACTGCTATCCCCAAAAAAAGTAGAGAGAAAGTGTTTAAGGAGGAGAGAGTGATCAACAGGATCAAAGACTTCCAAGAAGTCAAGGAGAAGGAAAATTGAGAAGATGTCGTTCGATCTGGCAACCAAGAGCTTATCAGTATCTGGGTAGACAGGACTTTCAATGAAATGAAGATTATAATGGGGTAAAAAGAGAGTAACAAAAGATAAAGTGGATCAACCGCCATTCAAAGTGGCAGGCAAGCCGTGTGACTCCAGGTTAGCTAGAGAGGCAGATGCAAATACTTTCTTTACCTTTATAACAACATAATTTGAAATTTTAATTATGAAGCTTAATGACAGAAAGAATAGAGCAATTTTGGAATGAGGAATGCTGTGACATGATAAAAGTGACAAAATTAAAGGAATGAAGAAAAAACAGGAAGAAAAACATGAACTGGTGCAAAGTTACATAAGTACCACTATGTAAATATACCTAGATATTTATAGAAAGAAAAAATAAAACAAATTTACAACCCGAATAAAAGATAGCTAAATCCTAATTAGCCACGGTAATCAATCTCAGTTATGAATAAAAGATGATGTAAATTATTCTTTTCTCTATACAAACTTTTTTCCCCACAGACCACATTGTCTTCAAAGATTATAACAAAGTATTAAAAATACAACCCCCTGTCTCAAAATCCAATTGTATGGAACTTTCTCCTTATTAGTGGAAATGAATGCCTTACTTGAGAGTCAGGACAAAATTGGTGAGAAGTGAGAACTTTAGGTTTCAAACAGTCCCCTTTTGAAGAGTCATAATTTTGGTGTTCCTGTATTCTAACTTTGAGAGAGAAGATGGAAGAAGTTAACCCCACTTTAGTTTGCTGAAAGGAAAGACTCTGGAATGATGTGAGAGGGGCTAGAATTTTACATCAGGTTCCTATTCCCAGCTACTCTAGAAACTTAAGGGAGTTTCCTAATGGGTGAAATCTAGGATTCTCTCTCTCGGTTTAGATTAGCTACCTCACTCCCAATGGGAGAGTTTAATTTTGTATTTTCTGATATATGTTCTCTCATGTATACCTTCACTGATATCTGTCTTGAGATGATTTGGATCAGTGGACTTCTTTGCTCTTTACTTTAATGTTTGATTATTGTGGAACTGGATTGAATAGTAAGAGGTCAAGCCTATAGAACTTTAGACCTTTTCCCCATCATGACAAAGTCATCAAAAGTTAGATGGAAATTAATTATATCCCCTGTAGTAACAATATTTAATCAATAATATCAAGGAGTAATAATATTAAGATATAATTCCAGTTTAGTACCTTCTCTTCCTTTGAGGAGTGCAGATTGGCTTCTGGCGCCAACCCCCAGCATCCACTTCTTGGAAGCAAAGAAAGTCTCCCTTGAAGAAAGGTGGGTGGGGAAGAGTCTAGAGATGTCTATTCTGTTACTTTTTGAGTCAAATACAGTGACAGGCCTCTGACCACATGCAAAACCTAATTACATATATGGGGCCATGCTTCTATCACTAGAGGAAAAAAGTGAAGGGTTAATAAAAATGATATAATTTCTACATAACTACCTAAAATAACAACTTAACTTTAAAAGTAAGAAATATATGATAAATATATCACAAATAAAGTTGAATTCATGAGACTAAATGATAAAAACACTGCATAAGGTATTAGCCTATGAAATATCATCGATCAGCCTAAATACTTACAATTAGGTGAAGTAGCATGATGTAGTATTGTGAGAAATTGTAAGAGTAATGCAATATTCACAATGCCCACAGTGGTTATGAATATGCTGGTATAGTTGTAAATCACAAAATGTAACAGGATCTCCACATGGAGGACAGAACCAAAGCCTTTATTCAAATGCCAGAAAACTAAGTCCCAGAACCAGAAAGTCAAAGTCATTATAATAACTATGAAGTTGGTACACATGGTTAATGTAGTAAACACCCACATTCCCAAGCCTTCACAACAGAACAGGTTCCCTTAAGCAGGGATACTCTTCTCTCATTCATGGTAACTCCTCAGTCTGGTTCTCAGAAGCTCTCAGCAGAAGTTCCCAGAAGAAAGTCTCAGCAGAAGTTCCAGCTGGTTCTCAGAAGAAACTCTACCACCATAAGCTCTGTTCACAAAATCAAAATCCCTTTGTCCAGCCTGGATCTCTCCTCAGCCTCCACACTGCTTGCTCCAAGAAATTCTGACTCTCCACCTCCCTGTCCCACGTCTTCCTGTTCTGTCAGCAGCAGGGGTTCATACCTTCTGTTTCATAACAGAGGCTTGATATAATTAACTTGACACTAAGTGCTAGGTACCTGTTTTCTTGCCAATACAAGGTCATGGAAGATCTTAAAATCCCATTAATATTATACAATTTGGCTCAGCAAGACCTAGATTCAAATTCCATGTCAAATATAATTTCAACTTACTAATTGTATGACTCTCAGCAAGTCATTTAACTTCCCTAAGCCTCAGCCTCCTCATCTGAAAAATTCAGGGTCTGACTGAAGAGGTTCATATTTAGTTTCCTTCTCCCCCTGTCCCCATTCCCCCAACAATGATTTGTCTTAACTCCACCAATAGACCAAAAACCCACAAAGGAAAAGAACTAAGATAACATTTGCAAGGGAGATTGAGGAGTTGTGGAAGTAAAGAGGGAGTTAGAGGGTATGATGATTGCTGACTTTGTGCAGCCCTGCCTCTTTTAAATCCAATGCATTTACTAATCCAGATATCACCCTCTTGATGTTGTTGGTTCTCTTCAAGAATGAAGGATGAATTACAATCTGTGAGTAATAATAACTGCCCTCTGGGAACCCAACTGGTCAGTTCAAGCTCAAATATACTTTTATTTCTTTGCCATGGGCTGCTCAGTGTCCAGCACTTAGCATGATCCAGAGACGTGAATAAGAAATGACCAGGCCATGTGGGTAGCTCAAGGAAGAACCATGAACTCCATTTATTGCTACTCAGGGAAAGGTTTTTATAGAGCAAAGAGACAAGGAAGAGAAATCATTATCTTAGTCTGTTGTATCCTGGAAGTAGCATGGTAATAAGGCCTATTGTTTCCTAGGTGCCATAGAGTCTTGGGCAGTTATCTCTTATCTCAGTCAGTTACATCAGAAAGGATGCTCTTGAGAGCTGGCCTCAAAGCCTAATGGCCAAGGTTGAATCATCATGAACATCTGCATAAGAACTGACTTCCTGTAAAGTTTGGACAACTAAAGTTTTGGGGCAGAGCCTCTTAGCCTCAGAACTCAAATACCATCCTTGTAAGCGTAACCCATATCAAAAGAACTCCAGAGCTGACTTAGTGAAAAGTCACATCTCGAAGAGGTCTTTGTTGTTCAGGTCCACTGATACCAGGGTAATTATCTGAAGTCCTGGCTCAGGCCTCTATGGCTCACCACATTTCTTCTCCTTCTCCTTCTCCTTCTCTTCCTTCTCCTTTTCCTACTTCTCCTATTTCTCCTTCTAACTCTCTGTCAACAAGGAGAGTTATAACCTCACATGAGGGTACTCTGTCCAAAAGAATCTAATTTTTGATTGCCTATACTTCACAAAGTATCTTGGGGTTTGAGGGCTAGATTTGTTTTTTGCCTTATTTGTATATTTTATTATTTTTCTCCAAAAAACTGGGACAATCAAATCTCATGTAGTTTTCATTTATGATTTCTTGAAATGTATAGAAATAGAAAAAGTCCTTGAAAAAGTCCATTGTGATTTAAATGAAGCTACTTGAGTATGCCTTTAAATGCAAATTATTCTGGTCTTCATTGGTAGGTCAATAATTGGTCCCAGTCTAAGCATCTCTTGCTCATTGTTTTGATTTTGATGTCTTAGAGTGAGTTTAAATAGATTTTTTTCTTCTGGCTAGGAACTCTGAGAGTCTTCCCCTTTAAGACTGATTCTTTTGAGATGACAAACTAGGCCATCTTTTATATAAATTCTTAGCTAACCCTTAATGACTGAATGATGACACCTCAGAAAAACTAAGACCTAGGAAAGACCTTATCTTTAAAAAGGTAAAGAAGGTCTTTCACTCCATCCTGAACCATAGCCAGTCCTCTCACCATTGAACTCAGATGACTCTGGAGAAGAGAGAGAGTGAGGCTGATGACTTTGCATACCTCTGCCTTACTGATTTTCAATGCACTCACAAGTCAAGATATAACCCTTGTGGACAAGGACAAACAATAAACAGATGGAAGGGAATTTCTGTGCCCAAGGGAAAATGGAGTAGAAGTATAGCTAGGACTTACAATTTAGCATGTCTCTGAAATTTATTCTGGTCAGTGATACTTTTATCAGCAACACTTCTGTTGAAATCTCTGATACTTACTATGTGACCTTGTGTAAAAAAAATGACTCTTTCTTATTCTCAGTTTACTCATTAAAAATACTAGTTGGAAAGACAACAAATATTTATTAAGTGCATACCATGTGCTAGAGATACAAAAAAAGCAAAAAAGAACCTGTTTCTACCCTCAAGGAGCTTACATTCTATTGGAGGAAGGCAACACAAAAAGGGAAACTGAAAGAGAAAAAGGGGGGATAAAGATACCTACTGCATAGCCTGTTATCATTTATAAAGTCAGAAGTACAACTGAAAGGGAATGAAGGTTTACAAAGGGGCACCACTTTAAAATCAAAGGGGAGGCTCTGGAAGGCATTTTCAACCTGAAGAAAGGAGATGTCATGATGGATGAATTTTCCAGGATGAGGAAGACCCAGAGAATGAGGGAGGCTTTACAGTGAGCCTGCAGCAGAGGCATTATGTTGAAGTAAGCTTTAAGAACCTTTCAACATTCAAACATACAAACATTGTAAACAAAAATAGCATTGATTCTCACTTGCTAGGTTTGTTTACCAAGATTATTAGGGGAAATACATTTCTGTTTTGAATAACTGTTTTGGTTGAGTTTTCCATGTGGAGACTGTCATATTTTTTTTCCATTCAGAATTGCATCAGTATAGCCACAGCTGTTGTAGTCACTGTGACTATCTCATTGGCTCTGCAAAAGAATATGTGAAGGAGGATTCTATCTGCATCCACAAAATTTTTATTATTAAGTCACTAAAATAATAAATTAGCTACTGAAGTTATAAAAATAAATATTAATTTATTATATTAAATCATATTAGAAATTATAAAAATAAATGTTAATATTAATTAATAATTTATTACACTTGGTACATATAAGTATGCGTAGAATGATTTTACCCACATGCACACACTAATGGTAGACATCTCTAACTTGTAGGAAAAGAAAAAAAGTAAGTAGTAGCATTATATATTTAAAAGGAACAGAAAGTAGTATGTAATAGATTTACAGTTTCATGTACAATCTTCCTTTTTCTCCTCTATTCCACTAGTGAATCTAAATCCTCATTTTCTTAAGTTCAGAATAAAATACAATTTTAAAAAATTAAAAATTTCAGGAGTAAGCTGTCTCAATTGTATATCATCTTTTTTCTTTTCATTTTTATTGTTTTGTATTAATTCTGATCATAATTCTGAAGGAAATAAGCTTTACTTATACCCAGACAGTTAACTCATGTGGTATAAGTCCTACAATAACAACAATAAATTTACTCTGTTATAATATGACCTATTTCATTTTTATGATAGTGTTTGGTGCTTGCCATAACCAATGCCTATTAATTCTTGTCTCAAAAAAAAAGTTTTCATGATATAAAGGCACAAAACAATTGTGTAATTTACAAGTGTTTGGTTTCATTCATTCTTATTGAATTATGCTTTCCTATATGTTTCTCCCTATCCTCACATTTTCCTTTCTTCCCATTGAATTCATTAAGTTTCAGAGTATGGTACTTTTATTTAATTTGGACAGTTTTATCAAGTGATGGATAGAATTTCTACATCCTTTTTTAACAATGATATTTGTGCATATACTGCACTTGTTTCCATGGGGGCTTACTTATAAATATAATAACATGTGATGTTCAAATATTATAGGAAATTAGGTCTTTTTTTCCCTTAAGGCAAACAATAAAATCCAGTCTTCTAATTCATTAGTTCTGGAATTGCCTGTGAATTCCTCTTGCCTTTAGCTGCAACTTTCATCTTCTAATTTCATACATAGGAACATTATAAAGAAAGATATAATCCACCTCCTCAAATGATAAGTATGTGCACTGGTCATTGGACAATATATCACCTCCAACTCTTTGTGACCCTCTTGTGGGATTTTCTTAGCAAAGATGCTAGAATGGTTTGTCATTTCCTTCTCCAGATTATTTTACAGATGAGGAAACTGAGACAAAAAGAATTAAGTGAGTTGCCTAGCTAGTGTCTGAGGCTGTATTTGAACTCATGAAGATGAAGTTTCCTGATTCCACACCCAGAGCTTTATCTGTTGTTACTTAGCTGCCCCAGATTACTAGTAGTTAAAGTTTCTTGATCAACTCAGGCCTGCACAACATATGGCCTATGGATGGTATGTTGTACAGGCCTATATTTACATCCTCTACATTTTTCTTGGCCGCATCAGAATCCTTTGGTGGTCGGTAGGCCCTATATTTTTTTTAATGCCCTTTACCTACTTCCCTGTAAAGTTGTCACTGTCAATATAGGTGCGAGAGCTTGTTTGTTTTTTTCTCATTTTATGAATTGCCATTACTCAACCTCCCAATTAAAAATAATCATTACATAAACCATGTGACTTCTGGTGATTTATCTCTCCACAAATTGCTAGGTATACCTCAGAAAATAGACTTGATCTTTTGTTATAGCCATACTCAAAATTTTTCCACCATGGCAAAACTTCCCAAAACTTATACTTTACATGCAAATTCTTGAAGAATTCAGAGTCATATTTATACTACAGAAGAATTATCTCTCATGAAGGACATTGAATAAATAATAACAAGCATGACTAAGATCCATGAAAGAGAAAATAAATTCATACAGACCAGAAGGTGATAGAAATAAGGAAGAGAACAAAGTAAATGAACACACACACACACACACACACACACACACACACAAATACACAATCTTACAGGAGCTTTATGTGTGTGTGTGTGTGTGTGTGTGTGTGTGTGTGTGTGTGTGTGTGTGGTGTGTGTAATGAGTGCAGTTTACCAGGAGTGTGGAAAGGGGCAGGTCAAAAGGAGTTTGGTATAGGAGTAGACAAATAAAAAGAACAAGGAAGTAGACATTAAAGCCAAACAACTTTGGATAGGCCAGGTAAACAAGAATAGAGGAAAGCTGTGGAACTAGTGAAAGAAAATCTAATCATAGAGGAAGAGTGCTCAAGGTGAAGGGGAAGAAAATAAAGATTTCAAAAGAAATAATTTGAAAAATACACTAATTTAAAACTCAAACCAATAAATGTCAATGGATTAAACCATCTAATAAAATATAAAAAAAGAAGTCAGAATAGACATTTCAACATACAAATCATTTGCTACATAGAACATGAAGGCTAGAATGTGGAAAAAAATCCTAAATATCAGGTTTTCATAAAGGGGGAAGATATAGAATCATGATATCAGATAAAAAATGCAAGTTGAGGGAAGTAATAAAAACATAAAATAGACAATGAAATTTTATCATTAAAGAATGTATATGTACCAAATATTAAATTTTCTGAATTAAAAAAATCACCGGCCAGCATATCAAATATTAGTGTAAATCAGAGTTATTATAAAAATGGAAATGATCAATATAAAATGGTGGATAGATTTGGTCTATAGGCAGTCACATAAAATTGAAGAAGCTGCCTTTGGTCTATTCTGGGAAAAGGAACTGGAATAAGGAAGTGACTAAAATGTCCATGTCTTTGATCCAGAAATGTTATTACCACACATCAAATGGTAGACTAAAAAAAATATTCGATAAGATGGAACATATCAATGGCAACATTTTTGTGTTAGCAAAGAACTACAAAGAAAACAGGCAACCATTTGTATAGGATCGACTCAAAATTATCATGTTATATTAAGGGATAAATGTGATAAATATAAAGAAATGTGAGAGGACATTTATGATCTATGCAATAGTGAAGTTGAATTGGAGGCCAGAAAGGGGGCATTTACAATGTCCATAATGATGTAAATAAAAATGACAAGTACATAGAATTAAACTGTCTCTAATTATAGGAACCAGAAAAGAGGTGAAGAAATATATTTTCTTTATTTACTAAAGTTTTGAAAGAAAATGGGCATGAAATATCAAACAGAATTTGAGATGCAACAGGTGTATGAATTAGTTTCCCTAACCTTTTTTTAAATATGAAATAGTTTATTGGATTAGGAGGGGTATGGGGATATTCCAAAATGAATCCCTATGTATGCATATGTAAATGTAATATTCTCTTAAGTTCAATTGTCTTAATGTCTTAATGGCCTTAATGAAGAAGTTTCAGCTTTGGTAAAAACATTATGAAATTGTGCACTTATAAATCTTTTTTTGGGGGGGAGTGAATTTTTTTTCAATTAAACAAATGCTTTATTGACTTCTGTTTTACATCATTCATTTCCACCAGATTTTGAGTTACAATATTTTTCACTGTTTTTCCCCTACCCACCATCCCAGAATAGCAGTCCCACAAGATATCCCTTCTTCCAATCTGCTCTCTCCCATATCTTCTCCCATACCCCCTTTGACTTTTCCATTACAGCAAGGTGAATCTCTGTGCCCCAATGCCTGCACATCTTATCTCCCAATTACATGCAAAAGAGTATTGATAATAGTATTTATATATATTTGAAACATTTAATTTTAAGACCTTGAATTTCAGATCCATTCCCTTCCTCCCTTGCCACCCATTCCCTCTGGGAAGATAAGTAATTCAGTATGTGTTGTACATGTATAGCTATGCAAAATATTACCATAGTAGATATATTGGACAAGGCTGCTTATAATTCCCTCCCACCCATCCCACCCCCCACTTGGTCCATTCCCTACTTGATCCTGTCCCTCTTCTATAGTGGGTACTTCCAACCTCCCCTCCCCCCAAGGATGCCCTCCCATCCATCATCCTTCCTCTCATCCCCCTTCCCCTTATTCTGCTGCAGGCTGAGATATCCCATTTAGTATGTATGTCATTCTCTCCCTGAACCAAATTCAATGAGAATGTGGTTTTGCCTTTTTGCCTTCCTATTCTTCCCCTCCCTTGCAGCCATTTCCCCTTGCTTCTTCTACATGAGATAGTTTACCCTACCCTGTTTCTCCCCATCTCCTCTTGCCACTTTCCTCTCTCACCTCATAATTTCACCCCTTAAGTATCATTCCTTCCCAACAAATTCAACCTATGCCCTCTCTCCATGTATAACTGTAAACATATATACACACATTCACATAGGTATTCATATGACCATACATCCTTCTTACATTATTTTCATACTGAGAAAGGTTTCATCAGTCACAGTTATTGTTTTTCCATGTAGGAATGTAAATTGGTCAAATGTGATAAGTTTCATTTGATTTCTTTTCCCTGATTACCTTCTCAAGCTTCTCTTACTTCTTGTGCCTGGATGTCAAGTTTTCTATTCTATGCTGCCCTGCCGGCTCCCAGAGCTCTGTGCTGGTCCTTCCTGCAGGGCTTCTGGGCTGTCCTCAGCGGGAGGTTAGCTTCTCTGTGGTGTTCTGTAGGTGCTGGGGCTCCAGAAGTTGTTCAGAGTCCCCTTTTACATAGTTTGGAGGTGATCTGGGGGGAGAGTGCCTTGGTTGCACTGTTTATACTCCACCATCTTGGCTCCGCCCCTCACACTTATAAATCTTAAGCTATTATTATTATTATTTGTGATGAACTAGTATTGTAATTCAAAGAGGAATATGGTTCCATGGGACCAGAGAGCAAAGTACCTAAACACAAACACAAAAAGGAGTCAAATACAACCTTCTATTTAGACATCATCTAGTTTAAGCCCCACCCAAACCATAAATCTCATCTACAACACAATACATGTCTTAAATATTTTCTGTAATGGTGAACGTACTCTACACTAAAGCAACAGATTTCGTTTTTTAAAAGTCCTAATTATTCTGTAATTATTCTGTAATTATTCCTTATGCTCAACCAGAATCTGACTCTTTAACTTGGAGGTCTATTCACCACTGCTTGTAAGTCTACCTTCCTGAATCAAATAACACAATACTAATCCCTTTATCCCAGAAATGAATTTTTTAAAATGCTTTCTAAATGGATTATAACCAGGGTCCATAGCATTGTGGAATTTAATACTTGCAGTATATTTGAAAACTATATAGCTAAAATAACAATATGATAGTTATATCATACCCAGGTTTGTGGCAAAACATTTGTATAACCTATTGAAAATTTAAATGTTTTACTTTCTTTGTACTTTTGTCCTTGGAGGCTTTCCCCCCCCCCCTCAATTATAATGTAGATATAGAAACAAAATAATAATGATAATGGTAATAAAAATAATATCTGATATTTTACAGCACCTACTATGTGCCAGACACTGTGCTAAGTGCTTTACAGGTATTATCCTAAATGATCCTAATGAAAACCCAGGGGGAGCAGAGTAGGTATTATGATTATTCAAATTATACAGATGAGGAACCTGGGGCAAATAGAGTCACAGGTCTAGTCAAGGTCACAGGGTAAGCATCTGAGGCTGAATTCAAATTCAGGTTTTTGTAACTCTATCCACTACTCCACCTGTGTGTTTGTGTGTGTGTTTGTGTGTGTGTGTGTGAGCGAGAGAGAGAGAGAGAGAGAGAGAGAGAGAGAGAGAGAGAGAGAAAAGAAGAAGAAGAAGAAATAGAAGAAGAAGAAGAAGAAGAAGAAGAAGAAGAAGAAGAAGAAGAAGAAGAAGAAGAAGAAGAAGAAGAAGAAGAAGAAGAAGAAGGAGAAGAAGAAAGAGAAACAGGGTGGAGATGGAATAGGAGAGAACTTTTTATATGAGTGTGTGTACAGAAAAATATGTATGTATATTATATATGTATACACATACATTATGTATGTATACACAGACACTGGTATAGATATACCTAGTTATAGATAAATATGCAGATATCTTTATTGATGTATCTTACTAACAGAAAACAATATATTCATATACCATGGAGTGGTCTTTTACAAAAATGCAAGTAAATTTTTAGAGGTAATATCAGTAACTAACTCTTCTTGTGAACCATTCCTGTCTTCATAAGATTCTTCTTGTTTTTTGTCACAAAATAAAGATCTGGGATTATATTTTTAATATTTATTATGATTCCATTTATTCCTTATTCCTTCAGACATAATCCTTTTCTTAAAGAGATGATTTTTAAAAGTTATTTTGCATGAAGTTATTTTCTTCTCTAGTATTAAAATTTTAAGTTTTAGATTTCTAAGATTCTCCATACAGATATTGCTATTACCATTTCCTTTTGCAAATACATATTTATTTAAGAACTTAATCACCAAGGTAGATTCATTTTCTTTTCTTTAATGCTTTTAAGATTATATAACTTGATTTGTTTTGTTTTTGTCCTTCCTTTTTTGATTCCCTTTATGTCAACCTTTTGTTAACTCACTGGTAAATACATGCAATGGTAATTTGATCTATTTTGATAACACATTATTCTCTCATAATTTAAGAAGAACAAGAATTTTTATGATTCTGAAAGAAATAATGAATGTTTTATTTTACTATACATGTCAAAATTCTATGTGTGAAGGGCTAACATCTTAGTATATCATACACACATATACATACACACATATTTATGTATGTTTCTGTGTTTCTGAATAGCTTTAGCATACTAGAAATAAAGCTACTTCTGTTTTTAGCAGTTTTGAGAAATATAATCACATAATTGTTTTAATTTAATAGAGATTTCAAAAATTTCTTTGAGATCACCTAATAATGATCATCTAAATAATAACAAAATGTTTTCATAGTTCTTATGCTTTCACAAATCTTTCAGTGGCTTCAGTTAATAAAGGCATACCTCATTTAACATTGCCTTAGCAAATATTTTTCAATTCAAATTAATATAGCACAACCCACTCTTTCTGTAATGTTACAGAAAAAATCACCTGACATCCAATTCTTATACTAGTCTGCCAAGAATATGGCTAGAAAGCAATTTCCTACTTTGTAATTAACTAGAAACAAAGTTGGTTATTTTTTTGTGTGAAAGGATTGTTTACAAGATAAACTCTTCATTTCACTTTAATGGCATTAAGTAAATATTCCAATTGAACTCAAAAAGTGGCCCTAATGTAGCTTGCCTTGGCAAGAAATGGAATATCATTGTCAGCCTTCTCCAAGTAAAGTGTCTCTTCCTCCTCTTCCTACTTTTATTATTTCTACTGCTCTCATATTGGTTTTATCAATTTCAATACAAGAAGTTGCCAAAGTAGTTGGTTCCTTTGCTAAGTTCAATTCCATCAAACATAAATTTATTAGGCCCTGACTGTGTATAAGATATTATTCTACTTTCTAATAGTACAAAAACAATTTTTAAAAATCCTGCCCTAAAGGACCTTATATTCTACTGGCGCGTTTCTATAGCCTCCCTTCTAAACTTATCAGTTGAAAGAATGTAGGAGCAAGGAATAAATGGGTATGAGAATTTATACTCAAAACGATTTCTTTGAAGAATAATTATTTCTATTTTTTTTTTGTTTATCCCCCTAGTTCTAAGGAAAGATATGGACATTCAGTGGGAAAAAATGTTGGATTTTCATAAGAACAAAATTAGAATACCAATTCTGCCACTTATTAACTGTTTAATAACCAGCTGCAGCTCATATATTTATAAGATAATGACAACAAATCAGTTACCAAATAGAGGAATATCAAGAATTATCTGTAGAACAACCAGGGGAATTATTAAAATAATTGCTATTTTTAAGCATAGCACTTGAATCTTGGATGACTTTGTACATTATGAAAATGATCAAGTAGAATAGGGAGCCATATGTGAGGAAATAAAACAAAACAAATGAAAAATGCCTGGAAATGTCCTTCTGAAATTGCGTCACTAATTGTGTTGTATCTGAAAAGGCCTAATATATTTAAGAAAACATTATCAAAGCTTTTCTTTCCTTGCTTACATTTTTCATGACACCTTTCATGAATAACTCATATTAGTTATTTGTTTCATCAGAATTATTTGTCCTGAGAGGTATCTGGGGGCGGAGCCAAGATGGTGGAGTAGAAACAGCACTTCCAAGGTGCTCTGCCCCACACCACTTCCAAACAATGTAAAAGAGGAATCTGAACAACTTCTGGATCCCCAGCACCCACAGAACTACACAGAGAAACTAACCTCCTGCTGAGGACAGCACAGAATCCCTGCAGCGAGCAGCCAGCTCAGTGCTCTGGGAGCCGAGCCCAGGCTTGCGTGAGCCGCAGTTTTAGCCCCAGGGCAGCCGGGCCTTCAGTCAGCTGGAGGGACCCCAGAACACCAGCAATTGTGGCAACTCCAGAATTATCAGCACAGATATGCCTAGGACAAAGTGAGAGGTTAGTGCCCTATGGACTTTGGGACCAGTATTTGGGGAACATGTCGGCTTCCTCCCCTGGGGGTGAAAAGCTGCTGAAGAAACTACACAGAAGCCATTTTGCAGCATTAGTGGGGGCTCTAGCTCCAGGTCTGCAAACTGTAGGGAGATCCAGCAATCAGTCTGGGGGTTAATTGCTCTTGCTTTAAACTGCCTGGATCTGGATTATGGTCTGAGTGGGAGGTCTGGGGTGGTTATCCAATTTGCCAGAGCGGTTGGAGGCTTTACAGAGGCCACCCAACCTGCGGGAGTAGTGAAGACCCCACTTTTGGGTGGAAGCTCTCGTGTCTGGTGGCAGAGTCCTACTGTGGCAACAAGCCCAAAAATCAAGTAATTAAGTGGCAATATGCCTAGGCAAAAGAAACAAAATAAAGAGAAAAATTCAACATTGGACTCCTATTTTAGGGACAAAGAGGATCAAAGCATGGAGGAGGACTGTGAGGCCAGAACTCCTGCACCAAAAGCCCCAAATGAAAATACAAGCTGGCTACAGGCCATAGAGGACCTTAAGAAGCAGATAAAAGAAGTGGGGGGAAAATTGGGAAAAGAAATGAGAAAGATGCAAGAAAAGTATGAAATGACAGTCAACGGCCTGACTGAGGAAAATAACACCCTAAAAACAGACTAACTCAAATGGCAAAAGAGGCTCAGAAAGGCAATGAGGAGAAGAATGCCTTAAAAAGCCGAATTTGCCAGATGGAAAAAGAATCTCAAAAGCTCACTGAGGAGATTCATTCCTTCAGAGTTAGACTGGAAGAAATGGAAGCTAATGACTTTAAGAGAAATCAAGATGCTGTTAAACAGATCCAAACAAATGAAAGAATAGAAGGCAATGTGAAATATCTCATGGGAAAAACCACTGACCTGGAAAATAGTTCCAGGAGAGATAATTTAAAAATTATTGGACTACCTGAAAGCCATGATCAAAGAAAGAACCTAGAAATCATCCTTCAAGAAATTCTCAAGGGAAATTACCCTGATGTGTTAGACCCAGAGGGGGAAATAGAGGTTGAAAGAATCTACCGATTGCCTCCTGAAAAAGATCCCAAAAAGAAAACTCCTAGGATTATTATAGCCAGGTTCCAGAACTCCCAGATCAAGGAGAAAATACTACAAGCAGCCAGGAAGAAACAATTTCAATACTGTGGAAACACAATCAGAACAGCACAGGACCTGGCACCTTCTACACTGAGGGATCAAAGGGCATGGAATATGATATTCCAGAGGGCAAAAG
Source organism: Gymnobelideus leadbeateri (assembly GCA_011680675.1). Classification (NCBI taxonomy): domain Eukaryota; kingdom Metazoa; phylum Chordata; class Mammalia; order Diprotodontia; family Petauridae; genus Gymnobelideus; species Gymnobelideus leadbeateri. Next base: position 115,484 of record WOXC01009630.1, on the reverse strand, counting down.
AGCTGGGATTGAAGCCAAGGGTCACTTACCCAGCAAAACTGAGTATCTTGTTTCAGGGGAAAATATGGTCATTCAGTGGAATAGAGGACTTTCAAGCATTCTTGAGGAAAAAACTAGAGTTGAATAGAAAATTTGACATTCAGACACAAGAAGCAAGAGATGCTTGAGAAGGTAATCAAGGAAAAAAAATCAAAAGGAATTTATCAAAGTTCAACTATTTACATTCCTACATGGAAAAACAATAACTATGTCTGATGAAACCTTTCTCATTATGAAAATTACTGAAGAAGGGTATATGGTCATATGAATACATATGTCAATGTGTGTATATCTGTTTACAGTTATACATGGATAGAGGGCTCAGGTTGAATTTGATGGGAAGGGATGATACTTAAGGGGTGAAGTTAAGAGGTGAGAGAGGGATGTGGCAAGAGGAGATGGGGAGAGACAGGGTAGGGTAAACTATCTCATGTAGAAGAGGCAAGGGGAAGTAGTTGCAGGGGAGGGGAAGAACAGGAAGGCAAAAAGGCAAAACCATAATCTCATTGAAGTTGGCTCAAGGAGAGAATCACATACATACTAAATGGGATAGCTCAGCCTGCAGGAGAGTAGGGGAAAGGGGGATGAGAGGAGGGATGATGGATGGGAGGGCATCCTTGGGGGGAGGGGAGGTTGGAAGTACCCACTTTTGAAGAGGGACAGGATCAAAGTAGGGAATGGACCAGGTGGGAGGTGAGATGGGTGGGAGGGAAATATAAGCAGTCTCTTACTATATATCTACTATGGTAATGTTTTGCATAGCTATGCATGTACAACATATACTGAATTGCTTATCTTCTCAGAGGGAGTGGGTGACAAGGGAGGAAGGGAATGGATCTGAAAATCGAAGTTTTAAAATTAAATGTTTCATAAGACGTCCAGGCACTGGGCCTCAGAGATCCACCTTGCCCTAATGGCAAAGTCAAAGGGGATATGGGAGAAGATAGGCAAGAGAGCAGATTGGATGAGGGGATATCTAGTGGGACTACTACTCTGGAGTGGTGGGTAGGGAAAAAATAGGGGGAAAATTGTAACTCAAAATCTGGTGGAAATGAATGATGTAAACCAGAAGTTAATAAAGCATCTGTTTGATGATAAAAAAGAAAAAAGAATAAAAAGTAAAAGTACGTGGAGAGAAAAACCATGAGATATTTGAAAAGATAGAAAAGTGTAAGTTAATAAATTAGATCAGGGGTTCTTAATTAAAATATATACATACATATAAATATATGTATGTATATATTTTATGTATGTGTATATATATATATATATATATATATATATATATATCTCCAGTGGAAACTGTAGGCTTTGACAATGGTAGTGAACAATGTCAAATTATAAGAAGTCTCTATTTGAAGTTAATCAGTTTTTTTTTTATTTAAAAAGCCTAAAATTCCAAGTGACCAAGTTCAGAGTAAATTTAGAAGAAGAAAAAAAGACTTCATAAATGAGTTTATCAGATTCTAGGAAGTCATCTCGAGATGCATAAGCAATGTTGTCTCTGAGGAAATGATTTACAAGGAAATGATTTACAAGGAAGTTTGCACAGATAAGAGAACAAATGAAAAGAAAACAAAAGCAACATTAACACCAATAACCACAAATTTGCATTAAGTGTCTCTAACAACAGCTTGATATTTGAGACACAGAGGGAGCTAACAGCTAATGTAAAGTCATTTTCCAATGGACAAGTAGTCAAAGGACACAAAATCTTCAAAAGAATTGCTGACTACTAAAGGCCATATAAGCGGCTGCATCAAGAACTTATTAATTACAAATTTAAAAATTATATAACACTGAAGTTTTATTTCACATGAAACAAATTGGAAAAGATAAATAATGAAAATGAAAATAATGAAAATAATTAGTTGATATATTGAAACTGTCAGATGACAGGAAAGCTAAGGCAGAACTTTAAACTGTCAATTGTTATGTCCATTCTTGGCAGGAATTAAGAATTATGTTGAGAAAGTGACTGAAATGATCATATACTTTGATCCAATGAAATCACTACTGAACATATTCTCCCGTGGAGTTCAAAGATGGCAATGGTGGTAAGGAGACACCCATAATCTAGGGTAACATAATAATAACACAAACAACAACTAAACATACTGTTGTACATGCATGTGATAGAATATTACTTCTTTTTTAAAAAATAATCAATATGAAGAGTACAGAAAAGTAAAATATTTTTGAAACTATGAAAAGATGAAGCATGTAGACAAAAGAAAACTATATAATGCCTACAGCAATGTCAATGGAATAACAACTAAAAAATAAAGTAAATGACATGCAATTTTAAAAACCAAATTCCTACACCCTACTCCCAAAAGGACAATTGAGAATGCACCTCTCCCTCTTCTTTTCAGTGGCTTGACAGATGGTATTTTGGCTGTCTGATACTGCATACATTGTCAGACTCGATTTATGCTTTGATTAATTTTGGTGAACATCTTTTATTTCTGTCTCTTTTTTAAATGCTATAAAGGAAGAGGCACTAGATTTGGTGGGGGGAGAGCATGAAGAAGAGGGAAATATGAAAATGAAGTCAATGTTAATACATACATACGAGTATATATGTAAATGTTTAAAATAGATGTCCCTGTGGCCTCAATCGCTAGAGTCTAAGGATCTTTACTCATTAAAGTCTGTCTACTTGACAGTTTTCTCACTTGCCATTTGTCTTCCTTATGCTAATGTTATTTCTGTATTTAGCTTGCTTACTCTGTCCCCTAGAGGAGTTCCCTGCTGTGCTGCTGCTGTAATGGATCAGGTCAATGCTTCTAAGCAATCCTGTCAGTTGTTTTCTTGTAATTCAGGTATTCAAAGAGTAAGAGAGGGCTTTGGCATTCTTAAAAGTCAGGCAAAGATTTTTATCCAAATAATACAGTTAATTTTCTATTCTAAAAATGCAAAGGCAAAGCAATATTCTTTTTATTTAACTCCTAAGCTACAATAGTCTAGAAAGAATCACATTCTTTTTTCTATCCTTATGTAGAAGAAAGGGGTAGTAAAAGCTCACTGAAATATACCTATGCACATACATATGCACCAAAATAACTAGAACATTATATATACACATGTGTGCATCTACGCACATATATGTTCATATACATGTTCAGAGCTAGGTAGGCACATACTATGTAGTTAAAACAGTAGCTAGACTTATTTTAAAGTGCACTACATATTTCATTTTCAAAATACATCCACATAAATCTAAAATTTACATTCTCTTTTCAAAATTCCTAATCTATGAAAGTCTAGAAAAAGACACATTCATTTTCCTTTCTTTAGAGAAAAGAGATTAGTAAATCAGCAAAATATACACACAATATACATACATGCACACATATATGTACATATATTTTAGGAAATCTGTAATTAACATAGAGAAGAAATTGTTCTGAATTCTGTACTAAATTGTATTTCATAGTTCATTTAAAGAAAGGTGAAGAGGTATAACGGATAGTGTACTCTACTTGGTGTTAAAAAGTCTTATATCTTATTTTACCTCTTACAATCATGACCTTGTGTCCATTGTGATCATAGGTAAAGTAACCCTTCTGAAAGCCAAGCAACTCTTTAATATTTGTATACTAAATTTTAAGTGGCCTTTCCATCTACTGAGTTAGAGATCCTTCCCTTATTCACGTACCTTATATAATGTTTTTAAATAAAATGTTGTCTCCACAAAAGTACAACTTTGATACCCCACCTTGACATAAAAGCAATTCTCTGAAGCTTATGGCATTGATACAAGATCTAGTAAGTTTTAGCAATCCAGGAAAGCTTGGAATGGTCATGATGACTTATGTCAGCAATCTGTGGACCAGCTTAATGACATATAAAAGGGAGTCATGGTTTAAAAAATAATCTACAAGATGAATTTTGCTAACTGTGACCCATGGTGAAAAGATAAAAACAAAAAAAAAAAGAAAAAGAAACTTAATTGTTATCAAATTGCCTTCCTGTTTGAGTTTTTAGGGGCAGTGTTACAATTACAGGGGGAAGCACAGAGGTTGCCTAAAATTAACTGATCTTAGATTATTTCCAAGTGGATTTTTTTAATGATAAACTGATACACAGCTGGAACACATGAATCACATATATAGGAGTAGTCTTACTACAAATGAAACCAGAAGAGATGAAGTAATAGCAGCTCAGGGGAAAGTTGGACCACATACTCTCTTAAATGAGAAAAATAAAGCAGCCAGTTGTGTTTATTTCAAAATGTCTTCAAAGAATGCATTCTGAATATCTTAACTGAAATATATATCTAAGAAAATCAATCATTAAGAAGATAATTGCAACTTATGAAGTAATTACTTCTGCGGAGTTTGAAATAAAGGACATATGAATAAATTCACAAGATCCTTCAAACTGAGTCAACATATTCATTGATTCAAAAAGATCAATGATAGGGTGGCTAGGTGGCGCAGTGAGTAGAGCGTCAGCCCTGGAGTCAGAAGGACCTGAGTTTGGATCCGACCTCAGGCACTTAATGCACACACAAACAAAAACCTAGCCGTGTGACCTTGGGCGAGTTACTTAACCCCAACTGCCCTCCAAAAAGAAAAAAAAAAAAAGATCAGTGATATAATGAATGGCTCAACATATATGGAAATGCTCATAAAAGCACTTTATGGTCAGTAAACTGTTCAGAAAAAAAGTAAGAATTCATAAACTGGAGAATAATAAGAAAAAATGAAGCATACAGATGTACTGAACTATTGTGTGTCAAGAGAAATGAGGACGTGGAATTCTGAAAAAAATGAAAAAAATTAATTGAAGTGACAAAAAGCAGAGGGAATAGTATCAAAAATGCAAGGTGTATAATGACTATAGTGGTATAACACTAAAATCTAAAAGGTAGCTGAACTCAAATCATAGTGATTGTAATTTATCTAAGATACAGCTTATGATGAAACAAACTTCCTAGTTGTGAGTAAAGAGGTGAGCTATATATGCGGAATGATACATCTATTGTCATATCAGCTTTCCTTGTAGTCAGTTTTAGTTAACTCCTTTTCTTTGTCCAAAGGGATGGCTCAATGAAGGGGTAAAACACATAGTGTGTTGGAAAATAACTGTGGTTTAAAACAACAACAACAACAACTCAAAAGGACCATACATATAATTTGGCAAAAATATCAAGGGATACAAAAATGAAAGAAAAATGTTGAAAAAGATAGTAAATTTCACTGAATCTTAAAAGATGACCACAAAGGAGTTACCAATAAAACTGGCCTTCAACAAACAAGAGTGAAAAAAGCACATCTTAGATTAGACATAAACATACAAATGAAATGGTACTAAATATGTCTATTTGACAAACCAATGGAATAGAGGAAGATATATTCAGCACATGTGCTAAGAAAATAAAAATATTGGTATTTTAATGTAAATTGATTTATCATTCTTAATTAATTTTAAAATATTATATTGCATATTTGATGGCATTTTTATAGCACTTTGCTAACCTTCTTTAGAGAGCTCTTCCCCTATTTAATAGTGACTAGAAAAATTGAGTATTATAATAGTAAATTATAGATTTTCTAGATATATTTTGTATAGTGTCTCTTCATCAAAATTACAACTCTCTCAGCTGGAGTTTGGTTGATTTTCTAAGCTTTTGTAAGTTAACTATTATATTTTATGCAAATACTATATTTTTCTCCACTTTATTGAGATATGTAGTTTCAACTTCTCCCTTTCTGTTATTTATAGAGCTAGTGCATTTTATTTCATTAGTCCTCACATTACCGACATAGACCACAAAAAAAAATTTAATTTTATTAGGTTGTAATGAAGACAAGAGGCATCTTTACCCAATGGTCGAACTTGGTCATAATTCATTATGTTTATTATAGGGTTCATACAAATGTACTATTTTTACATAAATAGGAATTAATAAAAGTAGAATGTGACATCAGAATCATAAAGACTTGGGCTATGCAATATACGTAATATACATCTAACTATATGACTCTGAGTTAATCACTCAGCTTCTCAGTGCAATGTCCTAAGAAAACTTTTAAGAATAAAGTTCACACCAATGTTAATATGAGTAGATGGAGTGAACTTTCTCCAATGAAATCACGGGTCTCCTAATGAATTTGGTGGGAAGAATGGGGAAGAAAGAAGAAAAAAAAAGGAAGGAGGGAAGGAAAGAAGGAAGGAAGGAAGGGGGAGAAAATGAATAAAACGGATGTTCATCTTCTTTGCTTTATTACTTTTTATTTTGTCTACAACATCGATATATTTCTCAAAAAAAAAAAAGGATTTGAACAGGCTGGTTTCATTCTTTATTTTGGAAAAAGTTTTTTTTTTTTTTCTATAGCATAAGTATTAATTGATATTTAAGGGAGTTAATCTATCAATGTATCAGGGATAAGATACTGCTCACATATTTGGCAGTTAATTTGTAGCATTCTTCATTTCTTTTTCTATGTTTAGAAAGATATAATTATTTCTTCTTTGATGACAGCCTGTCAAAACAATACAAGTGGAATTTCCCAAAGAGCTTTGTTTGATTTTGTGTTCCATGACATTTTATCAATGTTTCTTATATAAAAGCATAAATCAACTTCATAAACAGAAGATGGAGAAATATGGTTAGACAATAGTGTCTTATGATTGTCTTGGAGTTTTAGTGGATTGTAAATTAATATCAATTTTGTGATGATGTGTGTATGAAGATGTGAAAAAATGTTTTTTCTTAGTAATTAGTATCTTGGAGACTCAGAGCTCCCTCCACCCTCCACCAGCCTTTTTTTCTATTTTTTTTTTTTCACAAGGCCATTACTGATAATGAGAATGCATGAGTCTCATCCTTGTCCAACCCCAACCTCAACCTGAATTGGTTTAGTCAAAGGTATGGAAGTTTCCTTGTGTTCTTGTAGCAGCAAGCACCCCAACATCCCCAGGGTGGCTGCCAACACAGGTTCATAGATCTGCTTTTCAAAAGGAAAGCAACTTAAAATGGGTTAACAAGCTTACTTTAATCAAATAAACACACATTACCTAGTTCAGGGGAAAAAGGTCAGCACCCCGAACTTCAGAGTTACAAAACTTACAGATCAAACAGACAGGCTTCCAAACTGTCCAACCATTATATCAATACCAAATCACAGTTATCAGAGAGGGAAGCATCATCTGGGTTTTCAAAGCCGGGGAGCTCTCAACAACGGCTTCCCAGAGTCTCACCTGGTCAAATCACAAACTACTTCTCAAAGTGAGCCCCAAAGCAAAACCTCTCATCAGAGTTTATATAGCCTTCTCCTGGCTCAGAGATTGTAACAACCTCCTTGACCCACTGCCCAATCACAAAGTATCAAGGTGTGGACTTTCCTGAAAAACAAGCCTCCCACCACAGGCTCCAGGTGCACTTAAGCTAGGGGCAGGGAAGATCTTCAAATTTGCATTTCCATTACATCCTGTTACTAAGATTGTTGTGTTTGTCATTCATTTTGAAGAGAACCCCATCATCAGGAAAATGATGACATGACTTTGATTTGAGTGAAGGACGTCTGTGCAAGGTCACCAGCCTCTAAGGGGATAAGTGTGACTGATTTAAGAAAGTTTAGAATTTCCCAAATGCAATCCATTCTATTCACCATTTCCTTTTTATCTCTGGACTTACTTGTCTTTCACTTATACTGGCTGTGCAAGACGAGAGAGAGAGAGAGAGAGAGAGAGAGAGAGAGAGAGAGAGAGAGAGAGAGAGAGAGAGAGAGAGAGAGAGAGAGAGAGAGAGAGAGAGAGAGAAAGAAATTGGTTAAACTTTAATAGATTAAAACTGAACTTTGGGGATCTCTGTATATGTGTGTATACACATATACTGATGGCTAAACTCTCTAGGATATATATCTAATTAGATGCCAAAATGTGGAAAATATGTTTCCATTAGTTTTTTTTCCCACATCAAAGGATGTTAAAGCCATAGTTTTCATTAGCTTTATATCTTTTCAAGGAAGCTCTGAATTATTTTAGTGCTTTGTAAAATTGGTACAATGTCATCTGAAAGCAGGAACTTTAGGAAAACCACACTATTCCCTGGGAATCAATTTTCATCTCAGCTTCATTTTATCTCCTCCATAGAAGTACTAATTATCTCCCAGTTTTCTGCCTTGCTTGAGATTTACAAAAGGGTTGTTAAACAAGTTTACAATTGTTATATTCATAATATTTTTAATAAATTGTGATTCATGAATAAAATATAACTTATTTGAAGAAACACAAAAATATTCTGTTCTACTGAATCAAAAAGGTTTTAAAAATAATCAAGAATTGATAAACACTATAATATCTTTCATTATCTATATCTTTAAGACAATTGAGACCTGAGAAAGTCTTAGTCTATTATGAGATATCACTTTCAAAAGAGGACTTATTCCTTATTAATAGAGTCATCAAGGATGCCCATTATGAATGTATAAAAGATATCATATAGATTATATATATGTACATGAATGTGTTTCTTTATGTAAAACCTGGCACCCTTCCCAGGGAAAAAAAAAATCATTACTTCTGAAGACTTATGATAAAGAATATTTTCCACCTCCTGTCAGAAAGATACAGAATTAGATATAGAGTTTTGACCTAACTAGTATGTGATATTGTTTTATTTAATTTTATTTATTTAACATTTAAGGGATTTTTTTAGGAAGTGCAGGACTTTTAAGGCCTGGGAGGAAATAACTCACACTACCACACCCCCCCCCAAAAAAAAAAAAAGAAAAAAAGAGCATTCATGAAACATTTTGAAAATGTGTCAAAGAATGTAGAAAGAAATTTAGAAGAAAACACTGGCAATTTGCACAGTTAGTGAAGCTATTGAGAATATTTTGAAGAGATCAAATGCAAGTTTGGAAGAAGACATAAATAGGACAGTTGCTAATAGCATGTTAAATGTCATAGTTTTGGGGCGGCTAGGTGGCGCGGTGAATAGAGCGCCGGCCCTGGAGTCAGAAGGACCTGAGTTCGGAGCCGGCCTCCTACACTTAATCCACACAAACAAAAACCTAGCCATGTAACCTTGGGCAAGTTACTTAACAATTGCCCTAAAGGGGCGGCTAGGTGGCGCAGTGAGTAAGAGCGCTGGCCTCGGAGTTTGGATGACCTGAGATCAGATCCGGCCTCAGAAAATGAGCACCCACGCATAAATAATGACTAGCCGTGTAACCTTGAGCAAGTTACTTAACCCCAATTGCTTTAAAAAAAAAAAGTCATAGTTTTAAAAGAAATGCTACCTAATAGGGATTCATTGTTTCATATACAATACTATGAGTCTGATCTTATTTTCAAATGGCAATATTCATTTTTTATATTTGTCAAGTTCATTTTATATAATATATGACTATATACATATTATGCATGTTTATATGTGTATAATATCTAGCATTTATTCTATATTAAGGTTTACAAACTATTAAACAAATATTATCTTAGTTTGTCTTCACAAAGATCCTAAAATTCTGGTACAATTTATTCCATTTTAGAAATGAAGAAAGTGAGGCAGGCAGAAATAAGGGACTTGTCTTTGTTCAGACTAGTATTAAGTATGTATTTGAATTTAGGTGTTCCATTCACCGGATTTAAGGATTTATCCACTTAGTCACCCGGTTGCTTTATATTCACACACACACACAATATTATATGTCCATTCACATATAATATTTAGGTAAGATCATGTCATACATAAGGTTTTTAATGTTCTGCCAATGCTTAGGAGTTTAATTCATACATTATGGCCTTTGTAAATTTTCTTTAAAATCAAATGTATGATAATGTGGAAATTTTTGTATTATTTAATATTTGTAAAAGTTATATAGTTGGTTATTTCTATTCTTCCTTAGTAATTACTCAAAATGTTAGCATACCACCAAAGATCCATTATATATGTCTTTAAAAGATTGTGGAAAAAAATTTTAGTTTTTTAATACTCATATTGCTTTCATAAGAAAATGTGTTATTTATTTGGTAACTCATATGATGAAAAAATTTTAAAACTCAGTTAATATCTTCAATAATGTTATTTCAAATACCTGAATATTTGGAAACATTTTTGGAGCTTCACCAAGAGGTATTCAGTATATAAAAATAACCTAAGACTAAGATTTTACTGACTGGTTCTGTTTACAATAAAAGAACAACAAAATAGTTATAGGAAATAACCATCTGTAAACTGTTTTCAGATTTCTCTTTCCTCCCCAGGCCTAAATTTGGACTCCATCTCTTCAACTTCTTGATCTCAGAAGCTTACTCTAATGTTAGAATTCACACCTTCAAGGTACTACTTATCCCTATGGCTTCTCCTCCAGATTGATTGGTTCCTCCCAGAACCTCCATTTAAGCAGTTCCACTGAGGTCAATGATGTCTCATTCCCTCTCAGTGCTGAATTCCAGACTTCCTCAGCACAGTCATCTTATTATATCCACTCCCACCCATCCCCACACCTCTATCAAACTTCTTTTTATCTGTTACTTCCCACATTAGAATGTTAGCTCCTCGAGAGCAGGGGTTGTCTTTCTTTTTGCTTTTTGTATTTCTAGATCAAATATTTGCCAAACAATTATTCAAAATCTCATTGTTTCTCAGTCCCAGCCAATGATTTGGGGAGTGTTGAGAACTCCTCTTAAGGAAAAACTCCATTAGAGTAAATTTAAAGCTAATCTTCATCAGATAGAGATTAAGCAAAGCACAAAACAGTTGCAAGTATTCCTTCCTATTATGAGGATAGATCACTAAACACTACATCACACTGCCTTTTCTTAAATAAGACAATTTAATCTGCACGATGCATAAGTACACTTGAGTAAATTTTATTGCACTTTATGAATGGTTATGTTTGCCTTCTCCGTTCTTATTACTATATTCAACAATTCAGCAAGCAAAATAGAGGACGGTAATATTTCTGATAATTAAAATGTAAAGGTGACAAGTGACCTTCATCAACACTTAGAATTTAAGAAGGAGATCTAAATTTTCTAGGAATTTACTTTTTATATTCACATATATTCCTATCTCCACTTATGTACTAGCTATCTGACTAAAAACATGAATTTTTCAAGATATCATTCCTTTTAGTAGTTTAATATATGTATCTCATAGAAATCGCAGTGACATTAAAAAACCGATTTATATTATATTATTGATAAAACCTGCTCTTCTCTCTAATTAGAGAATTTCTGAGTTGCTAATGTGGAAATGATCCCCAAAGCCCTGAAAAGGAAGGATAAGCATAAGAACAGTGCTAATCAACTGAAAATCAGATATTGTCTTCTGAAGAACAGTGATATGGGCATAATTAAAACAAATGCCTTCTTCTAAAGAAGATATTTTCTTGAAAAACTGTAATGGTCAGCCTTAGATTCAAAGAAAGAACAAGAAATCATGCTGAAAACTATTGTTTCTTAGTTTGTCTGATGCCTCGCTTAATTTCCTAGAGAATTGAATGCTCTAATAGTTAATTCATTCTTATTTATGAAAAAAATACTAATTTAATACTAATTACAAGATAATTCACATTTTACGTGTGTATATGTGTATAGTATATATATGCATTTGCATACAATACGTTTATAAATTTGATAACTTTGTGATTTACTAACTCAATATAAACTTGTAATATATGTATGTATATATATTTGTATGTACACATATGTATTTATATGTATACATGCACATCCCTATATACACACATGCACATACATGGACACATAGCCATACACATACACACATGTGTGCCTATCTGCATGTCTACATCTACGCATATATACATACATGTATGCAATAATCCACATACATACATGCATGATCTTATATAGAAATATACATACATGCATATTACATGCACACATTATTTGAAATATATTGGATGTTCCCTCCAATAATAGAGATCACAACACATTAATTTGTACATCTTGTTTTTGAAATTGCCATAGATCTAAAATTGATAGTGATTTTAGAATTCATTTGATTCAACTACCTTCGTTTTAGAGATATGGAGTCCCAGGAAGGTTAAGTTACTTGCTCATGCCCTAACTGATAGTAAGTATCAGAAGTTAGTTTCAAACTCAGATCCACTGATTACAGAACTCATGCTCATTTCATTGCACTATATTGCTTTGTTTTCACAGCTTTACCACTAGAGGTCTATCCACTATGCTAGAATTCTTCATTTTCTCTTAAAGTCATGACGGTGTCAGTTGATCACTTTGGCTACCCATCTATCAAAGCTAATTTTTGCCACATGTTCCATCAGTCCTTTTTTTCCTATCACACCTCTATTCTTCTTTAATTGATTACTTAGCTCTCCTCCCCTCAGGCACTATTTAATTCTTCCATTGTTTCCTCAAATTTCCACAACACTCCTCTAGGCTCCCTCTTCTCAATTAAGGACTTTCATCTTACTTAACTGAGACTAGAGGCCAAAGAAGTGATTTCACAAAACTCTTATCATCTCCCCCATTTTCTATTCCCTTCTCTCAACATGACAATTAAATGGTCCTTCTTGCTACAGCTAACCCCTCTACACCCCTTCCTGTCATCTCCATCAGAATGCAACCTTCTTTGTCTCTCCATATTTATCATTCCCTTCTGTGATAAGACAATGATTTTCTGACACAGCTTCCCTTACCCCAACACAGCTTTCTTCTAACAAACTCAATTCCCATACAACTTCCTTTGATCTTAGTTTCTCTAGTAGCTTCCCAGTAAAGTTTCCTTCCCTCATTAAATCTGATTTTTTCCCAACTTCTCTGATATACCTTCCTGGACTAGGACCAATTAAAATCCCAACCCATGTGAATTCTGTACTTCTAAGACTTGGTGAGAACCTGAAACCACCTGAGTTGCTATACCCTAATGACTGACCAGATGTTTTCCATACAGAGAAGGAAATTTCATCCAAAGAAGCAAAGATCCACTGTGTTCTTGCGATATATCATTGCCATGTGTGGGCAAAGCAAAAATCCTTTATTACGTGGCTCATTTTGTCTCAACGTTGAACCTGAAGAATAAGAGCTCTGGCTTTAGTGCCCCATTTATGACATCTTTTTTTCTCTTTTTGGAGGGCAGTTGGGCTTAAGCAACTTGCTCAAGGTCACATGGCTAATGAGTTAAATGTCTGAGGCCACATTTGAACTCAGGTCCTCCTGACTTCAGGGCCAGTGCTCTATTCACTATATCACCATATTACTTCCTTTTTTACTGTACTTTTATATGTACCCATGGCCCTTAATCTAAAACAAAACAAAAAAGGAACAAGAAAAACCTTCTCCAGAATCTCCCATTCCTTCAAGTTTAAGCAATTAGAATTCTATTTTTCTTTCATTTCTTAGATAAACTCCTAGATGATGGAATGAGGGTGGGGAGAGTAATCCACATTATTTATCTTTCATTCACTCTCCAGTCCTTTACAATCTAACTTTCAAAACTACTAATTAAATTGAAGTTGCTCTCTCCAGGTAACAATGAACTTAATTGATAACATCTGGTGGTTTTTTTCCAGACCTCTTTCTTCTTGATGTATCTGATTTATCTAGTAATATCCACCATTTTCTTCTGAATATCATCTCTTCTCTGATATAAAATGGAGCAGAAGTTGAGAGCAGAATCCTTGACTCCCTACTCTGATTTGCTCAGCTCAATTATTTCTAGGAAAAAAGAATAAGGGAATGGCCACAAAAAAGTCATTGTGAAGGCCATGGGGCAAGCAGAAGAGTCACATCACATTTATGGTCAAAGACAACATCCCTTGTGTTTCCCAGTTCAGATTCTTGCTGTGAAATAATATTAGACCAGAGTGTCTGTGACTATAACTCCCTCTTGACACTGCCCTATCCTATATGAATTTCCCACTACACTGTATGGATTTTGGCTTAATAGCTGAAGAAGGAATGGGTAGGGGTAAAAAAATACTACCTCTCTCATTTAATTTAATTGATGGTGGAGGTACTCTTCCACCTGCTAAATAAATCATCATTATCTTGAAGGTAATAAAACACATGCATTACAATTCTAAATTATTTCCCCAGGAGCAAAGACTGAGTCACCAAAATATCTAGATGAAAAAAAATTTCTCAAGTTTCATTTTCTTACTTATTCCTTTGAATAAGAAAAGGGAAACAAAACTGCCAATATTAATTAACATTGCTTCTATAGCTCCATGGAGAAAGCTGAGAATTATGTGTCAGGAAAAGAGGAAAGATTTTGAGATATTCATTCTATGAATGAATAATGATTATGAATGAAATTCATTGAAATTCTATGAATGAAATAATAACAAGTATTGTGTGACCATTTCATAATTTAAAAAAATGTGTTGAATATGCATGAATTCTTTCTCACAAAGAAAACACACACACATGTACATCATACACACACACAGAAGACCCAAAGACATCTACATCTACATCCACATCCACATATATGTGAATATGCCTCCAGGAAATAGCAACTTTCTTTGTGGCAAGAAGCAGATTTGTATTCTTATTTTTTTATTTACTGAATCACAAAATTTTGCTGAATCTCATACAAGAACAAAATGGCAAAGCTTAATATGAATATGGTTTCCTATGTCTTTTGCAATAAATAACCCTGCAACCTGGTGTAGCAGCAAGTACCCCAGCATCCCCAGAGTGGCTGCCAACACAGTTCTTAGATCTGCTTTTGTAAAGGAAAGCAACTCAAGATGGGTTAACAAGCTTACTTTAATCAAACAAATATATATTACCTAGTTCATGGGGGAAAGGTCAGCACCCCAAACTTCAGAGTATACAGACAGATCAAACAGACAGGCTTCCAAACTGTCCAAGCATTATCAATACCAAAATCACAGTTGCCAGAGAGGGAAGCATCAACATCTGGGTTTTCAAAGGTGGGGGGGGGGCTCTCAACGGCTGCCCAGAGTCTCATCTGGTCAAGTCACACAACATTTCTCAAAGTGATCCCCAAAGCAAAGCCTCCCATCAGGATTTGTATAGCCTTCTCCTGGCTCAGAGAATGTAACAACCTTCTGGACCCACTGCCCAATCACAAAGTATCAAGGTGTGGGCTTTCCTGAAAAACAAGCCTCCCCCCACAGGCTCCAGGTGCACTTAAGCTAGGGGCAGGGAAGATCTTTAAATTTGCATTTCCATTACACCTGGTTGGAAGTCCTGGCCCATAGCCTAAGAACTTCGATTTAAAGTCCTTTCAGCAAATACATTATATCATTTCGCACTTATATCTTGGTAAAATAAAAGCATTAGTTGTGTGTAGGTAATAATCTGATCAGGGTTTAAATTACTGAAGACATAGTGTGTGACTGGCAAGTTAGAGTGTGTTTGTATTTTTTGTGCCCAACTTACTTAATCATTGTTGATTTGCTTATCCCTTACATGTGTTATCACACATTTACCCTGCTGATGTAATCAATCTGTTAAAGTGTTATCTGGGAAGCAAGGAAAAGTACTTGGCTACACATGAAAACTTGATAAATGAGAGCAAAGATCATTGAAAACAAATTATTTTCAAAGTAAAAATAGGATAAAAATAAGCCCTGCGCTTGTAAACAACTCAAATTTAGTTTAAATGTCTAAACTTTTCTAGCTTTCTTCTATTTGTTATTATAGAAAAGATTTTATTTTGTTGCAAAGAGTAACCAGGATAGTGGCCATTGGATTAGGGGTCATCTGCAACTCTATGACTCTAAAATGATCTAAACGTTGTCACTAGCTGTCAGGGGGGAAAGGTCAACAATTATCTATGTAAGATCTGCAAGGGATACATATATAGGAGTAATGTTTAGACTTAAGACCCAGTCTGGAGGCTGGAAGGTCCAGAGGGGCAATAATGAGATTATATTCCAGACAGTCTTTCTTTACGGCCACTGAAAATTTGTAGCTCCTTGTCCTGATGTACATCTGTTGTCTTTGATGAAAAAAGTCATTCAATACTTGGAGAATATAAGATCAATAGTCTTGAAAATACAGACCAAGATCATAGGAGGTCACAGGATTTCTACTAGTAGTGCATAGAACCTCTTCCTAATATACCATGCTTTAGGAAGTAAGGATGAAATAATGAGAAAAAAAAAGATTCCAACAATAAAACCTCTTATAGTACCAGACTTCCAAGGCACAAAACAACAAGAAGAAAATAATTCCAAAGCAAAGTCTCAAAGAAAGCCACAGTTTGGCCACAAGGTCAAGTAAATTTCCTGGGAGAAAAGGAGCAGCATTTTTGATATTATTAGAGGAAAGAATTAAAGCTATGGAGGAAAGACTTTGAGAAATAATAACTTAGTACAAATATATACAAAAAGTATAAAACCTATTAGTACTCAGGTAACCGACTTAATGAAAAGTATAATGGAACAAGAATAAGTTACTGACTCTATGAGAAAGCATAACAACAAAAGTAAAACCAAAAACAAAAGCAAAGTCAAAAGACTGAATAACAATGAAAGCAAAGGTAGCATATTTCATATTAAAAAGAGCTGATATGAAAGCAGATAACTTAAAAATGCAAAGAAGACGATCATCCAAGAAGGATAACCCCCCCACAAACATGTAGAAAATATGCCAGACCAAGTTCTGATCAAGAAATCCAATAAAAAAAAAATTGCAGTGAGCTATTTTTGTAGCCCAGCTTCAGCCAGAGGAGGTATGTAGATAGGCCTCTGGACACTGAGGATGACAGCATCTAGTGAGGAAAGGCTGTAAGGAACATTTCAGTTCAGGTACTGAAGAATGCCTGCAAACAGGTATTCACCAGAGCAAGATACAGCCTTTAATCTGGTACAGAGGTCCCTGACCTTGTGTAGGGACCAGGAATAAGTCTCAAATGGCCACTATTCACTGTTGGGTCACAGATCCCAGAATCTCACAGACTAAGAATTGATAGTTTAGGACAAGATGCAGTCATGGACCCTAAGTTGTAAACTAAATAGAAAATAAAGAAGTAATAAGCAACTATATGATTCTGATGCCAGGAACAATTAATCTGAGACCCTGGCCTCAGCATAGTCAGAAGCTGGTAACAGAGCAGCCAGGGCATAAAACTCTGAAGAAAAGGGAACCTGCAGTTCCATCTCTCTGAACTGGCAAAAATCACTGAGTTAAACAGTTGACTGTTACTCTAGTCAAAGGCAAAGCCACGATTAAATGACTCAGACCCAAACTCAGGTAAGGACTTTGCAGAACTCACCCCTGAAGTACTTAGACTTCATCCTGGATCAGAGCACTTCTATAACACTGAATACTTATCTGAATGCTTATAGGTATCTCACTTGTTTCTCAAGTGCTGGAATAACAGCGTTTGTATGTCCCTCTCCTCCAAAATCAGCATCAGGACCAAAAAAGAAAAAAAAAAACATAAACAAAAACAGCAACAAAGAAAAAGAAAGAAAAAGACTGGGACAGCATATCTTTTTTATTCAAAAGTATATAGAACCTGGATCTAACTAATCCCAAAGTTAAGAAAGAAGTAATTCTGGAAAAATGAGAAAATCAAACAAGGTTCAACTAGATTTCCTGGAATAAAAGAAATGAGTTTTTAAAATAACCTAAAATATTTTTTTATAAATGACATAGAAATCTAAAAGAAACAGAAAAGTTAGTTAGAAACTATAGAAGAAAGAATTGGAAGGAGAATTAACAGCTTCAGACAAAAAGGCACAAATCTTACCCAAGGCACAGATTCCTTGAAAATAATATGGAATGAATATAAGTTAATATTTCCATCAAAAAAATTGAAAATGAAGTTTAGAAATCCAGAAAATAGAATAAAATATAAGGTATCATAATGAGTGAAAAAGCTGACTTTGAAACTGGCAAAAGTCATATCAGAATTATTGGACAACTCTGAAGAGAACAAAATAAAAAAAAAGATAAAGAACTACAATATAATATTTCAAGAAATTATAAATCTTTCCATATTGCATAAAACTAGAACAATGTAAAATAGAGGGAAAAAAAAACCTGTTTTGTCCTGATATTTTCTGAAAAAAGGTTTAAATAAAAATTCCCAGGAATAATATTTGTGAAGTTGAGATTTCTTCATCTAAAAAAAACAAAAAACAACTACAAGCAGAAATAATTTAAGTACTAAAGTGCCATAATCAGGATCAAACAACATTTAGAAGCCTTCACTACAAAGGAATAGTTTCGTATATGATAAAAGCTTAACACACACACACACACACACACACACACACACACACACACACACACACAGAAACACAAGTGATCCAGGAAAAAATGAGTATAATCCAACAGTATGATAATGGTCTTTTTTTTTCCATAGAAAGAGTTACACAGAATTCTTCATGAAAGGACCAGAGATGAATAAATGGCTGTATAGCAAATTATGAAGAAGGAGAAGGAGAAGGAGAAGGAGAAGGAGAAGGAGAAGAAGAGACAAGAATGAGGAGGACGATGAGTAGGAGGATGAGGAGGACGATGAGGAGGAAGGAAATGAGGAAGAGGAGGAAGAAGAGGAAGGAGAAGAAGGGGAATAGAGAGAGAGAAATAGAGTGACAGAGAGAGTTGTGTGAAGAAATATATTTTATTCAACAGGAAAACAGGAGGAACGAAGGAGGAATAGAAGGGAAAGTAGATTGACAGAAGTATTAGTCCTAAGCAAAACAAATTTTAATTATGATGCTGGATAATTAAAAGAGTTTGTAGAAAAAAGAACAAGAATGCATAATTGGGCTCTAGGCAAGGAAAAGAGAATGGGGGCAGGGAAATAGAATGAATTTTATCAAACCTAGAGCATTAATGGTGAAAACTCTCTCAGCATTTTCATTTCATTTATAAAAATAGGGGAGGGAAAATGATAATGCAATGACAAAACATGATTCAAGAAGACTAGGATAAAACCTCCTGCTTTATATTTACATTTTGAGATATGGCCAAGGAGAGATTTTTTTTGCCTTGACTCTGCATATTGGCCATGAGGTCTTTATTTTCTTTATCAATCAGGAGGGAGGAGTAGATAGGGGAGAATTTTCATTAATAGAAAAAATTTAAATTAAAAAGGATGAAAGCAGCTAAGATTATAATGGAAACAGTATAATGGAGGTGGGATGGAGAAATCTTCACAAAAAGTTTTTCTTATGAAGGGCTCATTTCCAAGTTATATACAGAATTCATTCAAATTTATGAGAAGATCCCTTCTCAATCAATAAAATTTCAAGGAAATGAGTAGGCAGTTTTGAAAGGAAGAAATCAAAGTCAACAATAGCCAAATGAACCAAAAACATAATCCAATAGCTGAAAATTTGAGAAATTCTAAATAAGTAACTCTGCAAGCCCAACCTCCACCCTTCACACTGGCATAGCTGATAAAAAAAAAAAATAAAAATAAAAATAAAAGAAAGAAGGAAAATGACAAATACCAGAGGGGCTATTGGAAAACAAGCATATCAAAGCACAGTTGGTAGAGTTGTAAATTAGTCCAGCCATTCTGGAAAACAATTTGGAACTATTTCCAAGCAATAAACTATGCATGTCCTTTCACAGAGTGATGCCTCTGCTAGGCAATAGTCTAAGAGAGGAAAGGAAGACGAAAAAGACTGATATGTAGGACCAAACAAAAGGTTTTTTCTTGTTGTTGTTGTTATTAATTGTTAAAGGATGGGGCTCTACATTCTGCAAATATTTTAAATGAATTTTCTCCTAACTTTTCTTTCTGGGTTTTGTTAGTAATTTGCAGTAATATTCATGTGTTAGTTGAATTTATAGCCTATCCTATACCCCTGCTTAATTTATTGTTTCTTTTTTTTTAGTTGAAAATTTAAAGTTCTTCAGACAGATCATGTAGCTACAAAAAAGTTCATTTCCTCTTTGCCTGTTTCCTCTCTTTATTGTTTTTTGTCTTAATAGTATTTACTAGCATTCACATTGTGTTTTAAACTTTGCAAAATGCTGTAAAAATATCAACTCATTTTTTCCTGAGATAATTGATAGACAGATGCTCTTACTATTGTTATTCTATAGAGGATATAAAAGGCTCACAAAGGTTAGGTGACTTGCCAAGTGTCACACTGCTAGAGGCAGTCTGAGGCAAGATTTGAACTTAGATCTTGTGACTCCAACTCCAGTATTCTATACACTGTGCCACTAAATTGTCTTGTTGCTATGCCTACTATATATATTTGCTTTTTGGAGGGCAATTGGGATTAAGTGACTTGCACAAGGTCACATGGCTAGTTTTTGTGCTAAGTGTCTGAAGCCACATTTGAACTCAGGTCCTCCTGACTCCAGGGACAGTGCTCTATCCACTGCGACACCTAGCCACCCCTATGCCTAATATTTTACTCACCATGCTAAATAGTAGTAGAGAATAGATATCTTTGTTTTAATCAAATCTAATCTTATTTGAAATGCTTCTACTTTTTCTCATTACAAGTAAAGTTTGCTCTTGGTTTTAGACAGATCCTACATATTATAATAAGGGTAAAGTCCATTTATTTCCCTGTTAGTAGTTATTCTGTTTCTTTATTTGCTTTTTGGAGGGCAAATGGGATTAAGTAACTTGCCCAAGGTCACACAGCTAGGTTTTTATTTGTGTGTGCATTAAGTGTCTGAGGTCAGATCCGAACTCAGGTCCTTCTAACTCCAGGGCCAACGCTCTACTTACTGTGCCAACTAGCCGCCCCGTTTTTAGTAGTTTTTCAATGAAATACTTGCCACATTTTTTCAAAAGCCTATACATTGATTTAAATATATAATCATGTCATATTTATTATTGTTACATGTTTTGTTTATTGCATTTGTAATCTGCCTTATATTGAACCAACCCTGTCTTCTAAATATGAATCCAACCTCTTCTTATTGTGTCATAATGTGATATCCTTGCTTATTAGGAATAGTAGTCTGTAGTATCCTCTCTCAGCTTTGTCTCCCTCTGGTTTATATATCAGGTCTATTTTAAAGCAGAGGAAATAATTGGAAGAATTCCTTCCTTTCCACTTTTGCTGACAGTTCAAATAATATTGAGATTAAATTTTATTTGAATATTTGATACAATTCACTCGCATATAAATCTAATCCTTTAGCTATTTTTTTCTTTCAGAGTTTATTTGTGATGTTTTTTTCTTCTTTTTTCTTCAGTGTATAATTTGAATTGTTTATTGTCTTAATCTGAGAGTTTTACACTTTTAAGTAAGCATTCATTTAATTTGTCAATTTTGTTTGCATAATTGATCAAAATGTTCTGATAGATTCCTTTCATTTTCAATTGATTTTTTCAAATTTCATTTAATTCAATTTTCCTTACTCTTATAAATATACTTGTTATATGTCTGTTTTATTAGACAAAGAATAAAATAGCTGCTAGTTCAAAAGAAAATTTAAATAATTTGGTTTTCTTTTCAGTTAATAGTAAACTATATTTTCAAGATAATAATCCTGTCCCTTTCTTGAACATAGTCATCTTCATTGAGCTATAGCCTGTAGAAAGAGACCCTGATTGAGAATAATAAAGAAAGTCAAGCAGTCACATGCATTACTCACTAATACACATTATTCAGCTTTGTCTCTCCATAAAGCTAAAATCAATCAGCTTTGCAGCTCCCCTAAATGGGAGAAAAATTGAATTTGCATCTCATGTGAAATTTTATTCAGATACCTCTTTCTCATATGGCTGTAGCTCTGTGACGTTGGAGTCTTTGAAGTAGTCAATTTGAAGAATAATTCTTTAAAGGAAATGGAAGGGAAATGATATTGCTAGTTAAAGAAAATCAGCTGGGAGAGAATTGGGCTATACTGAACATGCTAGTGATTTCAGGTCATTTCAGTAAATAAGATTTTGGAAAACATTCTTTCATCAGCAAATATAATGATCTTCATCTTTTCCAAAGGATGCTCAAAAATATGAAGATATATTGAAATATCTAGACTTGGCTTGTGGATAGTTAAGTTAGGAGATTACAAAAATGGAAAAAAAATATGTACATATATATTTTTCTTATGTGGAATTATATCATAGAAAATGTCTCTAAACTTAATTATATTTTCCCCAAAGCACCTTCATTTTTCATTGATTTTTAGGATTTTGTTTTATCTCCTCATTATACATTTTCTAACCAGTTGCCTATACATGTGTCTAATTTATAATATTGGTCAATTGTGGAAAACAACACATAAAGTGTTATTTTGCCAAATGCTAATCAGAAAAAAGAACAATTTCAAAAAAAATTGCATAATTCTTTGGAATGTCCTTCAAAATATAGCATATGGAAACTTACTTAGGAACACTTAAATTGAATATACATATTCAACCTTGAATTAAATAATTCATTACTTTATGTTCATAAAAAGAAAAAAAATCAAACACTTTACATAAACATCAGTCAACAAAATATACTGTATCCTGCATTCATGAGCTCAGAAAAATATTTCCCCTTCCCCAAATTTGATATTTTAGGAAAAATACAGAGTGAAAACTATTTGGAAAGAGTCAAAGAACTACAGAAATAAAAAGGAACATAATAACCAATAATTTTGTATACATGCTAGACAGGAATTTCACCAATAATGTACCCAATAAATATCTTTTTTAGTTTTATATTTATTTTTATCTTGCAGCATTCATTTCCACAAGATGTTGAATTTCAAATTTTCTCCCAGTCTTTCCCCTACTACCTACCACTCCAGAACAGAAATCCCATTGAATACCCCATCCCCTAAT
The DNA here is from genome assembly GCA_011680675.1 of Gymnobelideus leadbeateri. NCBI lineage: Eukaryota > Metazoa > Chordata > Mammalia > Diprotodontia > Petauridae > Gymnobelideus > Gymnobelideus leadbeateri. Next base: position 92,755 of record WOXC01009630.1, on the reverse strand, counting down.
CTGATCTCTCCTACATCCTTCCCTATTCCCCCTCCAACTTGCCAGTAGAGCAACATGGATCTTCATAGCCCAGTGTCTATATATCTTATTTCCCAATGCATGTAAAAATGATAATTATATATGTTCTTTAAATTTGATTTAAAATTTTTGAATTCCAGATTCTTTCCCTTCTTCTTTCATCACCTACCCTTACTGGGAATTCCATATAGGTTGTACATATGCAGTTATGCAAAACATTTCCATAGTGGATATATTGTGAAAGACTGCCTATATTTTCTGCCATCCTATCCCACCCCAAACATGTTGTATTTTCTGCTTTTACCCTGACCCTTTTCAAAATGTGTGCTTCTTACTACCGTGCCATCCAATATACCCTCCCTTATATCTTCCCCACTCTTATCCCCTTCAACCCTACTTTCCTGTAGGGTAAGATATCAAATTTAGTGTGTATGTTATTCCCTCATTAGGCCAAATTCAATGACAGTAAGGTTGACCCATTCCCTTTTGCTTTCCTGTTCTTCCCCTCCATTATAACAGTTTTCCCTTGCCTCTTTTATATGAGATAATTTACCTCATTCTGTCTCTCCTTATCTCCTCTCATTATATTACTCTCTCAACTCTTAATTTTATTTTTAAATGTCATCACTTCCTATTCAATTGATCCTGTGCCCTCTGTCTATGTCACCTGTACACATATATACAAACACTCACATATGTATTCATATGCAAATATGCCCTCCTATATAGACATATCTATTTATGTACGTATATGTATACACATGCATTTATATTCCCTTCAACTATACTCATACTGAAAAGTTTCACAAGTTAAAATTATCATTTTTCCATGTAGGAATGTAAATAGTTCAACTATCATAAGTTCCTTATGATATCATTTCCCTGTTTACCTTCTTATGCTTCTCTTGCTTCTTGTATCTGAATGTCAATTTTTTAATTCACCTCTAGTTTTTTCATCAAGAATGCTTGAAAGTCCTCTATTTTACTGAATGAGCATATTTTCCCCTAAAACATTATACTCAATTTTTCTGGGTAAGTGATTCTTGGTTTTAATCCAAGCTCCTTTGACCTCTAGAGTATCATATTCCAAGCTCTTTGATCCCTTAATGTAGAAGCTGCTAGATCTTGTGTTATCCTGAATGTGTTTCCACAATATTCAGATTGTTTCTTCTAGAAGGTTGATTTCTAGGAAAATATGGTCATTCAGTGGAATACAGGACTTTCAAGCATTCTTGAGGGAAAAAACAGAGTTGAATAGAAAATTTGACATCCAGACACAGGAAGGAAGAGATGCCTGAGAAGGTAATCAGGGAAAAGAAATCAAAAGGAACTTATCAAAGTTGAACTATTTACATTCCTACATGGAAAAACAATAACTGTGACTGATGAAATCTTTCTCAGTATGAAAATAATGGAAGAAGGGAGTATGGTCATATGAATACATATGTGAATGTGTGTATATATGTTTACAGTTATACATGGAGAGAGGGCATAGGTTGAATTTGTTGGGAAGGAATGATACTTAAGGGGTGAAATTACGAGGTGAGAGAGGAAAGTGGCAAGAGGAGATGGGGAGAAACAGGGTAGGGTAAACTATCTCATGTAGAAGAAGCAAGGGGAAGTGGCTACAGGGGAGGGGAAGAATAGGAAGGCAAAAAGGCAAAACCTCATTCTCATTGAATTTGGTTCAGGGAGAGAATGACATACATACTAAATGGGATATCTCAACCTGCAGCAGAATAGGGGGAAGGGGGATGAGAGGAGGGGTGATGGATGGGAGGGCATTCTTGGGGAGAGGGGAGGTTGGAAGTACTCACTTTAGAAGAGGGATAAGTTCAAGTAGGGAATGGACCAGGTGGGGGTGGAATGGGTGGGAGGGAATTATAAGCAGCTTTGTCCAATATATCTACTATGGTGATATTTTGCATAGCTATACACGTACAACACACACTGAATTACATATCTCCCCAAAGGGAATGGGTGGCAAGGGAGGAAGGGAATGGATCTGAAAGTAGAGGTCTTAAAATTAAATGTTTCAAATATATAAATATATATATATATATATATATATATATATATATATATAAATACTATTATCAATACTCTTTTGCATGTAATTGGGAGATAAGATGTGCAGGCATTGGGGCACAGAGATTCACCTTGCTCTAATGGAAAAGTCAAAAAGGGTATGGGAGAAAGAAGATTTGGGAGAGAGCAGATTGGAAGAAGGGATATCTTGTGGGACTGCTATTCTGGGATGGTGGATAAGGGAAAAATGGGGAAAAATTGTAACTCAAAATCTGCCGGAAATGAATGATGTAAACCAGAAGCTAATAAAGCATTTGTTTAATTAAAAAAAGGAAAGAAATTCTCAAGAAAATTTGCCCTGATGTTTTAGAATGAGAGGGCAAAATAGAGGTTAAAAGAAAAGATCCCAAAAAGAAAACTCCTAGGAATATTGTAGCCAGGTTCCAGAATTCCCAGATCAAGGAGAGAAGATTACAAGCAGCCAGGAAGAAACAATTTCAATATTTTGGAAACACAATCGGAATAGTACAGTACCTGGCAGCTTCTATACTGAGGGATCAAAGGGCATGGAATATGATATTCTAGAGGGCAAATGAGCTGGGATTAAAACCAAGAATCACCTACCCAGCAAAACTGAGTATCATGTTTCAGGGGAAAATATGGTCATTCAGTGGAATAAAGGACTTTCAAGCATTCTTGAGGAAAAAAACCAGGGTTGAATAAAAAATTTAAGAATCAGATACAAGAAGCAAGAGATGCTTGAGAAGGTAATCATGGTTAAGTAATCATTATGAAGTTATCAAAGTTGAACTATTTACATTACAACAGGGGAAAATGATAACTGTAATTGATAAAATTTTTTTTAGTATGAAAATCGTTGAAGAAGGGTATATGGGTAAATGAATACATATGTGAATGTTTGTATATATGTTTTCATGTATACATAGATAGAGTGCACAGTTCAAATTTAATAGGAAGGGATGATACTCAAAAGGTAAAATTAAGCAGTGAAAGAGGAATATAATGAGAGGAGATGGGGAAAGACTGAAGAGGGTAAATTATCTCATATAGAAGAAGCAAGGGGAAATGGTTGCAAGGGAGGGGAAGAACAGCAAGGCAAAAAAGGCAAATCCTTATTCTCATTGACTTTGTATTGGGGAGAGAATGACATATGTACTAAATAGGGTTTATCACCCTATAGGAGAGCAGTGGAGAAGAGGATGAGAGGGGGAACAATGGAAGGGAGGGCAGGATGTGGGGGGGACGTTGGAAGCACCCACTTTTGAAAAGGACAGGATCAAAGTGGGAAATGGACCAGGTTGGAGGTGGAATAGGAGGGAGGGAAATATAGTCAGTCTTTTACAATGTATTTTCTATGGCAATGTTTTGCATAGCTACACATGTACAGTATATACTGAGTTGCTTATCTTCCTTTTTTTTTTTTTTTTGCTTTTTGGAGGGACAATCGGGGCTAAGTAACTTGCCCAAGGTCACATGGCTAGCTTTTTGTTTGTGTGTATGTTAAGTGTTTGAGGCCGGATCCAAACTCAGGTCCTTCTGCCTCCAGGGCCAGCGCTCTACTCACTGTGCCACCTAGCCGACCCCACTTATCTTCCTTTTAAAATAAAATTAAAAAAATATTTATCTACTATGATTAATACCATCTTGCATATAATTGGGAAATAATGTTTGCAGCCATTGGGGCATGAGGATTCACCTTGCCCTACTGGAAAACTCAAAGAGGTTATCAGAGAAGAGATGGGAGAGAAAAGATTGGATGAGGGGATATCCTGTGGGACTGCTATTGTGGGGTGGTGGGTAGGGGAAAAATGGGGGAAAAATTGTAACTCAAAATCTGGCAGAAATGAATAATGTAAACCAGAAGTTAATAAAGCATTTGAAAAAAAAAAGAATTAGTGTAGTACTGCTAGTTATGCATAGTTTTATAACCCTTTGGGTACGGTTCCAAACTGCTCTCCAAAATGTTTGGATCAGTGATTAAATAACCAACTTTTCCATATACCCAATTTTGTCACATTTTCTGTTATATTATATATCTGATAGATATTAGGTGGTATCTCAGAGTTGTTCAAATTTACATTTCTCTAGTCAGTTGTGATTTAGAGCATTTTTGTGACTGCAGATAACTTTTATTCCCTTATTTGAGAACAGCCTGTTCACATTCTTTTATCAATTATCAATTGGGGCTTGACTTATATTCTTGTCAATATGACTCAGTTCTCTATGCATGTGAGAACTGATGCCTTTATCAGACACAATTGCCAAAAGTGAATTCAGAAGAGAATCAGCCCTGAAATTTCCTCTTGTAGATTCCTTCACCTTTTGAAGTATTGAATTGTCATTAAGTTTTAGTCTAGAACTTATTATTTGCTTTGTTAAAAAGAGAGAAAGAAACCTCTGAAAAAAATTCAGAAAGATAGAAATCTTGTATCATTACTATATTACTATGGCTACTATGCTGCGACTATGACTATGTCTCTGACTACTATTACTACTACTACTACTACTACTACTACTACTACTACTACTACCACCACCTCCACCACCACCACCACCACCACCACCATCATATTATATATTTGTTTCCCAAAACTTTCTGTTTGCATTTTTTCTCTGTCTAGGTGGTATAAAATTTATTACAATGACAAAATCAATCATATTTTATTCTTTCTTCTCTGCCATCCACTCAGATAGAGTAATGTGTGAACTATTTGTAGGAAGCTGATCATTTTGGTATAGTTTGCTTGGGTCATAGCATTGATCATGTTTGGGTTTATATGTGTATACACCTACTTAGATTAGATATGCTCAAATATCATAACTTGACTAGATGAAATTAGATTGATCTGGTTTTCCCTTATTTGTTTTTTTTTTATTTGTTTGTTTTCATTGTTTTTTTAGTTCTTTTTTTGAGATCTAGAATTTATGTCATCTATAGGTGTTTCATTGATTTTTATCTGTATTTTTAATTGTCATTTTAAAAATGACTCTTTTTCCAAGGAATTGTTACATATAGCTAAAGTTATACTGTTAAGGAGCACATGTAAATAACTGTTAGAGATAATGATGTTTATACATATGAGCCAGTCAAGCGTTTCACTGATCACAGAAGGCCATAATGAAAGAAAACATTTTGTTACAAAGTGTACATGAATTTATGGAAAAATGAAAAAAGAGCAACAAGAACTGGCAAATATTTTTGCTGCAAAATCATTTAATAATCATAAAACAGGAAAAGGTCTTTAAAAGGCCCTGAGAGTTGAAGAGGTTGTTCTTAATCCTTTAAATTCTGGCACAGTATTCTTGAATTTGAAATTTGAAGAACAGTTTGAATTCTACTTAAGAATATACTGATTACCCTTGCTTTGAAGAACAAACTTCTCATCAGGGGCAAGGTAATACCAACTTTGAACGACTAAGGTTGGATATTTTTTTTACTAAAAATCACTTTTTCTTTTAATTCCAGGGTTTACTAAAACTGTTGCCATGAAGTATAGATAAGCAAATAAGATTTGGGGAAAATTAAAACTTTGTACTTCTGTTTCCAATTTTTATACTTCCAGCATACCTTGAAGTATGGTCCCCATTGAGGTTAAGATGAATCCTGAAAAATATATTGATATTCTAAGGAGCATAATCGTTATAGAATTATAGGAAATTTCAAATTGAGATAGGATGTTATAACATATATATATATATACATACATATATATACACACACACATATACACATACACAAACATACATGTATAATATAAATGTGATAACAGTTGGATTTCATGATGATGATTTAAAGTGTGTTAGAACAATCAGAACTTAGTGCCAAATCTTGAAAAAAAAATGACTGCAATAAAAAGGAAGACCTATTTTATACTTAAAAGATTATTTTAATATACGAATTTGATGAGGTCAGTTATATTGTGCAATTAATTTAATTATGTCTTTTTTCCCCAGTTAATTTGCACATTCTTTTATCTTTTGTCACACTGCACTCTGGCAAAGTTTAAAAAACTATCATGTAGAGTAATAATGAAAATATATATCTCACCTCTACCTCCAAATATTAAAAATATTATCCTTCAATTTTTCATTATGGCCTGAGAATATTTCATTATCATGCATTAAATAAATTTTACACAATGAGATTTCTTGAGGAAACATGAGAAAGCATTCTAGAAAAAAACCTGAAAGAGCATTGTTAAAGTTATTAAATATATTTTATTTTAATAGAGAGTCCTCTTTGATATGGAAATATTTTAGAATAAAATAACATTATGCAAACATTAGCTCTGGCAACTCTTATCTTGAAAGAGACCCTATGCAAAGTCATTACTTTCAATTTCTGAACTTGGGACAAGTGGCTGGATATGAGATTCAGAGTTTGAATGTTATATTGGAGTGTGTGAACTTGGGAAAGTTCTGGGAAAAAATGAATTTGTTTCTAAGATACTAAAAGGGACAGAAATATGCCCTGAAATAACGCCATGCTCCCCCGCCCACCTCCCAGGACTGGATGAACAGGAGAGTAAGTATGTCTCAAAATGTGGGTATCTGGAATGAATTTTCTATAAATGTTCTTCCTTAAGGGAAAATCTAAGCTTCTCTACATAATTATGCTTCTGACTCTGTTTCCAAAATCTAGCTCTTCATTGGAGAGGCTTATTGACAAGGGAAAGAAGGAAGAAAGGAAACAATATTTATTAAGCATGTATTATATGTAAGACATGCTTTTTAAAAAATATTATTTCATTTGTTCCTCACAACAGCCCTGCGAAGCATATGCTATCATTATGCCCATTTTATAACTGAGAAGACTGAGGGAGAGGGTCACACAGCTAAGAAGTATCTGAGGCTGATTTTGTAATCAAATCTTACTGATCCCCTCTTATTCTTTCCCATGAAGCACTTACCTGCCTCTAGGGGCTTAGTCTTCAGGCAGATCATAATTTATTTGCTCACAACTCATGTAAGCATATATTAAGATTTGGAAATTCTGTAATGTACAGTATTGGGGAGGGGGGCAGGAGGGCAAAAGTAGGGAAATAACAAAGAGTTTGAAATCACAAAGCTCTGAAATATTGAAGTTAGTGTCACATAGTCTATTACTCATGCATTCAATTAATTTCTTATCTATGTAGTGACTTTGGTTGATTTCATTGAGTTTGACTCTGTTTGTCTTTAATGATTTTTTTCCCCACTCAGCTCAATTTTGTATTTCTAGCATGTTTGCTTTCATGGCATCTTATAACCTGAAGTACTTGCTTTTGATTTATTATTGCACAGTAGCATTAGAGCAGCTGCTTTCTCTGCAGTGCTTATAGCCTTCAAGAGGATAAAGAAAACACCACATCTGCAATCAGCCTGGTAATGAACAAAACACCATGGGATAAGTGGAGGATTGTATCCTGGGTTCTCAGAGATTGATAAAATCTTCAGCAGGTAGAAAGAAGGGAGAGGGAGAAAAAGGAGGAGAGTTGCATTTTGAGGTTTAATTAAAAAATTATGTAATCTACTAGGTTTGTGAATTAGATATAACTATGGCAGTCACCAGAACACACGTATTTTTGATCTATTAAGAAATGAGCATTTTTGTCATACAAACTGAAGCTAACTCCTGGAGTTTTACATTTATTTAATCTATAATTTTGTTCTCTTTACTGAGTTAAAATGTAGTGTAGCATTTAGCAAGGATATAGAAAGTTACTAAACAGTAGGAGATGGTAACTGCTTTGAAATGATCAAGAATGTAACTTTCTATGCATATGCTCACTTTATTAAAAAATACTTCAAAAGTAACCTCTGAAAACCTTAAGGTATAAGTGACCTGATTACTTTTCTTAATTTTAACCAGAGCTCCAGAAAAGAGTTTTTGATAAAAAAAACAAACAAAACAAAACAAACAAACAAAAAACAATACTCCTTAACTATGGGAATAGGAAAGAAAAACAGCATGATATGGTGACCAAAGGATTAACCTTGATGTTGAGGAAATGTGGACTTAAGCCCCTCCTCTGATACCTACTAGGTATATGTCCCTGGGAAAGTGTCTTAAATTGTCAGTACCTGTAATGGAAATGCAGATTTAAAGATCTTCCCTGCCCCTAGCTTAAGTGCACCTGGAGCTTGTGGTGGGAGGCTTGTTTTTCAGGAAAGCCCACACCTTGATACTTTGTGATTGGGCAGTGGGTCCAGAAGGTTGTTACATTCTCTGAGCCAGGAGAAGGCTATATAAACCCTCAGGAGAGGCTTTGCTTTGGGGCTCACTTTGAGAAGTGTTGTGTGATTTGACCAGATGGGACTCTGGGAAGCCGTTGTTGAGAGCCCCCCGGCTTTGAAAACCCAGATGTTGATGCTTCCCTCTCTGGTAACTGTGATTTGGTATTGATATAATGGTTGGACAGTTTGGAAGCCTGTCTGTTTGATCTGTAAGTTCTGTAACTGAAGTTTGGGGTGCTGACCTCCCCCTGAACTAGGTAATGTATGTTTGTTTGATTAAAGTAAGCTTGTTAACTGATTTTGAGTTGCTTTCCTTTTGAAAAGCAGATCTAAGAACCTATATTGGCAGCTACCCTGGGGATATTGGGGTGCTTGCTGCTACAGTACCTAATGGAATTTTCTAAGTAAGACCATAAAGTGCAGAATAGCTGTCCATTAGTATTAATAGAAAGAACTCTATATATTAATGAAACTACAGGTATTTATCTCTTTTTTGCAGTTGGGGGTAGTGGTGTTGGGAGAGGCATGGAAAGACCAGAGATAAACTAATCTATGTCTATACTCAGGAGATACTTGACCAAAAATATTAACTACCTCATTATAAAAAAAAGAGAGAATGAAAAATTTATCAAGTGTTATGATTAAACTTCGTACTTCCTTTCATCAGAACTTCTGTAGGGTGCTAAAATACAGTGGTATATAGATAAATATGCATATAGATGTAGTAAATACTAGAAAAAATAGAAAAGTCCAGAAATTATTTGTCTGTCTCTTGGTCACCAAAATTTAACTTCTGCAGTTTCAATAGCTATTATAGAACCAAATAGAGGAGAAAATTCAAACTTTTAGGGATAGAAGAATTTGAGATGTTTAATTTGGAGTGGAAAAGATGTTTGATGATGGCTATAATCATGTATTTCAAGAATAGTTATATAAAGCCATTAGCTTCCATTTGCTCAAATCTAATTCTGAAGGAATTATTTTCTTCAGTGAGCTTTTGAAATTCCTTTTTGATTTGACCAATTCAGCTTTTTAAAACATTCTTCTCTTGGGGCAGCTGGGTGGCCCAGTGAATAGAGCACCGGCCCTGAAATCAGGAGGACCTGAGTTCAAATCCGGCCTTAGAAACTTAACACTTAACTAGCCATGTGACCTTGGGCAAGTAGCTTAACCCCAATTGCCCTGCACAAAAACAAAAAAAAAAAAACCAAACAACACCAACAAAAAAACATTCTTCTCCTCATTTGGTTTTTGGGCCTCTTTTGCCATTTGATTTATTTTTTTAAGGTGATATTTTCTTCAGTATTCTGGGGCCTCCTTTAGCAGGCTGTTGACTCTCTTTTCATGATTTTCTTGTATCATTCTCATTTCTCTTCCCAATTTTTCCTTCACTTCTCTTACTTGATTTTCAAAATCCTTCTTGAGCTTCTCCATGGCCTCTGACCAGTTCATATTCTTTTCTTCGGAGCTTTTTGATTCAGGAGTTTTGACTTTGTTGTCTTCTACTGGTTCCATGTTTTGATTCTTCTTGTCCCCATAAAGGATTCTATGGTCTGACTGTGGTTGCTCTGCTTGCTTATCTCACTAGTCAATTACTTGACTTTTGAGCTGTTTGCCATGGTAGATCTCTTCTTCCAGACCGAAGAGAGCTGGGTCCCAAGTTGCTGGGGTTTTCATAGTTGTCAGAACTGTTGTCTGAGCTATGAAGAAGGCATGCTGTCTACAGCCACCACAAGATCTGGCCACTTGCCACATAGCCCAGGACTACCACCCAAGACTGTGACCCAGATCCAAGCAGGTCAAAGCAACAGCAATTACCCTCTGAATGGTCACTTGGTCACCTATGAATAGTAGGCTAGGAGATCTGGAGGCCATCATGTGGCAGCAGCTGTTCCTCTGTCACCTCTCACCCCAGGGGTAGGGGCCGTAGCATGCTTTTCCATCACCCAATTCCAACAGAGTTCCTCACTGACCTTTTACTTTCTCTTTGGCTTTTGTGCATTAAGAAGTCTGAAAACCACAACAGCACCAGTGATTCACTCTCCTGAATTATACTCTGGCCAGTCTGGGCCATGGATCAGGTCTTCCCCTAGTCTGGGTCTATACAGCTCATGTGGGACTATGCTCATCTCCCAGTCTGTTGCAATAGCTCCTTCCTGTTGGCCTACCAGACTGCCTTCAATGGGAGATTTGTTTCTCTCTGTCACTTTTTGATTTCTGTAGCTCTAAAATTTGTTCAGAGTCATGTTTTCACAGGTATTAGAGGTGGTTGGAGCAGGAACTTAAGCAAATTCCTGTTTTTATTCCACTATATTGGCTCCACCCCCACCATCTTCTCCCAGATGCTATAAAACAAATCCAAATGAATGAAAAAATAGAAGTCAATGTGAAATATCTCATTGAAAAAAACTGTCTTGGAAAATAAATCCAGGAGAGATATTTTAAAAATTATTTGCCTACCTGAAAGGCTTGATCAAAAAAAGAGTCTAGACATCATCTTTCAAGAAATTATTAAGTAAATTTGCACTGATATTCTAGAACCAGATGTCAAAATAGAAACTAAAAGAATTCAACAATCTACCCTTGAAAAGGATCCAAAAAATAAAACTCCTTGGAATGTTATAGTTAAATCCCAGAGTTCCCACATTAAGAAGAAAAATACTTCAAGCAATCTGGAAGAAAATTTGAGTATTATGAAAGCACAATCAGTAAAACACAAGATCTACCATCTTCTACATTAAGGGATCAAGGGCTTGGAATATGATATTCTGGAGGTCAAAGGAACTAGGATTAAAAACAAGAATAACTTACCCAGCAAAACTGAGTATAATGCTTCAGGGGAAAAGATGATTATTCAGTTAAATAGAGGGTTTTCAATCATTCTTGATAAAAAAAAAACAACAGAGCTGAACAGAAAATTGGAACTCATGAGACTTTTCTCAGTATGAGGATAGTTGGAAATATATGTGTGTGTGTGTGTTTGTGTGTGTATGTATATATATATATATATATATGTATATGTATATATATATACATATACATATATGTATGTATAGTAGGGTGTATGTGTTTATAAATATATATGTGATTGTGTGTATATGTGTTTACATGTATACATAGAAAGAGGGCCCAGGATGAGTTAAATATTAAGTTATGATATCCAAAAAAATAAAATTAAAAGGTGAGAGAGGAATATATAGTGAGAAGCAGAAAGGGAAAGATAAAATAGGGTAAATTATCTCATGTAAAAGAGGCAAGAGAAAACTTTTACAATGGAGGGGAAGAGCAGGAAGGTGAAAGAGAATGTGGCAACATTACTCTTACTAAATTTTACTTAAGGATGGAATAGCATACACACTCAACTGGGTATCATACCCTATAGGAAAGTAGGGGGGAAGGGCATAGGAAGGGGGGGATGATATAAGATAGGCCAGATAAGGGAAGAGGGTGGTTAGAAGCAAACACTTTTGCAAAGGTACAGCGTCAAAGGAGAAAATAGACTAAGTGGGGGGGGGGGCGGGATAGGATGGAAGGAAATATTGTTAGTCTTTCACAATATAAGTACCATGTAAATGTTTTGGGTAACTACATATGTACAACATATATTGAATAGCTTGTCTTCCCAGTGGGAGTGGGTGAGGAGGGAAGAAGGGAAAGAATCTGGAAATCAAGTTTTAAAAACAAATGTTAAAAATGTTTTTACATGCAACTGGGAAATATGATGTATAGGCACTGGGGTATGGGAATCCATATTGCCCTACTAAAAAGTTTGGATGGGGATTGGCTAGTATTTAAGAGACAACAGATTGTGGGAAGGGGTATTCCTTATGCTTTATATCTTGGGCTGAGGGTAGGGGAAAGGCTAGGGGAAAATGTAAGTCAAAACCTTGTGTTGGGGCTCACTTTGAGAAGTCTTGTGTGATTTGACCAGATGAGACTCTGGGCAGCTATTGAGAGCCCCCCGGCTTTGAAAACCCAGATCTTGATGCTTCCCTCTCTGGTAACTGTGATTTGGTATTGATAACGGTTGGACAGTTTGGAAGCCTGTCTGTTTGATCTGTCTGTATACTCTGAAGTTTGGGGTGCTGACTTTTTCCCCTGAACTAAGTAATATATGTTTGATTGATTAAAGTGAGCTTGTTAACTGAAAACAAACAAACAAACAAAAAAACTTTGTGGAAAATAGTGTAGAAAAATAAAAACATATGAATAAATTGAATTTTTTTAAAAAGTGCATTTATATAAAATAGGGATTGGATGGGATCTTTTTGTCCGTAAAGCAATTTGAAAGGGTCATATTTGAAGAGTGAAATTTTAGGCTGGATGTGAAATGGGAAAACAAACAAACATAACAGCAACTTCCTTACAGTTATAGTTATCTAATACATGAATGTGTTGTTTTGAAAGATAGTGCATTCTTTCTTATTGACAGTCTTGAAACAAATGTTTGGTAACCACTTATTAGTTATGTTGTAGCAAAGATTATTTCCTGCTCACGGCTACAACTAGGTCACACACACACACGTACATGTACAGCTATGTTTACATATATATATATATATATATATATACATATATATGTATGTGTAGATACATATATGCAGTTATTTTTGTTCAGTCATTCAGCCCCCTTCTATCCTCCACTATCTCCCTAAGTCTTTCTAGGCCATGAGGTTTCCATGACTCTCTTTATCCATCTTATATTGTGTTATCCTCTTCTACTCTTCTGCTTTTGTCTTCAATCTTTCCATATATCAGCCCTGTCTTCTCATTGGGTGGGAAAGTATTTAAGTGCTAGCTCCAGCATTTGACTTTCCAATGCATAGTTTTAATTTAATATTGACTGATTTGATCTCCTTACTGTCAAAGGGACTCACAAACATCTTCACTACAATTCATAGGTATAGATTCTACAGTGCTTGACTTTCCTTCTAGTCTAACTCTCACAACTCTACATTGCTTATGGGGAAAAACACAAAACAAACATGCATGGCTTTGAATAATCAAAGCTTTGTGTACAAGGTGATGGATTTTTTTTAGTATGCTATCCATATTTGCTGCAGCTTTTTTAAGGAAAAAGTGTCTTTTACTTTCATGACTGCAGTCACCATCTGTGGTGATCTTTGAGCCCAAGAACACAAAATTTAATACTGCTTATATTTAGATATAAAAAACAATTAGTGTGTATATGTGTTTATATATGCACACATACATATATATGCATCTATATGTATGTATATATTATGAGTGAATAATCCAAGAATGAGAATCTACAAACAATTTTGTAACTCATTTATTTTTTTAGGTAGATTACAATTTACCTTTAAAAAGCAGGAAAAAAATAGTAGTTATTCAATTCAATGAGAACTTTAACAGTATTGAGTAGTTTTGGTTTGGGGTTTTTCCATTTTGTTTTCTTTCTTTCTAATACTGTAATTATTTGGTGCCCTGCCTGGGATTTTTGTTTTTGACAATGCTTCAGTAGGGTATGGTGGAAAGAGTGCTGAATTTGAAGATTTTATTGGAGCCAAATTTAAATTCTGTTTCTGATACACTGCTTACATGACCTTGCTCAAGTCACTTCACTTTTCTGGGCCTCAGATTTCTCGTTTGTAAAATAAAGAGTTTCAAAAAAGTTCCCTCTATCCCTACATCTGTGAAAAAATGATTCTAATAAATAGATTTAATTTTAACTGTTTTCAGAATAATTGATAATATAATGAAATATAATCATTTTGCAAAAGAGAAGTGGATTTAATCATATATGCTTAAGTTTCATGATCAGTCAATAAATAAGATGAATTTTTTAAAAATCAAAAGAGTCTATTTCAGGAACACAAATATACACAATTTTCAGTGTGATCCTCTTCTATCTCAACACATTTATTCCATTGACTGACATTTCTATTCTATCTGAGGCAAAACAATCACTTTGGGTGAAGTGCATGAAGCAACATGACTTTTATTTTATATATTCTTTGAATCCATGACCCTGTGAGTTCTTCTTTAGATTGCCTTAATATGTAAAAAAAAAACAATATCTAGGCCCTCCAGTTTCAACTGTTGGATTGCTCTTCAGGCTTACTTAGCACCATAGCGCACATTTTCCTCCTTTAAAATAATTTCTATTGTGAGAATATCTCTTTGAATGAATTGCTGACTTCAAAAAACTTGAAGCTGACAGTATGAGTAATTTCCCACTAACCTTTGACTTCACATGAATCTATTATTGAGGAACCAAATCATACTTTCCTCTGGCTACTATGCCCATTTTTTCTCCCCCGTGTCATGTATGTTGGATTCTACCTCTGGAAGGATCCTGGCCACTAAGATATCTTTCCCTTTCTCTCTCCCAAGAGCAGGTCTCCATTTCTCTTTTTGTCAAACTACTCCAATAAATGCCATTTTCCATCTGGCCATTATCCTTACAGTTTCTCAAGAAATTTGGAGTCATCCTCTGGAATCACCCTGGATTCTAATAGGTCTCCATATCATTTCTCTCCCACTAGCTTCAAACAAGAATGCTTCCACTATGGACATCATCCCATCTACTCCCTAAATGAATCTTGCACTCTACCCATGGAATTTTCCTAAATTTGATAGATGGTCTTTTATCTCTTTTCACTAAAATCAGGGCTATACCTCATTTTCAGATCACCATCTCCAACCATGCCTGGGTTTCATAGAACTGAGAACCATCACTTGAAGGAGAGAAATTTGAGACAAAATTATACAATCCAGTTGCCCTAATAAAATAATGGTGCTTAAGCAACTATATGCAGGGGAACCAAGTAGTGACAGTCGTATCTGAAATACAGGACTTTAGCTTTTGAAAGACAACATTTATAAGATGACAAAAGAGAGACAGTTGCCTTGAAACTCTGAAAGAAAATAGGTAGTTTTGCCAGTTTTGAAAATTTGAAGGCAAAACTATATTTTTCTTCAGCATAAAATATATTAAAAAGGCTCCTCATGTCTTATATATAGAGAAAAAATTGTGATTTAAGTTAGATTATGATCAACATTTATAATAGGGAACTGAGAATATAATGGGAAGGCTGATTAGGCAGATTTTATGTATAAGTTTGAACTTTTTCTAGTGTACTACAAATTGAAATCATCAAATTTTATTAAGCAGCTAAAATGTACAAGACACTAAAAATAATCCATTCCCTTCAAGGGCTTATTTTCTACTCATGGAATAAATACAGTCTAGACTTTTAGTTTGTAAAATAAGGCTTCCTATATTCTGACCCCAAACTGTATTTCCAAACTGAGATTTCATTACTACACTATGTGAAACCTAAGCTCTATCCCAAACAAACTAATAGTTGACCAATGTACTACAGCTTTCTCACCCTAAAACTTTTAGTTTTTATCTATTTTTATCTAGAAATAACCCACCTTTCCACATCCCATCAATCCTATCTATCAAAATTGTCATTTTTCCAGAGACATTTCAAAAGCATATGCCTTCTCCTTCTCATCTTGATATATTCTCTCATTTCTTTGTCTTAGCTCAGATAACACTCAACATTGCCCTTATAGAACAAGTAGCAATTTACTTTCTATTCCCAAAATGCTCATCTCTTAAAATATCACGTTCTCCCAATCAAGATTGGATATTCCATGAAAGAAGAGATTGTCTGATATTTTCTCTTGAATTCAAATTTGCTTGGATCTTAGCATAGCTTTGAATTAGGAAGACAAATAAAGATTATAATAACCTGGGCAAGTTGCTTAATCTTCCAGTGTCAATAAAAAATCCTTAAAGACCATGAATTGAAATGTATGTGCTGGGGTGGCTGGGTGGCACAGTGAATAAGAGCACCAGCCCTGGGGTCAGGAGGACCTGAATTCAAATCAGGTCTCAGACACTTAACACAAAAAAAAACCTAGCCATGTGACCTTGTGCAAGTCACTTAACCCCAACTGCCCTCCCAAAAAGCAAAAAAAAAAAAAAAGAAAGAAAGAAAGAAAGAGAGAAAGAAAGAAAGAGAGAGAGAAAGAAAGAAAGAAAGAAAGAAAGAAAGAAAGAAAGAAAGAAAGAAAGAAAGAAAGAAAGAAAGAAAGAAAGAAAGAAAGAAAGGAAGAAAGAAAGAAAAGACATGTATGTTTGGTTTGCATAATTTTCTTTCCAAGATTTAGTGTGACAAGAAGACCACAGATTTGGCCTAAACCAATATACACCAATAACAAAAAACAGCACTTACCACAAAGCATTGCATATAGTAGGTAGCAGAGAAATATTTGGTGAATTAAATTTTAAAAGTAACAAAAGAACAATTTCTTTGCTTTTGGCCATTTATTTGATAATGACTTGAAAGACCTGGGATGCCTACATTTTCCTCACCATTTTTCCACCAGATACTTCCAAAAATCATTTTTTAAAAATCAGAATTTATTAATTTATTTTGTTTTCAATGTTCATTTCAACATTATTTTGAGTTGCAAATTTTTTGCCCTATCTCTCCCCTATCCCCACCCCAAATTGGCATGTTTTCTAATTACTCCTTGCCCCAGTATGCCTTCCTCTCTATTACCCCTATGTCCCTTATCCCCTTTACTCTTACTTTCTTATAAGGAAAGATAAATTTCAATACCCCATTGCCTGTATATCTTATTACCCAGTTCCATGTAAAAACAATTTCTTGTAACATTGTTTTTAATATCATTGAGTTCTGTATTCTCTCCCTTCATCCCTCCCCACGCAAGTACATTGAGAAGACAAACAATTCTATATAGATTATACATGTGTAGTTATGTAAAATGTTTCCATAATCATCATATTGTGGAAGACTAACTATATTTTCCTCCATCCCATTCCCCCCAGGTTATTCTTATTTTCTCCTTCAATGCTGTTCCTTTTCAAAACTGTTAGCTTTTGACTACCCCTCCCCCAGTCTGCCCTTCCTTTTATCAACAACCACTCTTATCCCTTTCCTCCCTTATTTTCCTATAGGGTAAAATACACTATTGAGGGTGTATGTTAATCCCTACTAAAGTCAAATCCAATGGGCATAAGGTTGACTCATTCTCTTTCACATCCCCCTTTTTCCCCTCCATTGTAACAGTTTTTCTTTACCTCTTTTATGTGAGATAATTTACCCTATTGTATCTCTCCTTTTCTGCTTCTCCCAATATAATCCTCCTGACCTCTTAATTTTACCTTTTAGATATCATCCCTTCCTTTTCAACTCACCCTGTTCCCTCTGTCTATATATACATACATATGTGCGTGTGTGTATTCCATTCAACAATTCTAATATTGAGAAAAGTCTCAAATTTGAATTCAAGAGAAAGTTAAAATAGCATCTTTCCATGCAGAAATGTAAACAGTTCACCTTTAATATGTCCCTTATGATTTCTCCTTCAATTTACCTTTTCATGCTTCTCTTGCTTCTTGCTTTTGACAGTGAATTTTTCTCTTCAACTCTGATCTTTTCATCAAGAATACTTGCAAGTCCTCTATTTCACTGAATATCCATTTCCGCCCTTCAGTACTATACTCACTTTTGCTGGTTAGATGATGCTTAGTTTTAATCCTAGCTCCTTTACCTTCCAGAATATCATATTCAAAGCCCTCTGGTCCCTTAATGTAGAAACTGCAAGATCTTCTGTTATTCTGATTGTATTTACACTATACTTGAATTTCTATTTCTGGCTGCTTGTAATATTTTCTCATTGACCTATGAACTATGGAATTTGACTACGATATTACTAGGGGTTTTCTTTTGGGGATCTTTTTCAAGAAGCAATCGGTGGATTCTTATAATTATTTTTCATCCTCTGATTCTAGAATATCAGGGCAGTTTTCCTTGATAATTTCTTAAAATATGAGGTCTAGACTCTTTTTTTTTTTTTTGACCGTGGCTTTCAGGTAGTCTCAAAATATTTAAACTGTCTCTCTTGGATCTGTTTTTGAGGTGAGTAGTTTTCCCAATGAGATATTTCACATTGTCTTCTATTTTTTATTCTTTTGGTTCTGTTTCATAATTTCTTGATTTCTCAAAAAGTCATTAGCTTCCATTTGCTCTGTTATAAATATGAAGGAATTATTTTCTTCAGTGGGCTTTTTGACCTTCTTTTCCATTTGAACAAATCTGTTTTTTACAGCATTCTTCTCCTCATTGACTTTGTGGACCTCCCTTGCCAGTTGGACTAGTCTATTTTTAAGACGTTATTTTCCTAAGTATTTTCATAGGTCTCCATTTAGGAAGACATTGACTCATTTTTTAAAAGATTTTCTTGCATTACTCTCATTCCTCTTGCAATTTTTTCCTCTACTTCCCTTACTTGATTTTCAAAATTATTTTTAGCTCCTCCATGACCTGTGACCAATTCCTATTTTTCTTGCAGTCCTTGGATGTAGGAGTTTTGCCTTTGTTGTCTTCTTCTGGTTGTATGCTTTGATCTTCTTTGTCATCTAAGTAATATTCTATAGTCTGATTTTTTATGTTGTTTTCTCTGGTCTGTGAGTGACTACAAGAACTCTTTTCTGCCTTGAATATGTGTGTAGGAATTCCTATCCATGGGCACCATAAACTCTGCCATGCCAGTGCTTCTTCTCACCCCAAGATCACCACCTAAGACTGTGACCCAAATATAAGCAGGGCAAAATAAGAAAACACTGCCTCAGCACCAGAAAAGAGATCCCTGAAATTGTACCCCTCCCCACACCACTTTTGTGGGGCTGGAGCTCCTGAAGCAACCACTGCCATTGCCTCTGCCACCACTTCTACCACTCCTTGAAGGGGAGGGTGATTCATGCTTTTCTCTCACCTAGGTCAGACAGAGTTTCACCATTGATCTACTTTGTCATTGAAATTTTTGGACTAAAAAGTTTTGAAACTGCCATAGCTGCAAGTGATTCAGTCCCCTGAGGCCTGCTCTGACTCAGTCTGTGCTAGCACAGACCACACTGGACTATGTTCTGTTCCCAGGCTGTTGTGATAGACCCTTCCTGTCAACCTTCCACATTGACTTTGACTAAAGATGGGCTTCACTCTGTTATTGTGTGGGTGATATAGCTCCAGAATTTGTTTAGAGTGTTTTTTTTACTGAAATTTGGAGAAACTGGGGGAGAGCTCAAGAAAGTCCCTGCTTTTACTCTGCCATCTTGACTCTGCCTCTCCCCCATAATCACTTTAACAGTACATTTACATAAAGATAAGGAAGAGTTCCTATTTTCCAAATATTTGTTTCTTATTGCAGATTGTGAACTTTATATTAAAAGAACACTAGGGATAATTATAACATATGACTATTGTGGAAGTTGTTGCAGTCATTTTTGTTCCATAAGCATTCATCTGGAAACTTTCATCATTGTGGATGAACAATATTCCAATAGTATTATATCAGTTTTTCTTATTTATTTATTTATTTTTTTAAACAAATACTTTATTAACTTCTGTTTTACATCATTTCCGCCAGATTTTGAGTTACAATCATTTTCCCCCCATTATTCCCCTACCCAACCTCCCAGAATAGCAGTCCCACAAGATATCACTTCCTCCAATCTGCTCTCTCCCATACCTTCTCCCATACCCCCATCGACTTTTCCATTAGAGGAAGATGAATCTTTGTGTCCCAATGCCTGCATATCTTATCTCCCAATTATAGGCAAAAGGGTATTAATAATAGTATTTATATATATATTTGGAACATTTAATGTTACGACCTTGAATTTCAGATCCATTTCCTTCCTCCCTTATCACCCATTCCTTCTTGGGATATAAGTAATTCAGTATATGTTGTACATGTCTAGCTATGCAAAACATTATCATGGTAGATATATTGTACAAGGCTGCTTATAATTCCCTCCCACTCATCCTACCCCCCACCTGGTCCATTCCCTACATGATCCTGTCCCTCTTCTATAGTGGGTACTTCCAACCTCCCCTCACCCCAAGGATGCCCTCCCATCCATCATCCCTCCTCTCATCCCCCTTCCCCCTATCCTGCTGCAGGTTGAGATATCCCATTTAGTATGTATGTCATTTTCTCCCTGAACCAAATTCAATGTGAATGTGGTTTTGCCTTTTTAGCCTTCCTTATTCTCCCCCTCCTTTGCAACCACTTCCCCTACATGAGATAGTTTACCCTACCATGTCTCTCCCCATCTCCTCTTGCCACTTTCCTCTCTCACCTCATAATTTCATCCCTTGAGTATTCTCCCTTCCCAACAAATTCAAC
The DNA here is from genome assembly GCA_011680675.1 of Gymnobelideus leadbeateri. Lineage (NCBI taxonomy): Eukaryota > Metazoa > Chordata > Mammalia > Diprotodontia > Petauridae > Gymnobelideus > Gymnobelideus leadbeateri. Next base: position 72,277 of record WOXC01009630.1, on the reverse strand, counting down.
CTATGCCCTCTATCCATATATAACTGTAACCATATACACACACATTCACATATGTATTCATATGACCACACCCCCTTCTTCCATTATTTTCATAGTGAGAAAGATATCATCAGTCACAGTTATTGCTTTTCCATATAGGAATGTAAATAGTTCAACTTTGATAAGTTCCTTTTGATTTCTTTTCCCTGATTACCTTCTCAGGCATCTCTTGCTTCTTGTGTCTGGATGTCAAATTTTCTATTCAACTCTGGTTTTTTCCTCAAGAATGCTTGAAAGTCCTCTATTCCACTGAATGACCATATTTTCCCCTGAAACAAAATACTCAGTTTTGCTGGGTAGGTGACCCTTGGGTTCATTCCCAGTTCTTTTGCCCTCTGGAATATCATATTCCATGCCCTTCGATCCCTCAGTGTAGAAGCTGCCAGGTCCTGGGCTGTTCTGATTGTGTTTCCACAATATTGAAATTGTTTCTTCCTGGCTGCTTGTAGTATTTTCTCCTTGATCTGGGGATTCTGGAACCTGGCTATAATATTCCTGGGAGTTTTCTTTTTGGGATCTTTTTCAGGAGGTGATCGGTGGATTCTTTCAACCTCTATTTTGCCCTCTGGATCTAAAACATCAGGGCAGTTTTCCTTGAGAATTTCTTGAAGGGTGATTTCTAGGTTCTTTCCTTGATCATGGCTTTCAGGTAGTCCAATAATTTTTAAATTGTCTCTCCTGGATCTATTTTCCAGGTCAGTGGTTTTTCCCATGAGATATTTCACATTGCCTTCTAATCTTTCGTTTGTTTGGATCTGCTTAACAGCATCTTGATTTCTCATAAAGTCATTAGCTTCCATTTGCTCCAGTCTAACTCTGAAGGAATGAATCTCCTCAGTGAACTTTTGAGATTCTTTTTCCATCTGGCAAATTCGACTTTTTAAGGCATTCTTCTCCTCATTGCCCTTTTGGGCCTCCTTTGCCATTTGAGTTAGTCTATTTTTTAAGGTGTTGTTTTCCTCAGTCAGGCTGTTGACCCTCATTTCATACTTTTCCTGCATCCTTCTCATTTCTCTTTCCAATTTTTCCTCCACTTCTCTTATTTGATTTTTAAAGTCCTTCTTAAGGTCCTCTATGGCCTGCAACCCGCTCATGTTTTCCCCTGGGGCTTTTGGAGCAGGACTTCTGACCTCACAGTCCTTTTCCAGCTCTATGCCCCCAAAATAGGAGTCTAGGGTTGCATTTTTCTGTTTCCTTTGCCTTGGCATGTTGCCACTTAATTGCTTGACTTTTGGGCTTGTTGCCACACTATGGCTTTAAGGCCAGATAGAGGAATTTTCGTCCCGAACGTGTGGGGGGCAACTTCCGTTTCTGGCAAGCTGTAAACCCACCCACAACTTCCACCCTAGATCACAATCCAGATCCAGGGAGGTTAAAGCAAGAGCGATTACCCCCCAAGACTGATCGCTGGATCTCCCCACGATTTGTAGGCTGGGAGCCGGAAATGCCTATGAAAACTACAAAATGGTGTGTCTCCTCAGCGGCTTCTAGCCCCCAGGGGAGGGAGCTGACGCATTCCCCAAATACAGGTCCCAAAATCCATAGGACACTAACCTCTTACTTTGTCCTAGGCAAGTCTATGTTGATAATTCTGGGGTCCCCACAGTTCCTGGTGTTCTGGGGTTCCTCCAGCCGGCTGCTGGCCCTGCCGCCCTGGGGCTAAAACCTCAGCTCACGTGGACCTGGGCTCGGCTGGGCTCCTGCGCTCTGTGCTCTGCGCTGCCGGCTCCCAGACCACTGCGCTGGTCCTTCCTGCAGGGTGCTGGGCTGTGCTCAGCGGGAGGTTAGCTTCTCTGTGTCGTTCTGTGGGTGCTGGGGCTCCAGAAGTTTTTCAGAGTCCTTTTTTACATAGTTTGTGGAGAATCTGGGGGCAGAGAGGCTTGGAAGAGCTGTTTCTACTCCGCCATCTTGGCTCCGCCCCCCGTATTATATCAGTTTTGTAAGAAGATTTCCACTCAGTTCAATTGGAGAAAAGTATTTATCTTATTGGTTGGTTTTCAACATCATGCATCAGATGGCAATATGATAGAGTGACAATCATGAAAATAAAAGATTTATCAGAGAAGATAAAACATTACATTTAATATATTATACTATATATGTATATATATATATATATTTACAGGTTATATACACATGAATGATATGTATGTGGGTGAAATATAATATTAGTAGAACAGCTCAGTTGCTGATGGTGTCATTTAAACAGCAATATTCTATAATGATCATGAAATGTTACAAGGTTGTTTTGAAGTTATCAAAACAATAGGTCATTAATTATTAATACAGTAAGCTACCTTATCAATTATTCCAATGAACTTTATACAACGGGTTTTCATGTAATGTCACAATTTTTAACAAATTACATTTGTTACAAAAAATATTTTGGAGCAATTTATTTGAATGTAAGATTTCATATGAAGTTGAAGATTAATATAAGATTTGAGATCCCATCTCTGTTTTTGAACTGCTTAATTTACTTGAAATAGTTCATTGCTTCATTCTTTAGCCTTCCTTAAAGGATTTTCCATTTTCCATTTACCACTAAGGCTTAAAACTGAGTTTGAATATTTTGCCCTTTTTTAGTTATCCCTATTATCATTAGTACACATTGCATGATTATGACAGGGATGACACTGTGATGAAGTTTAGAACATTTCTGATATGATATCAGTTGAAAACCAGAGTCCTTATCATCAGTGAGATTATATTTGAGAAAAGATAACATGGACAACAAAAAGTAAAGGATTAAAAAAACCTTATAATACTTGAAGGGATCCTAGTATTATCTAGTAAAATAATCTAATCTTGTAGGTGGGTAAATAGATACCCACAAAAGTGAAATCATCCTAAATTTCACAGCTAGCAAGTGACAACACTGAGACTTTAGTAAGAATATATTAAATTCTTACTATGGGTCAGACACTCTTTTAAGGATATAAAGCAAAAAACAAATAAAAGAACAAATAATCCTTTCTTTCCTGGTAAAGAGTTTGATATTCTTACAGTGGAGAAACATACACACATACATACACACAGACACACACATATACACACACATATACATATGTATATAGACAAATTAGTAACCAAAGATATGTCCCATATATCTTCCCATAATTTTTTGCCCCAGATTGTTTACCGAGAATATCTCGATTTTGATTTTTTCTACACGGGCATCCATGTAGCTAACCCATTAGCTACTGCGCATGAATCAGTGACACTGTGCTCCTTGTTCTAGTTTGATGACTTGATATACTGCCATAAGTTCAGCATGTTGACTACTTCCACCTATCTCACTACTCTCCAAAGTCTGCCTAGTACAGGGGTTATAAGCTACTGCTTTCCAAGGTCTTGTGGCCATAATGTTTTGATGTCCTATCAGAAATCGTGCATGTCTCTTTTGTTCTTCAGTTGATCCATCATCTGCATCATTAAATTTTACAGAGGAATGAAGCAACAGTGGTTTAGCTCAGGGGGAAGTATCATTCCCCTGGGTGTCTATATTTGCTATATATTCATGTAGGGCAGAGACTCTACTTTTGCCTGTTTTAGCTCTATTTTTAATATACCAATTCCATTTGATTATGCTAGCATCTTGGGCATGTCCACTTCTGTGAGAAGCTGTTATACTGATTAATCAGGTCATAATAAGGATTCCAGACATTAATATCATTCCATGGCATAGAGTCAGTTGTTCAGTCTTGACCAAAGCTCAATATGCAGCTAAGAACTGCTTTTCAAAAGGTATATATTGAACTCCAGATGAAGGAAGTTTACTACACCAAAATCGCAAGGGTACATTTCAGCTTTGTTGTTTCTACCATAAACTCCAGTTTGTGTATGGTCCATTGTAATTCTACCACGCCATTTTTCATAGGTCATAAATCTAGGGACAATTGTATAACAGGCTCAGCTTCTTCAAAATATTTAATGTGCTCAAGTCCAGATTCAAAGTCATATTTCCTTTGAGTAACTTTATATAAAGGTTTCCATATCTGTCCCAGATGTGAAATTTGGTGCTTCCATTATCCAAATAATCCTACAAACATTTGCACCTCCTTCTTATTGGTAGGGGAAGGAAAATCCTGAATCTTTTGTTGAAGTTGTGGAAGAATCACTCACAGCCCCTCATTCCATTGGATACCCCAAAATTTTACATTTTGAGTTGGTCTTTACATCTTTACAGGGTTAATTTCCCACCTTTTCTTTTCATATGCTCAATTGAAATGGCCAAACTCTTCTACACTTCTTTTGCATCTTTTCCCTGTATCATAATATCATCAATGTAGTGGGTTACCTTTATAAAAGGTAGCACTAATTCATCCAAATGTTGAGCCACAATCCTATTACAAATAGTGGGGTTATGGAGATATCCTTGTGGAAAGTGGGTGAAAGTATATTTTCTGCCCTGCCAAGTGAAAGCAAACTGGTTCCATTGCTTAGAGTCTATTGGGATGGGGAAGAAGGCATTGACTAAACCAATAACTGAATACAAAGCTCCACAATATTTCTGGATCCTTTCTATTAAGGCGGCAGGATCTGAAACAGCAGTATACAAGGGAGGAGTCACCTTATTCAATTGTCTATAACCCACTGTCATTCTCCATGTCCCATCTGATTTTTGAACTGGCCAGACAGGATTATTCAGTCATCATGAGGTTGTAGGAACAAACACTCCTGCTTCAACAAATTCCTTTATAGTGGTGGTAATTACATATTGCCCACCTAGCACAAAATACTGCTTTAAAGTAATTACTTCAGAAAGTTCACTTAAATTAATTATATCCATTTTAATTTTTTTAACTGTAATGTTAATATAATCCTAAGATCTTCCATGCTCCTTTGTAGTGGTAATTAGGTAGCATGTAAGGGCCATTTAAGACTTTACCCAAACTCTGAGAACTCACTGAGATCTCAGGCAAATGACAGGACAACCCAGGCTGTGTCCAAGAGGCATCTGAGCGTATGTTCTGCCCCCATGAATTCAAGGATTGTGCAGTATTGTGCACGCACTGCTAACAGGGGAGCAATCCCCGCCCATGAGGAGGCTGTTGCTGAGGCACGTGAGGGGGCAGAGTTGGGGAAAGGGGATAAAGGAAGGAGGTGAGGTGAACAGGAGCAGGGAGAAGGGAAAGAGAGGAGGATGTGAAGAATCAACGATGAGCTATATACTACACCTTGGGTTTCAGACTCCTTTGTCTATTCCTGAGGAGCAGGAACTCTCCAAAGGGCATAGAGCCAACCAGGGTCACAGCAGGTGACCAGAGAGGTACTGGTCGAGGAAAGCACTAGCCTGGTACAGCAGGGATCCATACAGGTACATAGCACCTTGTTTCAAGTTAATACCTTGTTTAAGCTATTTAATTAACACAGAAGTACTTAACACCTTGGGAGGAAGTTGCTGATGTAACAGGAAGGGGCTGAACAGGGAGGAGCAATACTGTATATAAGGAAAAAAAACCCATCTGGGAAAGTCAGAATTTCTCTCAGTGACCATTGGGAGGCTGGAACTTCTGCTGAGACCTTTCTTCTGGGAATTTCTGCTGAGACTTTTCTTTTGGGAATTTCTGCTGAGAACTTCCAAGAACCAGGCTGAGGAGTTACCATGAGTGGGAGAGGAGGATCCCTGCTTGAGGAAATTGTTCTGTTGTGAAGGCTTGGGAATGTGGTTATTCACTGCATTAACCATGTGTACCAACTTTGTGGCTACTGTAATGACTTTGACTTTCTGGTTCTGGATCTCAGTTTTCTGGTATTTGAAGACAGGCTTTGGTTCCACCCTCTATGTGGAGACTCTCTTACATTTTGTGATTCACAACTATACCAGCATATTCATAACCTCTGTGGGTATTATGGATATTGCATTATTGTTATACCCACTAAAACTGTATTAATTCTTATCTTACTATGAATGAGTATCTTCCTTCAAGTAAATTCAGAGTCATACCTCTTAATATATCTATTACAATGATGCATTCAGGTATGGGTACAATGACCATAGTATTTTCTTTCTTAGGTAATTGTCCAATTAGTATTGTTAGTGTAAATTGTCTGGCTTATATTTCTGCCCTTCCTAGTTCTATTATGAAAACTGGAGTGTTTAAACTTATTAGGGTTTCCATAGATAAGGGAGGCCTCTGCCCTAGTATCTATCAATGCCCTAGTTACAGTACAGTTTTTCTAATATATGGTTAAATCAATATAGGGTCTGTAATCTTCTCTGTATATTTCTTTGAACTGGGCTGGGGCATGGCCTATTTCCTAGTCTCCCTAAAGGTGTGGTAAACTTGTATACAATGATTCAGGAGTAGCTGTAGGGGTGGTTCCTCCTTCCCTATTCAGTCTAACATCAAGTATGTTTCCTTGAAATATCATGTGTTACTCTTTTGTTGGATACCATTTACTTTTCTAAAATCTATTCCTGCTCTCAATAGAGCAATAAACAATTATTTTCTTGTCAGTCTATTCTGACTTTGAATCCACTGGCTATTTACTCTTTTCCCAAGGAAATTTATCATTTCCTCATTCCCCTAAGTCACTTAACTGTGAAGTCTTATCCAGAACCTCCAAAAGAGGGTGCCCTTTTTCACTAATTAGTAGAGTCAGAATTAAGTTTTTTATAAGCTGGAGGAGGTGTATTCACCATGATATTTCTATGAGGAACTCCTAGGGAGGTAACATGATATGCATCTACATCTCCAATAATTATATGAGTTTTCATCGCCTCCTCCTTTATCTTTCCCATACAGTCTCTAAGTGAGTACCAGCATCTAGCTCTCCCAGGTCACACAGAATCAGTAGGATATTGCTTATGGCATCCCTCTGCAGCTAAAGCTAACAGCTTTGTTGTGCTGTTACCTCCTTGCATATGGTAGTCCCTAGAAGCTTGGTACAAAAGGATTCTGACTAATGCCTATGAATTTCAAGCAATCTACACTATCTAGTGATGCTCCTCTGGCCCCTTCATCACATATTCTTACCATACAAGACAATAAATATTCTCACATTCTTTGGGTGAATTGCCTTAATATATCATAACTTCTTGTTGAGTGAAATCCTCAATTATCTCACTGAATTCTCTTTGGTCCTGGCTGTTCTCCTTCTTTCTTATTAGTATGGGGTGAACACCTGCATTAGAAGATTCCTCGTCTAACTTTGTTCCATTCTCCTCCCACATGTTACCCTGGCAATCACTGGGGCAACTATGCCCAGTTTGTACAAAAGCTGCATGTACATTCCTTCTGTTAGTATTTTGCTTCTTTTTAGCTATATGAACAGTAGCTTGTGCTTCTACTACCTGAGACCCTCCAGTTTGCTCTTCTAAAGGAAAGACCAAATGCTGTGTCACAGAAAAATTCTCATGCAACCTGCCAACTCCCTTTCTATCAGAGCTTTCTCCTCCAACAGCTTACTTCTGCTTTTACAATAAGATGATAACTTGTTAACAAAACCCAACCTTTCCTCCATACCCCTTCCAGTTCTTTTCCTGGTTCTAGGGGTATTCCTTGAAACATCTTTTCAAATCTCTGGGTTCTCCCTTCTGTAACCTTGGTTCCCAGTTTTCATAGAGCCCTGGGCTTTTAGTCCATTCTTTTGCTACAGAGGAATAAGGTAAATCCTCCCATTCTGGGATATTAATTTCTCTCTTTTAAGCCCTCCTGCATCCAAAGAGAAGCTTGATATTTTGTGATCCCATCCTTGCTGTCAAATGTAAGGCCAATGCAATGTTAACAGTGCCCACAGTGGCTATGAATATGTGGGTGTAGTTGTGAATCACAAAATGTAACAGAATCTCCATGTTGAGGACAGAATCAAATCATTTACTTAAACAAAAGAAAGCCAAATCCCCAAACCAGACTTTCAAGTAGTCCAATGATTTTTTTTGACATTGTTATCCCTTTCTGAGTTTGTGTCTTGGTCTTCCCTGTCACTATTATAAATTTCTAAAACCAAATGCCTTTTGTCTTTTTTTCTCATCTTTTTTTTATGGGGGGTGGAGCTTTTTCCTTTCTTTTAAATTTAAGTTTTGCTTCTAGGATGAAAGGGACACTGTTTCAGGTTTCTTGTGCTCATGACTGCAGGCCCTGGCTTCTTACCTGGTGTTGTACTGATATTTCCCTGAGGTCCATTTAGCACCCTCATGTCTGGTGCTGTACTGAGGGGGTGAGGTTGGGGAGTGTCTGTCACTACTGGAGGTTGTATGTATCTGGCAGCTTACTTGGTGTTGAGTTGGTGTCCTAGTGGTTTTGTCTGGCATGTGCTGAGGTCTGGTAAGATGTTTCTGCATTGTCCTATGGCTACACTTAGACAAGTGGTTGTCTGGTTTCTGGAGGCCATGTTTTTCCAGGGATATCCTTACACAAGGAGAGGGGAGGGGGCAGCACTTCTGAAGCATATGTAGGGTTGGCATCTACCTGTTTAGCCATGGCTGTGCTAAAGCATATGGACTTATGGCCCTTGGAAGATGACTGTTTATCCTGGGGTTACTCTGAAGCACTTGGTGGTTCTCTGAGCTAGAGTCTGTAGACTCCCCTGTCTATGCTAAGTCACTTAGGGGCATCTGGTTTTGGCATTTGCCTACTTCACCACACTGAGGCTTATTATCTTCCACTGTTTTCCTGAGATGGGACTTACTGCTGGCTTGTTGGGATGTTTCCCTTCCTGGATTGTGCATCCCTTTCACCCAAGTGAGATGTGCCTTTCTTGATAATCCCCAAAGTTTCTTGGGCTCAAACAATGTTTCACCACACCATTTTTATTTGTTTGGGCACTCTGTTTTCTGGTTGTTTCAAGGTAAGTGTGGGAGAGTTATAATAGTCTACTGCTTGCCCTACCACCTTGAGTATTGGAAACAGACTGAGTTTTCAGTGGGTTCGTTAAAGGACCTTTATGAGGAAGTAGTGAGGAAGTAGTGCATTCCAGCTTTTTCTGTGTGCAAAGGTATGGAAGCAGAAGAGCATTTTGTATTCAATGAAAAGTCAATTTGAAAAGATTGCAGAGGGGGGCAGAGTCAAGATGGCAGAGTAGAAATAGCTCTTTCATGCAGTTCTGGCTCCCACAATTTCCAAATTCATGTAAAAGGGGACTCTAAAAATCCCTGGAGCTCCAGAACCCACAAAATGACAGAGAAGCTAACATCCCACTGAGGACAGCCCAGCAGGCCATCAGGGAGCGGCCACTACAGGCCTGCATGAGTCAGAGGTTTTAGCACCAGGGTGGCCTAACCAGCACCTGGCTGGAGAGACTCCAGAACACCAGCAGCTGTGGTGTTTTCAGAATTACCAGCACATAGATGCCATGGACAAAGTGAGAGGTTAGTGTGATATGGAATTTGGCACTCATTAGTTGGGAGAGCACATAGCTTCTTTCCCTGGGGGCAAGAAGCTGCTGAGAAGCTTCAGCACAGCCAAGGACACACGCAACAGCTTCAATTCTTGCCTTGCTAACTGTAGGGGGAGCGGTGATCAGACTTGGGGGTAATAGCTCTTGATTTAACCTTCTTGGATTGGGATTGTGGTCTGGGGTGGAGGTTTTGGGGTGTGTGACCAGTTTGCCAGATCATGTGGGGGCTTCAGAGAGGGCACCCAAATGATACTTCCAGCAGCTGGGAAAACCCCAGCATTTGGGACAGAAGTTCCCCTGGCTTGGGGCAGAGTTCTACTGTGGCAACAAGCCCAAAAGTCAAGTAATTGTGTGGCAATATGCCTAGGCAAAGGAAACAAAATAAACAGAAAAATTAAACATTAGACTCCTATTTTGGGGACAAAGAGGATCCAAGCATGGAATGGAAGGATGATTATGAGGTCAGAAATACTGCAACAAAAGCCCTAAATTAAAATACAAGCTGCTTACAGGGCATAGAGGACCTTAAGAAGCAGATAAGGGAAGTGGGGGAAATTGGAAAGAGAAATGAAAATGATGCAAGAAAATTATGAAAGGACAGTTAATAGCCTTACTGAGGAAAATGATGGCCTGAAAATAGACTAACTCAAATGGCAAAAGAGGCTCAAAAGGGCAATGAGAAGAAGAATGCCTTAAAAACCCGAATTTGTCAGATGGAAAAAGAATCTCAAAAGCTCACTGAGGAGATTCATCACTTCAGAGTTAGACTGGAGCAAATGGAAGCTTGTGACTTTATGAGATATCAAAATGCTGTTAAACAGATCCAAACAAATGAAAGAATAGAAGGCAATATGAAATATCTCATGGGAAAAACCACTGACCTAGAAAATAGATCCAGGAGAGATAATTTAAAAATTATTGGACTACCTGAAAGCCATGATCAAAAAAAGAATCTAAAAATCATCCTTCAAGAAATTCTTAAGGAAAATTGCCCTGATGTTTTATACCCAGAGGGCAAAATAGAGGTTTAAAGAATCCACTGATCGCCTCCTGATAAAGGTCCCCAAAAGAAAACTCCCAGGAATATTATAGCCAGGTTCCAGAATCCCCAGATCAAGGAGAAAATACTACAAGCAGCCAGGAAGAAACGATTTCGATATTGTGGAAACACAATCAGAATAGCACAGGAATTGGCAGCTTCTACATTGGGGGATAAAAGGACATGGAATATGATATTCTGCAGGGCAAAGGATCTGGGATTAAAACCAAGAATCACATACCCAGCAAGACTGAGTATTTTGTTTCAGGGGAAAATATGGTCATTCAGTGGAACAGAGGACTTTCAAGCATTCTTGAGGAAAAAACCAGAGTTGAATAGAAAATTTCACATTCAGACACAAGAAGCAAGAGATGCTTGAGAAGGTAATCATGTTAAAGAAATAAAAAATGAACTTATCAAAGTTGAACTATTTACATTCCTACATGGAAAAACAATAATTGTGACTGAAGAAACCTTTCTCAGTATGAAAATAGTTGAATAAGGGTATAAGGACATATGAATACATAAGTAAATATGTGCATATATGTTTACAGGTATACATGGATAGAGGGCACAGGTTGAATTTGGTGGGAAGGGATGATACTTAAGGGATGGAGTTAAGAGGTGAGAGAGGAAAGTGGCAAGAGGAGATGGGGAGAGACAGGGTAGGGTAAACTATCTCATGTAGAAGAGGCAAGAGGAAGTGGTTGCAGGGGAGGGAAAGAACAGGAAGGTAAAAAGGTGAAACCATATTCTCATTGAATTTGGCTCAGGGAGAGAATGACATACATACTAAATGTGATATCTCACCCTCCAGGAAGGAGGATGAGAGGGAGGATGATGGAGGGGAGGGCATTATCAGGGGAGGGGAGGTTGGAAGTACCCACTTTTGAAGAGAGACAGGATCAAAGCAGGGAATGGCCAGGTGGGGGGGTGGAGTGGGTGGGAGGGAAATATAAGCAGTGTTTTACAATATATCCACTATGGTAATGTTTTGCATAGCTATACATGTACAACACATACTGAATTGCTTATCTTCCCAGAGGGAGTGTGTGACAAGGGAGGAAGGGAATGGATCTTAAATCTTAAGTTTTAAAATTAAATGTTTCAAATATATATAAATACTATTATTAATACTATTTTCATGTAATTGGGAGATAAGATGTGCAGGCTTTGGGGAACAGAGATTCACCTTGCCCTAATGGTAAAGTCAAAGGAGGTATGGGAGAAGATATGCAAGAGAGCAGATTGGATGAGGGGATATCTTGTGGAACTGCTATTCTGGGGTGGTGGGTAGGGGAAAAATGGGGAAAAAATTTCAACTCAAAATCTGGCTGAAATGAATGATCTAAACCAGAAGTTAATAAAGCATTTGTTTAATTAAAAAAAAAAAGAAATGAAAACAAAAGCAAAAGTGTTAGGATGGGGCAGGAATAAATACCATTTCCCAAATTTCCTGTCAGAATATGGTCAGAAGTCACTCTTTCACTTGAATAACATAGACACAGCAAAGTTCTAGATTTATTGACTATTCTATGGTTAATAATTACAAATAAATAAGGAATACAAATATGGATTAGAGGATCTGATAAAACACAAGCACTTCACAAGGAATGAGAAGACAGGAGTTCTTCAATTTGCTTTTGGCTGTAACTATGCCTATAAGCACACATATAAGTTCTTAATTACTTTTATTTCCATGATATATCTAGATTTCAGTCAAGAAATTCAAATACCTCTAAGAGAAGATCTTAAGACATCTCTAGTGATCAAGTCCTTCTTAAGTGTAGTCAGTCAAAACCTTTAACTATGAAGGAGCACACACCCTGAGTCATTTACAAATATTATACAGTTTTGTATAACCGGGGTGTAGTGATACTTGATAAACAATCCATTTAGTCATTGTTAGTAATATAATAATAAAAGTAATAATAATAGGTAACATGAATGTTATGTTTAGTATGTTCCAGACTCTCTGTTAAGTGCATTGTAACTATTATCTCATCTGATCTTCATAACAACTCTATAAAGGTGTTATTATTATCCCCATTTTATGAATAAGGTAACTGAGGCAAATAGGACAAAGAGTATTTGTCTATCAGAAATAACAGTAAACACATGGGGTATTTTTGTGTCTTGTATTATCTTCAAACTTCTTTGGCCATGTTATTCTACTGTTAGAAGAAAACTATCACAGCTATCTAGGGGAGACTTGAGGCTCCAAATGGAGGAGATGGCTATGTAATTAGTTATTAATGGAGGGTAGAAATGCTGTGGGGCAGAAATACCAAGAGTTGGCACCTGATTGCATATATTGGGTGAGAGTAAGGAGATGTCGATAATTCCAAGTTTGCAAACTTGGGAAAGTAGAAAAATGTTGCTGCCCTAGATAGAAACAGAGGAGTTCAGAGGAGGGATGCAATTGGAAAGGAAGACAATGAGTTCATTTTTGGACATCTTAAGTTGGATATCTCTATGAGACATCCATTTTATAATATCTTATAGGTAGTTGGTTATATAGGCCTGGAAAATAAGAGGGAAAGTGAGGCTAGATAAACACACACATATAAATATAAGCAAACATGCAAATATATGTTTATATATAATATATCTATATACATATATACACACATACATACATGCATATTGATGCAAACTTATATACCCTATGTAATAAGTATATACACATATATTTGCGAGTCATGTGCATAGAGATAGATCTATCAGTCAAAATTTATTAAGCAGCTATATCCAAGGCACTGCTAGATGATGGGGTACAAAGACAAATAAATACCCACATATGTACATCAATATATATACATACACACACACATAGAGAATTAAAAAAAAATAATTACATAGAACCTAAGAATGTTTTAGAGACCAGTTTGGTATAGCAGTGGATAGAACACTGGGTCTGGAATCAGGAATACCTGAGTCAAAATACAGTGTCAGACACTATCTGTGTGACTCTGGGTAAGTCACTTAATCCTCTTTGCCTCAGTTTCCTCATCTGTAAAAATGAACTGAAGAAGCAAATGGCAAACTATCCCAGTAACTTTGCTTAGAAAACTCTAAGTGGTGCCATGAAAATTCAGACACAGCTAAAGTAACTGAACAACAAAAAGTAATGTTGAACAGTAGCAATTGGGGGCAGATGTACAAGCCTTTCACTCTTCACTCTCTCTCCATTTCATGTCTTGTGCCAAGTACAGTAAAAGTGTACCATTATAATCTTGCTTATATACTTTCTCCTTTGACCCTATCCTAATCTTGATGCAATCTTCCTTTACTCAATCAATTATATCATTTACCTATTTCAGGGGCAAAAGTCAGCACCCCAAGCTTCAGAGTATACAGAGGTTACAAGCAGAAATTACAAGACAGAAAAACATTTCAAGCACACTCCAACTATACAACCATTTCATCCATTCATACCTAATCAGTTACCAGAGAGGAAAGGATGAGCATCTGGGTTTTTCAAAGCTGGGGGACTCTCAATGGCTGCCCAGAGTCTTGTCTGGTCAAATCACACAACACTTCTCAAAGTGAGTCCCAAAACATAGTCTCACATCACAGATCAGATAGCCTTCTTCTGGCTCAGAAAAGGTAACAACCTTCTAGACCCATCACAAATCACAAAGTATCTCCAGAAAAACAAGCCTCCCACCATAGGCTCTAGGTGCACTTAAGCCTATCAAATGGCCTAGGGGCAGGGAAGATCTTAAATTTACATTCCCTTTACATTCCCATTACAATTTATCAGAAATTTGCTCCCTTGTAGTTAGATAATTTGTCCCTTAAATGTTACTCTTAATTTAGACTTAATATACCTACTGTAAGGCACAGGACACATATAAAACCAATTTGCCATCACACACACACACACACACACACACACACACACACACACACACACATTACTGGCACTCAATGCATGCAATCAAACTGCACTGACTATTCAACAATACAAACATTTACCCTCTAGAAACATAACTCCAAAGTGAATCTTAATGAGTTCCTCTAAATATGTCTCCAACCAGGGCTCATATCAAGGATTTCTCTGCCCATGCAGAGGCCATCAGTATCTGTCCAATGTGGCCCTCTAGAAAGTCTCCAGAATTAGTAACACTTCTGAGTGAAAATGACCTCCTTTAATTTCAGAGGGTCCAGAACACTAGAAATGGTTTTGTTTGTCTCCCAGAAGCAAATTGATAACTGGTCCCTTTCGTGGGTTTTAATGGTTCTGTCTAAGGCATATTCAAGTTACATCTAATCTTTGATTGGTGACTTAATCTTATGATGAAAGGAAACTATCAATGAAAGCTTTGTTTTCTAAGATTATTATCAAATGTTTAACAGTTTACCAGATCTAGGACTCACATATTCCATTAGTATGTTTTATGAGTTTTGGGAGATACATATCAGTATCTTTTTAAAATCAATTTTAAGTAATTTATACACATACACTTCCAAACTATGCATAATTACTAAACTATACAAAAATGCTTATCTTATTGCTGAAAAAAATCTCACAGAAGTTTCTTGATAAAGAAATAAAGGTTTCGGGGCGGCTAGGTGGCGCAGTGAGTAAGAGCGCTGGCCTCATAGTTGGGATGACCCAAGATCGAATCCGGCCTCAGAAAATGAGCACCCACACACAAATAATGACTAGCCGTGTAACCTTGAGCAAGTTACTTAACCCCAATTGATCTAAAAAAAGAAAGAAAGAAAGAAAGAAAGGTTTCATATCACGTAGACTCTTTAATGCTAGATTAATGATTGCATGTATGACCACTATCCTTACCACAAAATACTATTTACTTGTAGGAATGCTAGGTATGCATTTTATTTAGTCCTCAAAAATATAAACATATATATTTTATTTATACATATGAATACATGTTTCACAAATATAGAGAGCAAAGTAGAGACAGAGGCAGAGAGACAGACAGAAGCAGATAGAGAAAGATCGAGAGACAGAGACAGAGTGACAAATAGAGAAGCAGAGGCAGGCAGAGACAGAGAGGGAGACCAAAAAAAAAAGACAGATTAAGGGTCAGAGTGACAGACAGATACAAGAGGTAAGAATGAAAGAGAAAGAGATAGATCGATGGAGACAAAAAGATACAGAGAAAAAGAGAAGCAGAGAGATAGAGTAAAAGAGAGATAGAGACAAGGAGAGAGAGAGAGAGACAGACAGACAGACAGACAGACAGACACAGACAGAGACAGAGAGAGAAAGTCAGAGACAGAGAGAGAAAGTGGAAAGAGAAGTGATGGGTGGAGAGAGTGAGAGAAAGTCTTTCTCGATTTGGTTCAGATGTTTAACTGACTTCACCTGGGGCAAAAATTATTTGCTCAAAGTATTAACTGAATGGTCTCCTTCATCAAAATCTAGGAATGATTAACTTTCGAATAACCTACTCCAATTTTCTTTTCAATATCCTTACAATGTCATTATTTTCCTTTTTTCTGTCTATTACTAAAATCAAGATATGCTATGTAGGGAGTATAGCCCTGGAGGAGAGACCAGCGGGGAGGCTGGTATTAGAGTATTAAAATCTGGGCACAGAATCTGAGAGACAGAATAGCACTACTTAATTTGTTCTTAAAAAATATCTTCAATCTGTCAATGAGAAAATCACAAGTCTCTCTTTTTCCCCTAACAGCAACCTTTTGAAGTACCAGAATTGGGAATGGAAAACCATGTCTCTGAAAGAAAAAAAATGACCTGACAGAAAATTCCATCCATTGAAAGGAAAAAATAGAGTCAATCATCTAGGCATGTTGTGATAGGTCCTTTGGTTCAGGAGATGATTAACACCTCAACCTAGATGGCTCATCAGTGCCACCCTATACAGTTCATGTGTAGGAGTTATGCTCAGTATCTTGATTAAAAAAAAAATGTTTTATACAGAATCAGGTTTGAGGGTTATCAAATATACCTCATTTTGCCTTTCCCCTATCATCCCCCCCCTTCTTTTTTTCTCTTCTTTTCAATTTTGGTAAGTTTATTAGACTAAAATTCCAGTATATTTTTGAAGGTATTGTCTTTTTCATCTTTTATTAAGTATTTTTCAGATCTCAGAGTGTTGAATCTTTTTTATTTTAATACACTGAATTTTCCTTCCAGTTCTTTTTTGTCCTTTCTTTCAGTTCTTATACAATTATAAAGTAACATTTCATCTTTTAATTTTATTCTTGGGTTTTGTTTTATTTTTTTAATATTTTAATTTTTATTTGTTTTGTTTTATGTTTAATCGATCTCTCCTGGCCTGATTCCCTCTTCCACAACACTCTGATGCAATTATTAACTACTTACATATACAAAGTACATATTTCAACGATGCCAATCAGATATTCTATAGGGTCTATGTCACTTACTTATTTACCAATTGTTGTACTAGAACGAAGTGCTATTCCTGACATATTTTAATTATTTAAAATTATTTAAAACATGTTTTTCTTACTGTTTATCAATTACATATCATCTGCTTAGAACATTGTTTTCCTCTGCCACTCCAGTATAATATTGCAAGAAAAGCATTTACCTCACTTATACTGGTTTTTTGAATACCATTGTCATGGATTGATATCCTAATTAACTTGATATAATGTGCTGGAGAACATTTTTCATGTTTTTGAAGTGAGAAATTACATTGAGTAATTTAATTTTAGTAATAGAACAAAAACATAAAGATTAGGAAATTTAATTAAAATCATAAGGAAGGTGAAAAATTTGTCAGATCTATAGTGTAAATTATATCAGGATCAAGAAATTCAGAGACCACTTACTTACTATTCTGTATACATACTGAGCCCTTTAGTCATTCAAAATTATTGAATATGTTCACAGGAAGAGGCAGCACCTAGTAACTAAGGAGGAAAAATTGGTCGGGAAAATAGAAGTCAAAATGAGATGAGGAGAACTTGAGAGAAGGGAAATTGAGAAACGTTGAGTTGGTAGGGCTTAATCTGGATTCCCTAAATTAATTCAGAGAAACTTTATAGTGGGTGGAGTCAAAACTAGGTCCAGTTGAGAAGAAAGAGTTACTTCACCTAGTGAGTAAATATTTCACTGAAGACAACTCTCATAAGATCCATTTAGGAATATTTTCAGGAAAGGACCCTGACCTTCCTGGAGAAGACCTAGTAAAAGACTAAGCTTGCATTAGAATTGGGAAATGGCTGGTAAGCATCTGAGGTAACAAGACTTTGATGAAAGGAATAAAATTTAATTAGCATACCATTTGAAAGGGTCAAAATGTGTAGGCCTGTTTGGCACACTGAATCCAGTGTTTCTTGGTGTTGAATTTATACAATGTATGTTATCTGATTCTTTTTACAGAGCAAGATTAAGATTGCACAGTTGAGGGGCAGCTAGGTTGTGCAGTGAGTAGAGTGCTGGCCTTGGAGTCAGGAGGACCTGAGTTCAGATCCGGCCTCAAACACTTATCACACACAAACAAAACAACCTAGCTGTGTGACCCTGGGCAAGTTACTTAACCCCAATTGCCCTCCAAAAACCAAAAAAAAAAAAGATTGCACAGTTGAACTTGACTAGGTTAGTATATTTTAGGTTCACCTGACCAGGTAATAGAAGAAGTTATCAGGGAAATAAATTATATAGAAATATTGGTATACATAGATGATCTCAAAGAAAGACTGAGTTTCTTAGTTATACAACACACATTTCTTAAACACTTATTATGTATCAACTGATTTGTGTCAATTGACAAATGTCTCAATCTCAAATATGAATTGCAACAAAATTTAAACATTGATCCTGAGGAGATAAAAAAGCTTCTGAATTAGCAATGTCCACATCATCTTGAAATCTAAAGATATTTTTTCCTATGATTTGGCAGTTATCATGAACTGCACTGATATTGTTAAATTCCTAAACAAACATTCTCATGCAGATTGAAAAAATGAAGAAAAACAGAAGAAAGAGGCCACCAAAGAAATAATTTATTTAGATCTACCAAGCCATTTGGAGAGCAATAGAAAGGTAAATGTGAACAAATTTTCTTAAGATTTGGAGAACTGAATATGCGTCAATTTTGGCTAATGATGGCCATTGGCCTTGTACATAGATGCCAGCCTAGAGGGCTTAGGTGAAAGAGATGCTTGCCAAAAGGTAGTTGTAATTGCCAGCAACGTGCTTAGTGACAGAAAAACTCAGTATTTGAGAAAGAAAGTAGAGGTCTTGGGTTTGATGAGGGCTGCCACTGAAAAGTTCAGATGTATGTTCAAAGTAAAGTTAATAGTCTAGGCTGACAACAATCCACTGGCCTCTGTTTTGATTAGCACCAATATAAAACACACAATCCTTTTCATGTGAGAGACTCAGTGATGAAAAACACAGAAAGAATTGTATAATTGTTCTTTTTGTGTGTGTGTGTGTATGTGTATATATATATATATATATACATATATATATGTATAAAAACACATATCTCTATATCTATCTATCCGTCTGTCTGTCTGTCTGTCTTTCTATCTGTAGCATATGTCAAAGAAAGTAAGATACTGAGAATAGGATAAGTGAGTCTTTTGATACTTAAGAAGAATAAGAAAGGGACTTTTAATAAAAAGCTTCTAATATAATTACATATAAACACATTTTATTCTATATAATATGAAAAAGGAAGATGAATTTTCTTAAATTTCCCAGTGTGAGGGAACAAAAGTCTAACTAATAATTTTTATACTTAGAGAAATGATACATAATATGAACATTTAAATAATAATTTAAGCACCCCCACTGGGAAGATAAGCAATTCAGTATATATTGTATATGTGTAGCTATGCAAAACATTATCATAGAAGCCATATTGTAAAAGACTGACAATATTTACCTCCCTCCTATCCCACCTCCCACTTGGTCTATTCCCTACTTTGATCCTGTCCCTTTTCAAAAGTAGGTGCTTCCAACTTCCCTCCCCCTGCACTCCCTTCCATCATCCTCTCTCTCATCCCCATCCCCCTTACTCTCCTGTAGGGTGAGATATCCTATTTAGTATGAATGTCATTCTCTCCCTGATGCAAATTAAATGAGAATAAGGTTTTGTCTTCTTGCCTTTCTGTTCTCCCCCTCCCTTGTAATCATTTTCTCTTGCTTCTTCTATATGAGATGGTTTACCCCATTCAGACTCTCCCCATCTCCTCTCATCATATTCCTCTTTCACCATTTAATTTCATCTTATAAGTATCATCCCTTTCTATTAATTCCTACCTGTGCCCTCTATCTATGTATACCTGTAAATATATATATACATGCCTTCCCATATGTATTCATATGTCCATATACCCTTCTTCAACTGTGTTCATACTGAGAAAAGTTTCATCTGTTACAATTATCATTTTTCCATGTAGGAATGTAAATAGTTCAACTTTGATAGGTCCCTTATGATTTCCTTTCCCTGTTTACTCTATCAAACATTTCTTGCTTCTTATATCTGAATGTCAAATTTTCTATTCAACCCTGGTTTTTTTTTCCTCAAAATTGTTTGAAAGTCCTCTATTCCACTGAATGACCATATTTTTCCCTGAAACATGATACTCAGTTTTGCTGGGTAGATGATTCTTAGGTTTAATCCTAGCTCCTTTGCCCTTGAGAATATCTTATTCCAAGTCCTTCAATCCCTCAGGGTAGAAGCTGCCAGGTCCTGTGCTATTCTGATTGTGTTTCCACGATATTGACATTGTTTCTTCCTGGCTGCTTATAGTATTTTCTCCTTGATCTGGGAGTTCTGGAACCTGGCTATAATATTCCTAGGAGTTTTCATTTTGGGATCTTTTTCAGGAAGCTATCAGTGGATTCTTTCAACCTCTATTTTGCCCTCTGGATCTAAAATATCAGGGCAATTTTTCTTGAGAATTTCTTTAAGGGTGATTTCTAGGTTCTTTCTTTGATTGTGGCTTTCAAGTAGTCCAATAATTTTTAAATTGTCTCTCCTGGATCTATTTTCCAGGTTAGTGGTTTTTCCCATGTGATATTTCAGATTGCCTTCTATTCTTTCATTTGTTTGGATGTGTTTAAAAGCATCTTGATTTCTCATAAAGTCACTAGCTTCCATTTACTCCAATCTAATTCTGAAGTAATGATTCTCCTCAGTGAACTTTTGAGATTCTTTTTCCATCTGGCAAATTCGGCTTTTTAAAGCATTCTTCTCCTCATTGCCTTTTTGAGCCTCTTTAGCCATTTGAGTTAGTCTATTTTTTAAGGTGTTATTTTCCTCAGTTAGGCTGTTGAATCTCATTTCATACTTTTCTTACATCTTTCTCATTTCTCTTCCCAATTTTTCCTCCACTTCTTTATCTCCTTTTTAAGGTCCTCTATGGCTTGTAACCAGTTTGTATTTTCAGTTGGGGCTTTTGGTGCAGGAGTTCTGACCTCCCAGTCTTCCTCTTGTCCCATCCTCTTTGCCCCCAAAATAGTAGTCTAATGTTGAATTTTTCTGTTTATTTTGTTTCTTTTGCCTAGATATGTTGTTACTCAATTACTTGACTTTTGGGCTTGTTGCAACAGTAGGACTCTGCCCACAGCCGGGGAGCTTCTGTCCCAAATGCTGGGATTTTTCTCAGCTGCCAGAGGTATTATTTGGGTGTCCTCTCTGAAACCTCCACACACTCTGGCAAGCTGGACACACACCTGAAAACCTCCACCCCTGAGTGCAATCCAGATCCAAGAATATTCAAGAAAGAGGGATTGTACCGCAGACTGGTCGCTGAATCCCCTGGCAGGCTGCAGGCCAGGAGCTGAAGCTGAAATGTGGCGGTCTGTGCTCTGCCTCCTCAGTGGCTTCTCGCCCTGGGAGCAAGAGGCCAACATGCTCTCCCACCTAGTAGGTCCCAAAATCCAAACTTCACTGACCACTCCCTTTGTTCTTGGCATCTATGTGTTGGTAATTCTGGTAATGCCACAGCTGTTGGTGTTTTGGAGTCCCTCCAGCTGGTTGCTGGTCTGGCCACCCTGGGGCTAAAACCTCAGACTCAAGGGGGCCTGGGCTCAGATCCCAGAGCGCTGTGCTGGCTGCTCCCTGCTGAGCTGCTGGGCTGTCCTCAGTGGGGGGTTAGCTTCTCTTTGCCATTTTTTAGGTTCTGTAGCTCCAGAGTTTGTTCAGAGTCTCCTTTTATATAAATTGGAAGTGGTATGGGCAGGAGCCCCAAGAAAGTGCTGTTTTTACTTCACCATCTTGACTCTGCCCCGCTTTCTTTTGCTTCTTTAGAGAGATATTTGCCACAATGATTTTTTTTCATTTGTTTTCCATAAAGCATTAATTCTACTTTATTTGTACCTACTTAAATTTTAAATTATTTAGGAATATCCTGGTATAGTATCATATTAGAGAGAATTCAGTTTTTTTCTGCCTCATGAGTCATCAGTTCATTTTCTTTTGTGTTGTAATACTTTTTTTAAATGCCTGGATTACTTTGCTTGATGTGGAATGCATATTCTGTTTTGTTAATGATATCTATATCTATATATCTATATCTATATATCTATATCTATATCTATATCTATATCTATATCTATATCTATCTATCTATCTATTTATCTATCTATCTATCTATCTATCTATCTATCTATCTATCTATCTATATATATATCTTCCCTCTTGTTTTATATGATCATGCTCAAGTTTTTGAACTTTGTTTTATTCCTCCTCAGATGTTAGGAAATTTCAGTGTTTTTTTTCCTTTATACTTCCCTTTTTTTTCATTTTCTTACTCCTTACCTTTTTTCTCTTTTTTTTTACTATATTTTTCTGTTTCTCAATATCAAAACCATCACAACCTCTTCCTACATTTAGCAATTCGCATTTCACTCAACTCAGGTTTTTTCTGAAGTAAAGTCTAGGTGATAGAACTGACCTCAGCTGTATTGTGGGCTCTTTCCCTTAGGCTTAGTGGAGTATGAGACATCACATATTTGACCTTCTTCCTGACATCCTTTCTGTTCCTTACTTATTTGACTTACCTTTGTTGCTGCTCTCCAACTTAGAACAAACTTTTCCATTTCAGTTTTCTATATCCCAAAAAGGAAGGGAGAAGAGATAGAGTTGAGTTTTGATGTATGTTGCAAAATTACTATAAGTCCTGCCCCAGTATTGTGGGTTATGAGGGAAGACAGTAGTAAGTATATTTAAGGTTAGAGCTTAACCTTCTCTTATTTTAGTTACTTTGGTTTTCACACATGTAAGGCTCTTGGTGTTCTCTGTGGTGGAGGTAGCTGAAATTGCTCTTTCTGTTACACATAAGTCCTCTTTGAAAAAGCTTTAGGAGGTTTTCTAGAACAGAGAAAGCAGCCATTCTGTTTTTCACACCCACAATGCCATTTTATTAAAAAAAATCTAAAATATTAAATTTACCTATAATCACTTATGTGGAAGACAAAACTGTACACACTAATTATGATGCTCAGATTCAATGAAATGGAAAGATTTTAGAATTAAGAGAAGTCTTCTAGATAAATATTTTTTTTTTTTATGTAACGATGAGAAAACAGGCCCAGAGAGATTAAGTTAGTTGCCTATAGTCACATAGGTAACACCATAGTCACATACTTGAGCCTAGATTTGAATATAGGTTTCTGTATTATAAACTCACAAACCACACCTAAAAGTTTTCTGACAGTCTGTGAATTAATGTAAAGGTTCTAACCATAAAATAAAGATTTCCTAAGAACAAAAGTGGAGTAAATATTCTCCTGGAAATTTGTGTGTTGTTATTGTTAGACTCAGAAAAAAAATTTTAAAACCCACATATTTTCCAAGTTGATTTTATAGAGATTTTACAGAAATCTACCTGGAAGTCAAAAGAAAATTAACAGCAAATTGGACCTTTTTTTAATTTGAGAGAAAATTGATGGCTGTGAGTTTCACCATTTAATACTAAATGACAATGATCCACCATGGTGCCTTTGTGTATGCGTATAAACATACAGAGATGCAGACATAGATACACACACTGACAAATATCCTTTCCTTCAGAGTGTGGGTTTGTGTTTCATGGTAACCTATGCTGCTCAAGGAATTCTAAAAGTATATGCTATAGCATATAAAGAATATATATATATATATATATATATGAAAGCAATTGGGGTTAAGTAACTTGCTCAAGGTTACAGGGCCAGTCATTATTTATGTGTGGGTGCTCATTTTCTGAGGCCAGAAGTGATCCCGGGTTGACCTGACTCCATGGTGGTACTCTTACTCACTGTGCCACCTAGCCTCCCTTAAGAAAGAATGATTTAAAGAACCATCCTAGCTTAGGGAAACGTATTCATTCAGCATAGACAATTAAAATTTAATAATAAGAGAATTTTTTTCATCCAAGAAAATAATCAGTATGTTTTGCATTGTTTTAAGCAAAGTATACATTACTACATTGTGTGCTATTTCTTTGCCAGAATTTTGAGCTGGGGGTGGGTGGGTGATGATTACATATATGTGGATATGAGTGAGGATGTTGTATAATTTCTTCCACCTTCACTAAGAAAGATGTAATTAGGAATAGCAGATAGGGACTTTTTTCTCATGGCACTAAAATTTAGAAAATTCAGACAACACTTACATTCACTTTGTTCACTCCCACCCCACCATGATTTATTTCCTAATAACAGTCTCTTTGTAGCCCTGGTTCTCTACATGTGGGAAAACAGTATTCTAGTTTCTCTATTTCCTGTCCTCCACTCCCAACCCCCAATCAAGTTTCAGTGTCCCTTGATAACTGCACCTATGATGACATGTCCAATGGTTTTTCCTCATCCCCCTCCACCACAACTACACTTGTTCATTAAACATTGCTATAAGGAACATTTCAGTCTAATTTCTTTGAGTTCCAAAGTTGTTAGTTACAGATCTCTTCCTTTATATTGTGCTATCAATATTTTTCCACTTAATAGCATTTTATTATTTTCCTATTACATGTAAACATAATTTTCAACATTCACTTTTATAATATTTTGAGTTCTGAGATTTTTCTCCTTTCCTTCTTCCTCTCTGCTTCCCTAAGACAGCAATTAATTTGATATAAGTTGTATATGTACAATGGCATTAATTATCTTTATACATTAGTCATGTCGTAAAAGAAGAATCAAAACAAAATGGAAAAAAAGAAAAAAAAGTGAAATCTGTATTCAACTCCATAATTCTTTATGTGGATGTAGATAGCATTTTCCATCATAAGTCATATGGTATTGTTATGGATTGTATTGCTGAGAAGAGCTAAGTCCACCATAGTTGATCATCCCATAACATTGACCAACAAATTTCTTTAAAGAATAATTATGCCAAGAACAATGTCTCCTTGTTTGTTAGTCAATTAGACTTCAAAGATATGTTGTCCATTTGACAATTCCTGACCTTTATTTTTGCTACCATTTCATTGAAAATAATCTCATTTTGCCTTCATTGGACCAAACATGGTTAAAACTCTCCATATGGTTGTAAGTTTAGTCAGAGAATTTTCCTGTCTATAACATATCTACACCACCATGGACTTTCTCCATTTTCTACAGCTTATAGTCCTAGTTTTGTTATGCCTTATCACCTTCTCATAAAGCCGTCAATCTATTCTGTATTCACACATGGTATCTAACTCAAAACCATATGGATATTTACAGCAGGCATTCATTCTTCAGTGGTTTTCCAGGAGGAGTTTTAATTTTACACATGCTTCCCAAAACCAGTTCATCCCAAGGGAAAGAGCATGAGGAATGAGTTGAGAGTGCTTAAATCAATAAAAGATTGACTCCATTACTCTTGCCATCTGTTTATCATGGACCCTGTTGCAGTTGTTCTGTACTCTTCTATTGACTCAAGTATATTAATATTTCTTGACAGCTGTCTAGGGTGTGAAATAAATGGTTGTCTCATTTTATTTTACCTAACAGCTGTTGAATCATCCATGCTAACATATTTGTGGAACATCAATCATGTATTTAAAAGGTGGACATTTCTCACTGTACAGTTGGTTGGGGAAGAGTGGTCAGCATAGAAAGGCATCCAGTAGGAGGTAATGACAAGTCTGTACAAATAACTCTTGTAGCTTTAATAAACTATGCATCAATCAAGTTGTAATGATGACTTCTTCCCCATGACAGAGAACAGAACCCTGCAGGTACAGAGAAGAGAGAAGCCATGCCAAAACACAAATTAAACAAGCAATAGCTTTTCAGGTTATTTCAGACACCTGTTTTCAAGCCTGATGATCACCTAAAAACTGAGCTGCTATGATCATGCTGTTAGCAATGACTCACTGAACAGCAGTTATCTCAACTTCTGAAAAACCTAATTCTCACTAGGTAATAGATTCAAAAAGATTTATTTGTGACAAGGGTAATAGAAGACATTATACTTTAGAGATATATCCAGCCAATATAAAATATTCTTTACCTTTCTTAAGCATGATATCAAGGATCTTCCTCTATTACCAATTAAGCATAATATAGGATCAGTTAAAATTGTCTGTTTTGCATTGAACTGAAATAATTTTCTGAAATAATTTTCACATTATTGAATGAGTAATATATTTATTGACTATAGAAATGCAGTTTTCCGTAGTATGTTGGAATCTTGCATTTCTCACTCAGATTTTCATCCTGTGTGTTATTTTAAGACTTTTCTTCCAATTTTATTGTTATATTATTTTACTATTTCCTACTGGTAGCTTCACTTTATTATTTATTTCTTTGTAAAGAAAAACATTTAGGGGCGGCTAGGTGGTGCAGTCTGCCCTGGAGTCAGAATGACCTAAGTTCGGATCCGGCCTCAGACACTTAATGCATACACAAACAAAAAAACCTAGCCGTGTGACCTTGGTCAAGTTACTTAACCCCAATTGCACCCCCCCCCCAAAAAAAAAAAAGCAAAAAAAAAATTAAAAATCAACAACACAGACTGACATCTTTTGTGGACATAAAAAGAAAGACCTTTTTGGTTAGCTAATCAAGAAAATGATAGCATCTCAGCCATCATAACTACAATAACTTACAATCTATTAAGTTTATGGTAAAATTTTAATGGTGATAAGAAAGTATATAATCTTAAGAACACATTTAAGATTTATAAAATATTTTCCTCAAAACACTTTGGTTACCAAGCTAGTACATTTATTATTATTTTAAAAAATCATAGAAATGATGAACCCAAGGTTCTAAGTAGTTAAATAACTTACACTTTAATTATTGGGGAGAAATCAAACACAGGTCCTAATAGCAAGTCTAGAACTCTTTATATTGAATAACATTTCCTCTAAACTTCATCACTTTTCATTAGAATAGTCTGCCCTTTATACATACTGAAAAATTCCTGCCATCATCACTATAAGTCCTTCTAGTTTTATTTATTTTTTGGATTCAAGTAAAAGCACAGGATCTCAGCAATGGAAAGTGGAATGCAAGATGCCACCTCATACATGGTTAAGAATTTCTTCTACATCACAACAAACAAGTAACCATCTAGCTTTTGCTTGCATTTTTCCATTGAAGAAAATCCTATTATCTCCTTTAGAAGTTCATTCTATTTTGAAATAGCACTAATTATTATTTTATTTTAATCTTTTATTTGTCTACTTGTTGTCTACTTGGGTGGTTTTCACCCATTCATTGCTCTTTGATCTTTGAGGAAAAGCAAGCAAATCTGATCTATATCCCATGCAACAGCTCTTCACATACTAGAAGACAATTACCCTATCCAGCACCCACCCTCACCATTTTCCTACTCAACACTACTTTTTTCCCCATGTTTACCATCCCCAGTTCCTTCAAATTATCATCCTATGCAACTCAGGCCCTTTATCACTACTAATTTGGCTGACTTTCTTTGGATATTTTCCATTACCATCATTTTTTCCCTAAAATATGGTCCCTGAAATTAAGCCTAATATTTCAGGTGTGTTATCTGAGTAGGTATAATGGTAATGGAATTTAAAGATCCCATTGTATTGGCTTGATTTTTAGGTTACCTGTTAAAACCCAGAGCTTATGAATCCCACTTGTGGGATGGACTTTTTGATAGGAAGAGAGGGGGCTGAACTTGGAGGAGCTAGTGCTGTGGAATAAGAAAGAGGCCCAAACAGAGAGAGGCCAGAAGAACTTCTGGGAGCCAGCTTCTGGAGGCTGTTGCTATTGATGGAGAGAGAGAAATAAGAACTGAGGACTGAACTGGGAAGAAGCATGACTGTGGTTGCCATATTTGTTCTGTCGGTTTTGATGTTATTTTGCCAGATACAGTGCTGTTGTTGCAGAGGTCCTGGAACCTTGCTGTTGGTTCAGAAGCTCTGAAGGAGGATCTTCTTGTTATGTTCACAGAAATCTTGAAGGAGGGTCTTTCTGATGTTTTCAGGGGTCCTGAGGCTGTTCTGCAAGCAGAGAGTGAATTGATGAGGACATTAGCAATGTATATTCTTGCTTTGTTAAGCTTTGTCTTCCTAGAAACAGAGATTGCTAAGAACTTGCCTCAGGTCAAGATGAAGAAAAGACCTCTCCTTAGGTATTAATGCTGTGATGATATCAGTAACCTTGTGGTTTAGGGGTAGATGGCCTTTAAGCTCTCCACTATGCTTTTGAGAAAGTGCTTGGTTTTGATGAATGGTATTGTAATTCCTTTGTGATCCAGGGGTGGAAAATTTTTGACTTTTATACTTTGTGACTGACCAAATGAATGTACTTTGTTTATGATTGGAAACTAATCTCCAGTTGAATTGAGAGAATATTTTGTGATTGACTAAATGAATGTACTGCCTAGGGGTGGAGTACTTGGAACTTAGTACTTTGTGATTGAATTGAGAATTTACTAAATGACTGAGTTTTACACTGTATTTTTATTTTCTATATTCTGTGAATATTTTGCCTTAACCTGTCCCTGAATAAATGGGGTTTGCTATGCTCATAATCCAAATCTGGAAGTTGCTTGTGCTTGGTGATATAGCAGGACAAAGTGCAGTAAGATTATCATCTGTGTGGGCCTGAACACTCTTAGGTTGGCCTCAGTTCACATTAGTTTTGAAATATTATTTTAAGTTGATGGGTAAAAACATATTTCTCAGACAGATACTACAAAAGAATAATTTGTTAGAACCAGAACTAAATATGAAAAGGAAAGTGAACTGGATTGAATTTGGGAAACTGTGAAGACAAGATTAAGATATTAAGATATTATTAAGATAAACTCAAGTTTTACATAACACAGACACATACAAACAAAGCTCATTATATATATATATATATATATACACATTATATATATTTGCATATATATGTAAGTGACATTATCATGAAGATATATGATCAGACAAAAGGAGGTAAGTAATTTATAAGAAGAATGAAAATGCAATGAATATTCTGTATGCTCTATGGATATACATTCAAAGAACATAAATATAAAATGAATCTGCCTAACACATTATCAGGACTTCCTGTATAGTTATTGTGGCAGACAAGGATGAGAAATTCAAAGAATGATAAGGCATGTATGGGTTAAAAGCTGCATTGTAGGAAGCAGAATATACCTCAATATACTTAAAGATTCATCAGAGTATCAAAAAGGAGGTGAGATTTGTCTTGTTTCCTTTCCTTAATGTATTTATGATTAATGAATAGTGCAATATAATGCAGACTGTTTGCTCTGTGGCTGATAGAATGTAATAGGCTAATCTGTTCATTTTTTTTTCCTATTTTGTCAAGTATAAATACACTTTGATGAAATTCCCTGAATAGCTAAAACTGTTTAGAAAAAATAATAAAGTACAGTACAACCTACCATGATTGCCATCATGGGACTGTGCCACTTTAGCTGTACTAATTCAATTACTTTGTTAAGGTCAACAAACTATTAGCATAGTTGGAGCTTGCATTTTCTATCCCTTTCAGTCAATTGAGTGACTATACATATGTGGATTGCTAAAGACTATCATTTGTAGAAGTCTTCCTGTTCCTTTCTCATGCCTTCATCAAGGATGCTCTCAAGAGGAACTTAGATTATTCCCCAGTTATCAGTGGTATAAATTTTAATCACTCAAGAGCTGCTTATTTTCATAAAATGAAAATTCCCAGAGGTGAAACTTATAATTACAGAACTATATTTGTTGTTGTTTTTGTTGTTGTTGTTAAAGGAACAAAAAATGTTAAATGTTCCTTCTTGAAGATGGACAAGAATTAATACTCTTCTATGAAAAGTTGAGTGAAAAATATAAGAAGCATTAAAATTTAACATTAATTTTATATAAAAATTCTCATCTTTAGTTATGATACAAACTGTAGAATTATATTTCTATAGATTCACCAATGATTTCTTGGTACTGATAGCTATTCTTAGGATAATCATCAAATCAACAAGATATTGTTAAGTGCCTACTAAGTGAAAGACACTTTGCTATGTGGTGGGGATACTAACAAAGGACTATTAAGTCCCATCTTGTTTTAAAATTTCAATCACAGCAAGGTTCTATGATTTGAGACAAGTCACTTCCTATTTCTGGGCTTCGGTTATTTTTAAAATCTGGGGAAGGGCAAAAGAAAACGATGCTTCCTTCCCTCTTGAAATTTATGATTTTATGATTTATCTGAATATTTGGAATAATAGTAGGTATCTGACTCATATTTCTGAATTTAACAACACTGATGGATAATACTGCAAGATTCCTAAATGCAAAAACTGACACTTGGGTTCCACTTTTTGTTTTATTTTCTTAGAAGTTAGAATCTGACCTTGTGGCACATAGTATGGCTACACTGTTCTAACTGAATGCATATTGGATGGGGGCATTAACACTTTGAGGAAAACTATATCCACAAGTGGATTTCAGAATGAAATGAGGAACAGTATTCACCTACAGAGGGGTTTGCTAGTTAAGGCAATCACCACTACAGATTAATTCCACTTTGATAGGACTCCTTTAAGACTTCAGATGAACCTTATTATATGCTTAGTGAGGAAATGGTAGTAAGGATTTTTTTTTCTCTTACTTTATTCATTAAAATTATATTTCATAGAAGTTTACCTTCAAAAAGTCTGTGCTATGTGTTAATATGTGTTGTTTAAGGTATCAAATACAATAGCAATCTTTTCTTCCCAGTGACAATGAGGGTATAATAATTCTCATTTTGTTCTGTAATCTAGCTATTACACGTAGCAGAACTCTCCAGAATAATATTCTAAAGTCAAATATTAGAAAATATTCCATTATTGTGGTTCTTGTTAAATTAGAAATATTTATTACACTACAAAATTTTGACAAATGATATCTCAGCTGTGAAACATTTTGGGAAAAATGTATTTTGAAATAATATATTGTTGTGATTGATTTAACTAGCTCTTGGGCAATTATATTGCTTCAAAACATTGCTGTCTCATTGAATATAATTTGTATTGTCTCTAATTATGAAATAGAGTGAAAGGCAGTGCTGTACAATAGCTTCTAGAGAGTTGGCCTCAGAGTAAGACAGAAGTCCAAGTCCAAGCCCAACCTCTGGCAAATAATATTTAAGACTCCCTAACTCATTTAAAGTTTCATGCCCTAACCACCAACTATTCACTACTATATGATACAGAGTAGGTACTGATATGCAATGGTATAAGGAGCATTTTATTACTAACATTAGAGGTAGATTTTTTCTTTAATAAAAAAATAAAGTAGAAGAAAATCACAAATAAAAGGCATTGAACAAGAGCTGATGACAAATGTTATTCAAAATATAGGGTGCAAATACAATCAATATAGCAAGAATTAGAAGAGCAGGATTTTGGGGAAAATAACTTTATGCCAACTAACTAAGAAAAGTCTGATATCTAAAATCTATATTGAATTGACATATCCATAAGATTTAAAAATCATCCTCTAATATACAAATTCTGACAAGTTTTCAAATAGTTTTCAAAAAAAGAAATGAACATTAAAAAAAACTACTATAAAAAGTACAAGTCATTAATGATTACATAAATGTTAAAAAAATAACAATGTGGACGGGCAGAGCCAAGATGGCGGAGTAGAAACAGCATTTCCAATGTGCTCTGCCCCACACAAATTTCAAATAATGTAAAAGGGGACTCCAATCAACTTCTGGAGCCACAGCACCCACAGAACAGCACAGAGAAGCTAATCTCCTGCAGAGGACAGCCCAGCAGACCTGCAGGAAGCAGCCAGCGCAGCGTTCTGAGAGCAGGCAGGACAGCACGCTGGCAGCGCAGAGCTGAGCCCAGGTCTGCGGTTTTAGCCCCAGGGTGGCCAGGCCTTCAGCCAGCTGGAGGGACCCCAGAACACCAGCAATTTTGGCGATTCCAGAATTGTCAGCACAGATATGCCTAGGACAAAGTGAGAGGTTAGTGCCCTATGGACTTTGGGACCAGTATTTCGGGAACGCGCATCTGCTTACCCTGTGGGCGAAAAGCTGCTGAAGAAACAGCAGCACAGAAGCCATTTTGCAGCGTCAGTAGTGGCTCTAGCTCCTCCTCTGCGAATTGCAGGGAGATCTAGCAATCAGTCTGGGGGTTAATCACTCCTGCTTTAAACTGCCTGGATCTGGATTGTGGTCTGGGGGGGGAAGTTTGGGGTAGGTATTCAACTTGCCAGAGTGGGTGGAGGCTTTACAGAGGCTACCCAACTGGTGGAAGTTGTGAAGACCCCACGTTTGGGCAGAAGCCCCCCTGTCTGGTGGCAGAGTCCTACTGTGGCAACAAGCCCCCAAAATCAAGTAATTAAGTGGCAACATGCCTAGGCAAATGAAACAAAATAAACAGAAAAGTTCAACATTGGACTCGTATTTTAGGGGCAAAGAGGCTCAAAGAATGGAGGAGGACTGTGAGGTCAGAACTCCTGCACCAAAAGCCACAAATGAAAATACAAGCTGGCTACAGGCCATAGAGCACCTTAAGAAGCAGATAAGAGAAGTGGGGGAAAATTTGGGAATAGAAATGAAAAAGATGCAGGAAAAGTATGAAATGACAGTCAACAGTCTGACTAAGGAAAATAACACCTTAAAAAATAGACTAACTCAAATGGCAAAAGAGGCTCAGAAAGGCAATGAGGAAAAGAATGCCTTAAAAAGTCGAATTTGCCAGATGGAAAAAGAATCTCAAAAGCTCACTGAGGAGATTCATTCCTTCAGAGTTAGACGGGAGCAAATGGAAGCTAGTGACTTTATGAGAAATCAAGATGCCATTAAGCAGTTCCAAACAAATGAAAGAATAGAAGGCAATGTGAAATATCTCATGGGAAAAGCCATTGACCTGGAAAATAGATCCAGGAGAGATAATTTAAAAATCATTGGACTACCTGAAAGCCATGATCAAAGTAAAAACCTAGAACTCATCCTTAAAGAAATTCTCAAGGAAAATTGCCCTGATGTTTTAGATCCAGAGGGCAAAATAGAGGTTGAAAGAATCCACCGACCCCCTCCTCAAAATGATCCCCAAAGAAAACTCCTAGGAATATTATAGCCAGGCTCCAGAACTCCCAGATCAAGGAGAAAATACTACAAGCAGCCAGGAAGAAAAAAATTTCTTTTTTTTTTTATTATTAAACAAATGCTTTATTAACTTCTGTTTTACATCATTCATTTTCGCCAGATTTTGAATTACAATCATTTTCCCCCCGTTATTCCCCTACCCAACCTCCCAGAATAGCAGTCCCACAAGATATCGCTTCCTCCAATCTGCTCTCTCCCATACCTTCTCCCATACCCACTTTGACTTTTCCATTAGAGGAAGGTGAATCTTTGTGTCCCAATGCCTGCACATCTTATCTCCCAATTATAAGCAAAAGAGTATTAATAATAGTATTTATATATATTTGAAACATTTAATGTTAAGACCTTGACTTTCATATCCATTTCCTTCTTCCCTTGTCACCCATTCCCTCTGGGGAGATAAGTAATTCAGTATATGTTTTACACGTCTAGCTATGCAAAACATTATCATAGTAGATATATTGTACAAGGCTGCTTACAATTCCCTCCCACTCATCCCACCTCCCACCTGGTCCATTCCCCACATGATCCTGTCCCTCTTCTATAGTGGGTACTTCCAACCACCCCTCCCCCCAAGGATACCCTCCCATCCATCTTCCCTCCTCTCATCCCCCTTCCCCCTATTCTGCTGCAGGTTGAGATATCCCATTTAGCATGTATGTCATTCTCTCCCTGAACCAAATTCAATGAGAACGTGGTTTTGCCTTTTTGCCTTCCTATTCTTCCCCCCTTACAACCACTTCCCCTTGCTTCTTCTACATGAGATAGTTTACCCTACCCTGTCTCTCCCCATCTCCTCTTGCCACTTGCCTCTCTCACCTCATAATTTCATCCCTTGAGTATTCTCCCTTCCCAACAAATTCAACCTATGCCCTCTATCCATATGTAACTGTAACCATATACACACACATTCACATATGTACTCATATGACCACACACCTTTCTTCCATTTGTAATGGAAATGCAAATTAAAAGATCTTCCCTGCCCCTAGCTTAGTGCACCTGGAGCCTGTGGTGGGAGGCTTGTTTTTCAGAAAAGCCCACACCTTGATACTTTGTGATTGGGCAGTGGGTCCAGGAGGTTGTTACATTCTCTGAGCCAGGAGAAGGCTATATAAACCCTGAGGAGAGGCTTTGCTTTGGGGCTCACTTTGAGAAGTATTTTGTGATTTGACCAGATGAGACTCTGAGAAGCTGTTGTTGAGAGCCCCCTGGCTTTGAAAACCCAGAAGTTGATGCTTCCCTCTCTGGTAACTGTGATTTAGTATTGATGTATTGTTTGGACAGTTTGGAAGCCTGTCTGTTTGATCTCTAAGTTCTGTAACTCTGAAGTTCGGGGTGCTGACCTTTACCCCTGAACTAGGTAATACATGTTTGATTAAAGTAAGCTTGTTAACCCATTTTGAGTTGCTTTCCTTTTGAGAAGCAGATCTAAGAACCTATATTGGCAGCTACCCTTGGGGATATTGGGGTGCTTGCTGCTACACCATTATTTTCATAGTGAGAAAGATGTCATCAGTCACCGTTATTGCTTTTCCATATAGGAATGTAAATAGTTCAACTTTGATAAATTCCTTTTGATTTTTTTTCACTGATTACCTTCTCAGGCATCTCTTCCTTCTTGTGTCTGGATGTCAAATTTTCTATTCAATTCTGGTTTTTTCCTCAGGAATGCTTGAAAGTCCTCTATTCCACTGAAGGACCATATTTTCCCCTGAAACAAAATTCTCAGTTTTTCTGGGTAGGTGAACCTTGGGTTCATTCCCAGTTCTTTTGCCCTCTGGAATATCATATTCCATGCCCTTCCATCCCTCAGTGTAGAAGCTGCCAGGTCCTGGGCTATTCTGATTGTGTTTCCACAATATTGAAATTGTTTCTTCCTGGCTACTTGTAGTATTTTCTCCTTGATCTGGGGATTCTGGAACCTGGCTATAATATTCCTGGGAGTTTTCTTTTGGGATCTTTTTCAGGAGGTGATCGGTGGATTCTTTCAACCTCTATTTTGCCCTCTGGATCTAAAACATCAGGGCAGTTTTCCTTGAGAATTTCTTGAAGGGTGATTTCTAGGTTCTTTCTTTGATCATGGCTTTCAGGTAGTCCAATAATTTTTAAATTGTCTCTCCTGGATCTATTTTCCAGGTCAGTGGTTTTTCCCATGAGATATTTCACATTGCCTTCTAATCTTTCGTTTGTTTGGATCTGTTTAACGGCATCTTGATTTCTCATAAAGTCATTAGTTTCCATTTGCTCCAGTCTAACTCTGAAGGAATGAATCTCCTCAGTGAACTTTTGAGATTCTTTTTCCATCTGGCAAATTTGACTTTTTAAGGCATTCTTCTCCTCATTGCCCTTTGAGTTATTCTATTTTTTAAGGTGTTTTCCTCAGTCAGGCTGTTGACCCTCATTTCATACTTTTCCTGCATCCTTCTCATTTCTCTTTCCAATTTTTCCTCCACTTCTCTTATTTGATTTTTCAAGTCCTTCTTAAGGTCCTCTATGGCCTGCAACCCGCTCATATTTTCTCCTGGGGCTTTTGGAGCAGGACTTCTGACCTCACAGTCCTTTTCCCACTCTATGCCCCGAAAATAGGAGTCTAGGGTTGCATTTTTCTGTTTCCTTTGCCTTGGCATGTTGCCACTTAATGACTTGACTTTTGGGCTTGTTGCCACACTATGTATGGCTTTTAAGGCTAGAGGAATTTTCATACCGAATGTGTGGGGGGCAACTTCCGTTTCTGGCAAGCTGTAAACCCACCCACGACTTCCACCCTAGATCACAATCCAGATCCAGGGAGGTTAAAGCAAGAGCGATTACCCCCCAAGACTGATCGCTTGATCTCCCTACGGTTCAGCAGGCCAGGAGCTGGAGCTGCGTCTGAAAACTACAAAATGGCATGTCTCCTCAGAGGCCTCTAGCCCCCAGGGGAGGAAGCTGACGCATTCCCCAAATACAGGTCCCAAAGTCCATAGGACACTAACCTCTTACTTTGTCCTAGGCATGTCTATGTTGATAATTCTGGAGTTGCCACAGCTACTGGTGTTCTGGGGTTCCTCCAGCTGGCTGTTGGCCCTGGTGCCCTGGGGCTAAAACCTCGGCTCACGGGGACCTCAGCTCAGGCTTGGCTCGGCTTCCCGTGCTCTGCGCTCTGTGCACTGCCGGCTCCCAGACCACTGTGCTGGTCCTTCCTGCAGGGCTGCTGGGCTGTCCTCAGTGGGCGGTTAGCTTCTCTGTGTCATTCTGTGGGTGCTGGGGCCGAAGAAACAATTTCAATATTGTGGAAACACAATCAGAATAGCCCAGGACCTTGCAGCTTCTACACTGAGGGATTGAAGAGCATGGAATATGATATTCTAGAGGGCCAAAGAGCTGGGATTGAAGCCAAGGGTCACCTACCCAGCAAAACTGAGTATCTTGTTTCAGGGGAAAATATGGTCATTCAGTGGAATAGAGGACTTTCAAGCATTCTTGATGAAAAAACCAGAGTTGAATAGAAAATTTGACATTCAGATGCAAGAAGCAAGAGATACTTGAGAAGGTAATCAGGGAAAAGAAATCAAAAGGAACTTATCAAAGTTGGAATATTTACATTCCCACATGGAAAAACAATAACAGTGTTTGATGAAACCTCTCTCATTATGAAAATAATTGAAGAAGGGTACATAGCATATGTTCACAGGTATACATGGATAGAGGGTACAGGTTGAATTTGATGGGAAGGGATGATTTTTTTTTTTTTTGGAGGGCAATTGGGGTTGGGTGACTTGCCCGGGGTCATGTGGCTGGGTTTTTGTTTGTCTGTTGGGTGTCTGTGGCCAGATCCGAGCTCAGGTCCTTCTGACTCCAGGCCTGGCGCTCTGCTCACTGCGCCACCTAGCCCCCCCAAGGAAGGGATGATTTTTAAGGGGCAAAGTCAAGAGGTGAGAGAGGAAAGTGGCAAGAGGAGATGGAGAGAGACAGGGTAGGGTAAACTATCTCATGTAGAAGAGGCAATGGGAAGTAGTTGCAGGGGAGGGGAAGAATAGGAAGGCAAAAAGGCAAAAGCATATTCTCATTGATGTTGGCTCAAGGAGAGAACCACATACATGCTAAATGGAATATCTTACCCTCACTCACTCTCCTGAGTAGGGGAAAGGGGGATGAAAGGGGGGATGATGGAGGGGAGGGCATTTTCGGGGGAGGGGAGCTTGGAAGTACCCACTATAAAAGAGGGACAGGATCAAAGTAGGGAACGGGCCAGGTGGGAGGTGAGACAAGTGGGAGGGAAATATAAGCCGTCTTTTACAATATATCTACTATGGTAATGTTTTGCATAGCTATACATGTACAACACATACTGAATTGCTTATCTTCTCAGAGGGAGTGGGTGACAAGGGAGGAAGGGAATGGATCTGAAAATTGAAGTTTTAAAATTAAATTTTTCATAAGATGTCCAGGTATTGGGGCCCAGAGATTCACCTCGCCCTAATGGCAAAGTCGAAGGGGGTATGGGAGAAGATATGGGAGAGAGCAGATTGGATGAGGGGATATCTAGTGGGACTGCTATTCTGTGGTGGTGGGTAGGGAAAAATGGGGGAAAAATATAACTCATAATATGGTGGAAATGAATGATGTAAACCAGAAAAAAAAAAGATAAATTGAAAGCTTAAAAAAAAAATAACACTGCGGTATAATTGTTTACCTCCCATTAGATTAGTGAAGATGGTAAAAGATGGAGAAAATCATTGTGCAATGAATGTGGAAAACCAGCTTTGACAATTAAACTGTTCTAGAGAAAAAAAATGTAATTATACAAGAAAAATGCCTCTTTGCCAACAGTTTCAACTAGCTTGCTTATGTTGCATTGAGTTTTTTTTAAAGGGAAATAAAAAAGACTTGTGCAAAAATAATACCAGCAGCGTTTGTGGTAACAAACACATGGAAACAAGATATGTGTCAACATTTAGGGAATAGAATGCAGGTGATTATTAGTAATAACTTAGAGAAACATGGGCAGACCTGCTTGAGGCAAAGGAGAGAGACAAAGGAAGTAAATAATCATACTCAATGACTACAAAAATATGAATAAAATGATTAAAAGATAATGAAGTAATATTTTCTGTCATTTACAATCATGCTATTATGTAACTGACCTATCTTTGAGAAAAGTGTCTTATAAAAATCTGTCTTTGTATATGAGTGTGTTAAGTAAGAAGTGTCTATTATATCAAAACACATTTTAAATTACAAATGTATGCTATAAATCAAAAGTAAATAAAACAAAAGTAGTTAATATGGCTTCCATAAGTCCCTTCTATTTTAGAGTCCTACTTCCATCTGTTTCCTCTGCTTCCATATTTCAGTATGTTCGTACCTTTTGTCTGAGAGCTCAGTATTCTCACAACAGCATTCTACCTTGCATTTCCTTCCACCAGAAGCATTCTGGCTCTAGATATTTATATCCTTCTCTTGTCTCATTTTCCTCCCTTGAATCCTCTCTCACATCAAAACTCATCCCAATTGTGCCTCTTTCCATATGGATTTTGTTAGAATTATTTTTCCTAATATAACCAACCAATTTAGGGGCTAAGGATTTAATGTGTGATGCTGACTTCAGTGCAATCACACAAACATTTAT
This sequence comes from Gymnobelideus leadbeateri, assembly GCA_011680675.1. NCBI lineage: Eukaryota > Metazoa > Chordata > Mammalia > Diprotodontia > Petauridae > Gymnobelideus > Gymnobelideus leadbeateri. The sequence continues at coordinate 33,763 of WOXC01009630.1, read as the reverse complement.
TAAGCACTAACTACATGTGGTATAATGTACTAGGCACTGATAATACAAACACAAAATCAGTCCCTGAATTCAAGGAGTTAATGACCTAACAAGATGGGACAAGAATTATGCATGAATAACTAAAATAAAATTTTTAATATGATAAGTACATAAAGGTCAAATAATAGAAAAATAGTTATCTGACAAAACAGAAATATTATGATCCCTTCAACTCTTGGGGATCAGTTTGGCCTTAAAGAAAGGGAAAGATATCAATAGGCAGAGACATGAGGGGTATACATTCCAGGCACACCGGTTAATCTGCTCAAAAATATGTAACCAAAAAAAAAAATAAGAATAAAATCAAGGAACAGAGAATACTTGAGTTTCAGTAGAACACAGAATTCATTAAATCGAGTTACAAGAAAAGAGTTAGGAAAGGTAGTTTGCAAACATAATGGAGAGGTTTTGATGCCAGGTTGATAATTTTGAGTTTTTTTTTTTATTCCTGTTAGGCAACAACAACAAAAATACTTTTGAGTAGGTGCTTAAATCATAGCTCCTCAAAAGTATTCTGATAATCTAGAGAGGAATCACTAATAAGCTCCTCAACACCTACAGATCTAGTTTCACTTAAAAGTGTTTCATAAAGAAATTTTAGGAAGTGTTATTTTCATGTTATCATTAATCTAACAGTGGTGCACAGAGGATAGATAGAAGATAGATCAGTTAGGAGAAAATTTTAATCATCCATATTTGAGAGTCAATTAAATCCTGAAGAAAATTAAAATGAAAAAAGTAGGCAGATTAAAGAGACTCAATGTCGTGGGAGAAGTATAATAATAAAATTTATCAGTACTTTAGGACGTAAAAAGTAATAGGATATATAGGATGAGGAAGAGGGATGAGTTGCATATGATTTCAAAACTATGTGAATGGGATGCTACAGAATTACATGAATGGGAGAATAGGAGTATCATCAACAGAGATAGGAATACTAGGAAGAGATGTATGATTGGGGAGGTTATGGTATCATATATTTCCAATGTTGGAAGATATCTCAGGGACCTTATATTCAAACATTTTGTCTGTTCAAAAACTAGATGATGAATGATCATCCATGTGAAGAACTACATTAATGGGGAATTTGCTACCTTCTAACAGATCCCCACCTCCCATTTTTCCATTTTTGGGGAATATATCTCTTTTATTTTCAGGCCATTCATCAAGTATTGCCTTTTGATCCATCTGTCTCATCTCTCTGTCTATCTCTATTTCTCTTTCTCTATGTATCTTTCTCTCTGTCTCTGTCTCTCTCATTTATTCTCTTTAAGAAATGAATTTTATGAGTCCAGAAAGGAGAATATTTAATAAAAAAACAGGGTAATGACTATTTTTCCTCTATAATTACAAAGTGATATCAAACACATTTGGACTGCTTAGAATCTCCCCTAAGGTGTATTAGTTCCTGTCCCACAGGTATTCCTCTAATAGTGATCATTCTCATTATTCTTCACATATACCAGTTAGAATGGTATTAGGTAAGTGCTTAGGATGATATTGTGTAAATATTTTAATTTGATTTCTCTTACTATTAGTTATTTAAGCATTATTTTAAAATGGACTTTTATAATTCTGTTGAAAACTGCTTTTCCAATATTTTGACCACATTTTAATCACTTCAGCTGTTTTATATATGTGTGTCAGTTTGTTTATATATTAGATATTAGAGTTGTATTAGTAAGATTGCAATTGTTTTGAATGATGAATTTGATAATAATACATATGACAATTTCAATATACAAAGGAAAATAAAAGATTACACATGAAATTCTACATGTACCAAATATGGATCATTGTTCATTTTAAAATACATATCAAATAGAACATGATAATACCAGTACCTTCTTGCTAAATATTCTTATGTTCTTTTCTGTTTTTAAAGTATTTTGTTGACATTTATTCATTTTTGTTGCGTGTTTTTCTATTATTATCACTGTAGATCACTCCCCTTTTCAACAATCCTCACATCTCCAAATGAAAGACTTCTCCTTTGACTATAAATATTGTCAATCAAGTGAATTTATATCATTTAATCTTATAGGAAAATGCTTTATTTTTCATTCTGTATCTGTAGTCTACGACTTCTCCATGACTGGCTTTGGGACTTGTCTGTTAAAAAATGTCTTCAGGTAAATATGGGAGAGGATAGCAAATAGGAAAAAAGAGCTTAATAAAGGTAGGTTATTCATGTTAGAAAAATAGTTCAATGGGCTAAGAGACCATAAGCCAGAGATAGACTAAAGAGAAGTTCTTCCTGAAGAGGTCTAGGATCTGTGAGCTTATTCATTTTTTTTTGATGAATCAATTTCAATATAATTTGATCCCTTTGTTATCATAGGGATGATATGTTACACATTTAGAAACATTATTTTAAGTAGATGTCTATAAGATTCAACAGTCTTGTATAGGTGTCCAAGCAATCCAATAAAGAAATAAATATTTAGATAATAAATGATTGCTAAGTGAATAATTTAGATAGAGAAATATGTGACAGATAGATGGATATATAGAATGACAGATAGATAGATAGATAGATAGATAGATAGATAGATAGATAGATAGATAAAACTAAGAGATACTGTCTAAGAGAGAGGCAGAAATCAGTAACACTCTCATAGAATCAGTAGGGTACAGTCTAGAATAGCTGCTAGGATAGCAGATATAAACTAAGGCTAAAAGGGAGAGGACCTCAAATTAAAATCCCTCTACTCCACCCCAAAAGTCAGTTTCTCTAAAGATATATCAATTTATGATGATTGAGAGCTTAGCCTAACAGTGGGGTTGAAGTACAGTCAATTAATGATGAATGTCCCAAATATTGGGACACACAGGTTCTAAAAGGGAGCTCACAGAAGGAAGGGGTTACTAAAGTGGTATTGCTTTAAAACTGTCTCAAGTTATATATGTGAGTTTACAGTATATTTGAGATTTCCTCAAATTCATGCCTTCACTATAATCATTAATTTGTGTGATACTACAGTAAAGAGCATAGAATAAGGGATATGATCAGGACTGCTATAAAGGGGGAAAAGTCCTGGAACCCATCTCAGAAAATTCATCCAATCCACCATCTCAGTAGCAGCAGAGGAATGTTAAATGGAGACCAGCTGTGGCAGAGAAGTATTTGACTCTTACCATGAAATATCACCCTGTTTCACCAAGCAAATTCGTGGAAGATTTGGTTCTATTCTCCAGTGTAAGCATCCAGCCTTAATTACACTTGTGACACTAACTACCTTTCTGGTGCCACTAACCAGACTGTTCCCTGTAGATTTGGGATAATGATTGTAAATAGTAGACTACCTCAATCAGTATGTTGTGAGACTTAATTAACACTTGTAAAAATTCTTTAAAACCTAAAGGGCTATATACATGTCATATGTTAAGTAGTACAATGATTTAATCATGTAATACTTACTTTTAATAAGAAATGAGCCAGAATACATCATGAAACATATACTTGCACACATATTTAAAAAATAAACCAAAGGTATTCTCAATACTGTCTGATTATGTGAATGTGCTTTAAAATTTAATGAAAATTCACAGAAGAGATGAATTGACTTTGAGCTTTGTGGAACCAAACAGAATGCCATCTGAGTGTCATGGTTAGAGTTGGGACTGTATCCATCCTTTTATTTTCATAATTACCACGAATGAGAACTTATATAGACACTTCCCAGTACTAAGGCTTATGATGCTCACTTGATCATTTAATTAGTGAAATTAATGCACTCACAAATATCATTACATGCTTAACCAAAAAAAATTTTCCCCAGCAATGTTTTTCCCCCCATATTTTTGGAAGAGCATGCTTCAAAATGAAACAAGTTCTCAGTAATTACAACCTTCTAAAGAAAAAAAAAAGAACAAGAAAGGGTTTAATAAATCTTGAGAATTTACTAAATTATAATTTCTGTCCTGTTAAAGCCTAGTACAAAGAATAGCATAAAGAATTGCATTGTGTATAGAGTAGACACTCTCTTGCATTATTTTTTAATTAAAACATTACTTTACTTTTTTGAATGTGAATTGTGTATTTCTATCATAAACAGTTTGCATGTTAAATATAAATTAAATTTTACAAGGTAGGAATAAAATTTTGTTCCCTTGCAGACTCTTCTGAAATCCCTCCTGCTCTCTTTTTGTATTTTTGAATATTTCATTCATTTTTTTTAATCTCCAACTCCTTTCCCTGTAACTCCTCACTACATTCCAAATAGAGCACTCACAAAAAATATAGTCGAGAAATATGTATGTAAGTATACATACATACATATATACATACATATTTGTGTTTAATGGCTGTCATCTCTAGGAGGGAGGGTGTAGGGAAGAAAGGAAAAAAATAAATGATAAATTTATTATACGTTTAATATAATTAGCATGTTGCACATAATAGATTGGCAGTTTTGTGTGCAATCATTTCTTTTTATTATCCTATGCTGTAAAAATATTTTTGTATCATAAAAATAAAATAAACTTTAAAAATAAAATAAATAAAATCACACATTAAATATACCTGAAAATATGCATCACATTTTGCAACTTTAGGACATCACTTCTCTGTTGCATCTCAGCCTTAGAGGCTGCACTTAGTGCACCATCATCTTTAGACAAAAAGCTGTGTGCCAGTTCTCCCTCACCTTTAGTCTTGGCTTGTAGCCTTTCAAATTTAAATAATTTACCATCAGTGTAGCAACTAATCTTGTTGCCATTTTTCCCCTTGTTGAAGGTGTCCAACAACATCCCTAAAAACATCATGCTGGAAAGGAAGGAAATAAGCACACAGCTCTGATTCATTCCATTTGTGAGTGGGAAAGCATAAGAGCTTTGTCCATTATCCAAAACCAAGGATGTCAATTATTACCAATATCTTACCAGAAGTGCTGATGACAATAAGACAACAAGAGGAAATTGAAGCATTGATAATAGGCAATGAAGAAACAAAAATATGACTCTTTGCTGATGATATTATGGCATACTTAGAAAATACTAGAGAATCAACTAAAAAAACTGTTTGAAACAGCAACTTCAGCAAAGTTGTAGGGTATAAAATAAAACCACACAAATCATCAGCATTATATATAATCAAACAAAATCCAGGGGAAAAAGAGATAGAAAGAGAAAGTACATTTAAAATCTTTGGAGGCATTACAAAATGCTTAGAAGTCAATTTGAAATTCAGGGATTATTTATATACAATTAGAAAATATTTTTATTATTTATATACAATTTTATATTTATATATTTAAATATTTAAATATATATTTAAATAAATTTAAATAAATAAATAAATAAATAAATTTAAATAAATATTTAAATATTTATATTATTTATATACAATTAGAAAATATTTTTCACACAAATAAAGTCAGATCTAAACAAGTATCACAATATTTTGTGTCCATGGGTTGCTGAGTGATTCTATTAAAAATGAAAACTCAATGTAAACTAATTTCTTTACTAAGTGAGATACCAATTAAGATACTAAAGTGTTATTTTATAGATTTAGAAAAAATACCAAAGTTCATCTGGAAGAGAAATAGAATACTAATTGAATCAATGATAAAAATGTAAAGGAAGGAGGTCTACAAGTACCAGATTTCAAACTATATTACAAAGCAGCAATTATCAACAAAAATCTAGTAGTGGTTAAGAAATGAAGGGGTTGGTCAATGAAAATGATTAGGCCACCAATAAACAGGGGTTGACCATGGTAATCTAGTGTTTTGGTACATCTGAAGATCCAAGTTTTTGGTCTAAAACCTCACAATTTGATGAAAAAATTACTCAAAGGGAACTGATCAAAAGAAAAGGACCTATATATACAAAAACGATTTATGCTGGATCTTTTGTTTTAGCAAAGTATTGGAAATTGAAGAGATTACTTCCAACTGGAGAATGGCTGAACAAGTTTTAATATATGATTTTGATGAAATATTATTATGCTATATAAAAAGAATGAGCAAGATGATTTCATTAAAACTTGGGGTGACTTTCATCATCTGAAACAAAGTGAGCAGAACCAGGAGAACATTGTACACAGTGACAGCAATATTTTAATGATTATCAACTGTGAAAGACTTGGTTACTCTCAAATACAGTGATCCAAGACATTTCTGAAGTTGTTATGATGACGAATGCTATCTACCTCCAGAGAGAGAATTGAAAACCTCTGATTTCAAATTGAAGTATATATTTCTTTTACTTTGATTTTCTTTTTTTATTAGAACATGCTTAATGTGGAAATATGTTTTGTATGATTTAGCACATAAATTTATATCATATTGTTTATCTTCTAAATGGATGGGAAAGTGGCTCTAAGGAAAAAAAAATCAATACTCAAGCTTTATTTTAAAAATATTTAAATTTTTCTCTTTAGCTGCCCCTCTCTTTTAAAATATATATCTATTTATTTTTAGTTTTCAACATTTACTTACAGAAGATTTTGAGTTCCAAATTTTCTCCTCATCTCTCCACTCACCCCATCCTGAGATGGCATGTTATCGAATGTAATCTCTACATATGCATTTATATTGAACATATCTTCACCTTAGTTATGTTGTAAAGATGAATTAGAACCAATGGGAGAAACCACAAGAAAGAAGAAACAAGCACAATAAGGAAGAAGAAAGAAAGAGAGATAATGATATGATTCAATTTGCATTCAAACTCCAAAATTACTATTCTGGATATGGATAGCTTTTTCCATCATGAGTCCGTTCGAGCTGTATTGGATCCTTGAATTGCTAAGAGGAGATGTCTGTGGAAGTTAGTCATTTCACATTATGGTTGTTACTGTGTATAATGTTCACCTGCTCCTTCTCATGTCAGTCAAACTCAGTTCATTCAAGTCTTCCAACTGTTTCTGAAGTCTGCTTGCTCATCATTTTTAAGAAACAATAGTATTCCATTACATTCATATACCACAGCATGTTCAACCATTCCCCAGTTGATGCTCATCCCTTCAACTTCCAATTCTTGACTACCACAAAAGGATTTGCTATTACTATCTTTGTACATGTAGGTCCTTTTCCCATTTATATGATATACAGAACTAGAAGTGGCATTGCTGGGTCAAAGGCTAAGAACAAGCACAATTTTATAGCTCTTTGGGTATACTTCCAATTTACTCTCTGGAATGGTTGGTCTTCTATTTTTAGTTAGGTATTTTATACTTAGTGCACATATTCATATTGTAACTTATTGTAGCACAATTAGTAGAATATAATTTCTGCTTGAATGCTTTCCAGGTTTGCAGTGGTTTCTAATAAAATAGGGAATCCTTTTCTCAGCAGTTTGTGCCCTGTGGATAATCCAAAACATCCTACCACATTCAATGGCTTCTAAATCTTGGGTTCCTAATCTGTCCCATCAATCAGATTTTCTACTTTAAACCAATATCCATGCATTTTAATGTTTATTACATCATGGAAGTAAAGTTTGAAATTTTGGTTAATTAAAAATATTTCAATGTAAAAACAAATTATGGTAGTGATTGTGGATGTCCTTTACCTGCTTCTGATATTATTGAAAAAAAATCCTCTAGTATCTCTCCATTTTAAATATTTAGCTCTTGATTTTAAATATAATCAGTTTATCATATTGAAGAATCATTCTTTATTCAGATAAAGGTTTGAATTTAAATATGTGTTGCATTGTTTTTTTTTTATTAATAAGGTCTGTTGAATTTGCAATTTTCCTATTATTTGGTTAAGCCTAAGGCCTTGATATAAATATAACTAAATGATTATGTATTATTTTCATGTATAGTTATAACATCCTCATATTTAATTGAATGTTATTGCTTTAAATTTCATTACAGATATTCTTCTATGCTTTCATTTTTCTCTCAGTCATTTGATTTTCTGGGCCATATTTATTTCAAAGGAGTATAATAACATTATAGAACTAAATTATATAGTAACTAAATTATATAGTGACATTATAGAACTATAACATATGAAACATCTTTTTTAGGAACAGACATGTTGACTTCATCTTGTTTTTTATCAGTTATTTTTATGTACAGGATGTCTAGTGAATTGTAAGCTAAGCAGCATCAAATAGTGTCCAATAGATTCTCTTTTTTTTATTGATTATAAAAAAATAGCCAATAAAGGTGGAGGATTCCAAAGTTCCAGTAAAGAACTCTTCCTGGAGGCTAAATGCATAGATTCCCTTACTTTAGGGAGAATAGCTTTATTCAGATAATAGCTTCTTTATGTATCTCCTGGAGCTAAGAGTAGATATTTACTTTGATAAGCACACTATTCTGTATTTTTTGCATAACCTCATGTATTTAGTGAATAGTTGTCTTCCTTTTCTTTGTTTAATATAATGCTGCATTGAATAAAGTCTGAGGTACTCTAAAAATGTACTTAAATAAATAATTATTTTAAATACATTTTCTTTATTACATTAAGATTTTCCAATTGCATGTAATTTTTAAAAATATTCATTCAAAATGAGTTCCATATTCTTGATTTTTATTATATTTCCATTTTCTTCCTAAAGGATACAGGTAGTTTTGCTGGATTTTATTTTTTTGTCAGGGAGTTTTACAATATTTTCTCATTGACCTGAAGCTTTGGACTTTGGCTCTAATACTCCAGGAAGTTTTCATTTTGGGTTCTCCTTCAGGTAGTAATCAGTGGGTTATTTCAATTTCTATTCTATCTTCTGGTTCTAAGATATTATTTAATTTTCTTTTAGAGTTTCTTAAAATGTAGTATCTAGTTTTTGTTTTTGTTTTTTTTTTTTTTTATTATGGCTTTTAGGTACTCCAATAATTCAAAAATTATCTTTCTTTGATCTGTTTTCTAGGTTAGTTGTCTTTCCAATGAAATATTTGATTTCTATTTTTTTTTTGTTATTTTGACTTTATTGCCTCTTGATGTCTCATGCCATCATTAGTTTCCATTTGCCCAATTTAAATTTACCCAATTGTTTTCCTCAGTGAGTTTTTCTGCTTCTTTTTTCATTTGGCCAATTGACTTACTTCTTTTTTTTTTTTAAGTTCTTTTCATTTTTTCAGAATTTATTTATTAATTTTTAGTTCTTAACATTCATTTCTCCAATATATTGAGTTCCAGATTTTATCTCCATCTTCCCATTATCCCCCACCCCAAGATGGCATGCATTCAGATTACCCCTTATCTCTGTATGCCCTCCATTATAACTGTCCATTACCCCCACTCCTTACCCCCTTCCCACTTACTTTCTTAAAGGCAAGATGCATTTCTATTACCACTTTACTTGTATATCTTATTTCTTGGTTGAATGTAAAAACAATTATTTAAAATTTGTTTTTAAAACTTTGATTTCCAGATTCTCTCCCTTCTTCCCTCCTCTCCTATCCCCATTGAGAAGACAAGCAATTCAATATAGATTATACATATGTAGTCATGCAAATCATTTACATAGTAGTCATATGGTGAATGACTAACTATATTTCACCCCATCATATCCAGGACCCCATTTATTCTATTTTATCCTTTCCACAAGTATATACTTCTGATTACCCCCTCCCACAATTTGCCCTCCCTTCTATCATTCCTCTATTATCCCATTCCCCCCTACTTTCCTATTTAGGGTAATATACCCAACTTGAATGTGTATGTTATTCCATCCTTAATCAAATCCAATGAGAGTAAGTTTGTTTCATTTCCTTTCACCTCCCCACTCTTTCCTTTTTCTTTTGGTCATTCCTCTTGCCCCTTTTTATGTGAGATAATTTACCCTAATTTACCTCTCCCTCTCCTTCTCCCAATATATTCCTCTCTCATGCCATGATTTTAATTTTTTAGATATCATCCCTTCATATTCAACTCACCCTGTGCCCTTGGTCTACACATACATGTATACATACATACATACATACATAGAGTTAAAAATAGTTTCTCTTGGGGGAGCAGAGCCAAGATGGAGACATAGTAGCAGGAAAACTCCATGTGCTCTCCCCAAACCACCTCAAATGCCTATAAAATATGACTCTAAACAAACTTTAGAGTGACAGAACCCACAAAGTGACAGAGAGAAAAAAAATCTCCTGCTGAAGAGAGCCCAGCAGGTCAGCAGGAAGGTTTCATCCCAGTTTGATGGTAGCAGAGCAGTACCCCATGTAAGCCCATGGTTTTAGCCCTAGGGAAGCCAATAGGGACTTGGGAAGAGTGGATCACCAGCAGTTGTGGCAGTTTATGGAATTATCAAACCATAAATGCAAAAGACAAAGTAAAAGGTCAGTGTGGACTTTGGTAACAGGGGCTCTGGAAGTGTGCTTGGGCCTCTGCCACCAGGGTGAGAAGTGGCTGGGATGTGGTGGCACATGAAGCTGCCACTGCATGTCTGCTTCACAGCTCCTGGCCTGGAGATTGTAGGGGGACCAAGTGACCATTCTGAGGGGAAATTGCTCATTCTTTAACCTGCTTGGCTCTGGATCGCTGTCCTAGATAGAGGTCCTGGGGTTTGTGACCAGGTGCCAGAGCAAGTTGCAGCTTCAGAGAGGGTAGACGATTAATAGCTCAGGCAGCTTAGAAAAACCCAGGGATTTGGGACAAAGCTCTCCTCTCTGGAAACAGAGTTCTACTGGGGCAAAGAGCTCAAAAGTCAAGTAACTGAGTGGCAACATAAGCAAGTGAAAGAAGCAAAGTAAGCACAGCAATTTGACTTTAGATTCCTTTTTTGGAGACAAAAGGGATCAAAACATGGAGTGGGAGGAAGACAACAATGTCAGAAGTTCTACAACAAAAGCTTCCAAGAAAAAAAAATAGCTGGTTAGAGGCCATAGAGGAGATTGAGAAGGATTTTGAAAACCAAATAAGAGAAGTGGAGCAAAAATTGGGAAGAGATATAATAATGATGAAAGAAAATCATGACAAGTGAGGCAACAAACTGACTGAAAAAAATAACACCTTAAAAATAGACTAACTCAAATGGCAAATGAGTCCCAAAAAGCCAATGAGGAGAAGAATGCCTTAAAAAGCCAAATTTCCCAGATGGATAAAAGATTTTCAAAAGTTCACTAAAGAGAACAATTCCTTCAGAATTAGATTGGAGCAAATGGAAGTTAATGACATTAGGAGAAATCAAGATACTCTTAAATAGATCTAAAGAAATGAAAAAAAAATAGAAATTAAACTAGAGGAAATGGAATCTAATAATTTTATGAAAAAAACACAATATGATAAAAACAAATCCAAAAGAATTAAAAAAGAGAAGGCAATGTGAAATAGCCCATTGCAAAAGCCACTGACCTGGAAAACAGATCAAGGAGAGATAATTTAAAAATTATTGGACTATCTGAAAGCCATGATCAAAAAAGAAGCTAGAAACAATCCTTCAATAAATTCTTGGTGGAGCCAAGATGTCAGAATTGAAGGTGTAACTGTTCTAAGCTCCTCCATGAATCCTGTTACTAAACTTTAAAAAGTGAATCTGAATCGATTTTATAGTGGCATAATCCACTGGAAGATGGAGCATGGTAGATTCCCAGGCCAGGAAAGTGCCCAATTAGGGCTGGGCACCGGAAGTGAGGAGCATGAGGGGGAATGCACCAGTGCAGACCAGGGAGCAAACTATAGCTGAATGAGAAGGATCACCAGCCAACAGAGGAACCCACCACAAGGGTGACTCACAGCAGTCTCACTGGCAAAGGACGGAGGATCCATCAGAGCTGGGTAAGAGAAAGTTCAGGGACCACAGAATACGCAGCAGCTTCTCCTGGGGCTATCAGCTCACAGCCTGGAAGTTTTAAAATCACCTACCTGATTTCTTAGAAGCCAAGATGGCAAAGTAAACTCTAGCTGCTCTGATTACTTCTCCCTGACCTAGAAAACCCAGAGATAAATGGCCTACCCAGAGTAAAATCCTGAAATAGTGGAAATAGCCTCAGGCTTAGGAGTCACTGAGAAAAAGCGTAACTGAGGCAGTAAGGAGTCTGAAGTGAAGGGCAGGAGGGCCCCAACAATCTCCACTTCACCCGACCAGCAAAAGCTTCCAAAACCCATGATGGTAGAGCCAGAAAGCTCTAACAGCACAAGCCCAGGTGGACCTTAGCACCACCAGGGGAATCTGCAGACACCAGCACTGTCAGTGGTCAGTTGCTGAGTCTGCCTGAGCTGTAGCCCAGGGGCATTTAGGTGGAAATCTGATGTGGCCAGATCACCCCCTCCCCCACAGGTTACTCTATGAGCCTCAGGGTAACTAAGGGGAAACACTGAGAATCCTGGCCTTGGCCTCAGTCTAGACACACAGAGGCTACAGCACACAAAGTCAACAACCAGGCCTTTAGCTCCCAGCCTGAAAAATTGTTCTTTTCCTCATTTCTTTTTTGGACCTCTTCTGCCATTTGAGATAGTCTAATTTTTAAGGTATTCTTTTCTTCAGTATTTTGGGGGTCTCCTTTAGCAAGCTGTTTATTCATTGTTCATGATTTTCTTGCATCACTCTCATTTCTCTTCTCAATTTTTCCTCTACTTCTCTTACTTGATTTTCAAAATCTTTTTTGAGCTCTTCCATGACCTACAAACAATTCATATTTTTTTTAGGTTTTCAGTGCAGGAATTTTGTCTTTCTTTTCTTCTTCTGGTTGTATGTTTTGTTCTTTTTTGTCACCAAAGACAAATACTGTAATTTGATTTCTCTCCCTCTGTTTGCTCATTTCCCCAGTCAATTACTTGTCTTTTGAGTTCTTTGCCGAGGAAGGTCTCTGCTTCCAGAATCACGAGTTATCTGTCCTAAATTTCTGGTGTTTTATGGCGCTGTTGTCAGAGCTACTTCTAGGCAACTGTAAATTTTCAGTTCTTCAAGTTGATATGATTAAAGGAAAGGTGCTTATTCATCTCCTGGCCTGTAATTTGGTCTGTGTGTGACCACAGGAACTCTTTTTTGTCTCGGAACTTTGAGAAGGACTACATGTCCACATCTACCACAAGCTATTCCACTCCAGTGCTTCCCCTCAACCCAGGATCACCAACCAAGACTGCAACCCAGATAAAAGCAGGGAATAGCAAGAAAATCCTGCCTGAATGCTAGTAAAGAGATCCCTGCAATTCTCTGAACAGCCACTTGATTCTGCCACCATCTCTGAGTCTCAAGGTCACTGCTGTCATCACCACCACGACCTCCACCTCCCCAGTGTTGGGACCATACTGAACTATTCTCTCACCTTGGTGCAACAGAGTTTCCCCACTGATTTTTAATTCTTTCTTTGGCATTTGTTAATTTAGAAGTCTGGAAACTGCCACAGCTGCCAGTAATTCATTCTCCTGAAGCCTGCTCCAGTAAGTCTGTGCTTGCACAGCCCACACAGGTCTGTGCTTTGCCTCAAACTCAGTTCATTAGATACTTCCTGTTAGCCTGCCAGGTTGTCTTCAGTTTGAGATGGGTTTAATTCTATCATTTTGTGTTTTCTGTAGCTCTAAAATTTGTTTAGAGTCACTTTTACAGATATTTTGAGGTGATTGTGGGAAGAGTTCAGGAAAGTTCCTGCTTTTACTTCACCATCTTGGCTCTACCCCTTAAGTTCTTTTCTTCCATAATTCTTTTATCATGAGTCAATCATGTTATTTAAAAATATATTTTTGTGATCTTTTTTAAACAAAAACCTGAAACCTTTATTTATAATTTTATTTCATAAATCTCATTTCATTTACAATATTTTCTACTCTTTATATCTTTATTTAACACTTCCTGTAATTTTTGTCATTGCTGCTGCTTGGTCATTTTCTCAGTCTAATTTTTTACTTTGAACTTTATGTTAAAGTTGAATTCTGCACACCTGGGAATTTGGAGGCGATGTATCAAGCTTTAGATTTTTCCATCCTGTTTTTTTTGTTTGTTTTGTTTTGTTTTGTTTTGTTTTGTTTTGTTTTGTTTTGTTTTTTTAGAATGAATTCTGGTGGTGTATAAGTTTTTGGAACTTCTGAGGTAGTGTGATCCCAGAAGAAGCATGGTCAATCCTTTCCCTATCTATATTATGGTCTTTAACCATGAATGGTTTTGACTCTGTTGAAACTACAAGAGTAGGTACTGCTCTTAGCCCAGGAACTGAGACACAGTCCCTTCACCTCCTATGGCTGCAGGCACTAGTTTTCCTCTCAGCCTTGTAAATATGACATAGAATTGTGTATAGTCAATAGACTTGCCACTCAGTTCCAGCTGTACCAAAGCCAGGAAGTGGTCCCTTCAATCACTTTCTGATGAGTTTTCCAACCTCCATACTATCTCTAGTCTGAGACCTCTTAAAGCTGCTGTTAATGCTCTCTTGGATGTCTGCAAAGTCCAACACTAGAGCTGCTGCTGTGTACACTTTGGGCTATCACACATCCTGGTATAACAGATCTTCCTTTCTAATCTCCAAAATTGTCTTTGGCTGGAAAAAAATATTTCACTCAGACTGTTTTTCTTCAACCATTTCATTCCAAACTTGATTTGAGTCATTATTTTAAAGTTGTTTGAAGGGGAATGTTGAGAAATTTCAGCTGTATCTTATCATCTTGACTCCATCCATTTTGTCCTTTGGAAGTCCTTAATGTACCTCTTTGCTAAGCTCATTCTAGATACCTTCCATCTTGATGTCTACCTCACCCCACCTACTTGGTTCAGTCTTAATTGACTTCTCATTGCTATTATCTGACCACAACCTCAAGAATACAGAATGGTAAGTAATACCCTTTTTGAGTTTCCCCTAAAATTCTGCTATAATAAGTTGTCCAATTTCTTAAATTTTATGAATAATTTATTTAATACCAGAGATAATTTTCTTTGAATGTTTTTTACAGAATTGATCTGTAAATTAATTTGGGTATAATATCCCATGCATACATAGCAACCTTCTGAGTTTATTTATGAATCATTAAATTTCTTTTTCAAAGTTTTTATCATGTAATTTTTCTGTGTTTATCTTGTTAACCTGGGCATTTTAAATATTTTTAGACAATTAATCTATTTAATTTAGTTATATTTTTTGCAGGTAATTAAGCAAAATACTTTTTTGGACAATTTTCTTGTATTTCTTATGAATTATCTTGTTCATATTCTTCAATACAGTGACACTGGCCTCATAGATGTCCCACAAACAAGACACTACATTTTTGGCTATTGGCATTCTTTCTAACTGTCCTCTATGCCTGAACTTCTCTCTCTTCTCCACTCTTACTACTGGTTGGCTTCAATAAAGTTGTATCTAAAATTCCACCTTCAATAGAAAGTCTTTCCCTCATTTCTCTTAATTCCAGTGCCTTCTTTCTGTTAATAATTTCCTATTCATTATATATATGTCAATTTATTTATATGTGCTTCCATGTTGTCTCCTTCATTAGACTGCGAGCTCCTTGAGGTCAGGAATTGTCTTTTACCTCTTTTTATATTTCTAGTACTTAGCACAATGCCTGGCATATAGCAGATACTTAATAAATATTGATTGATTGATTGATTGGCATAGCTAGCATAATGAACTGAGTTTCATACCCAATTAGTTAAACTCTTTGATCTCTGCACCTAAAAAGAAAAAAATGCAGCTTCCAATTGATCATTTTGTGGTGACTTTTCTCTGTGGTTTGATTAGCTTTTTCATTAAACATTTTAAGTTACACCTTTTAGTTCATATACATTGAGTGTAAATGCATTATGTATGTTGCTTGGAGCGTACCAGAGCTTCCTTTTTTATTTCTTTTGATCATGTTTAATTTTACTCTTGTCTTGTCTAAAATCATGATGGTCGCATCTGATTTTTGGATGTTCCTGAATCATAATGAATTCTTCTCTGTTCCTTCATTTTAAGTTTATGGAATTTTATATTTCAAGTGTGTTGCTTGTAAGGAGCATATTTTCAGATTGTGCTTCCGAGTTTATCCAGTTCAAAGTCACAGTTATGATTGTTAATTGTGTCTTCCTTTCCTTCATAATCATTTGTGCTTTTGTCTTTGCCACCTGCTTCAACAACAAAAAGAAAACAAACAAATGAAAGGGAACAATGCTGGTAAGCTGTAAATACTTCAAATGGCCTCATAATAGACCTTTGATCCTTCTCTCTTCAGGCAGTCCAGTCCCATCTCATTGATTCTTATACTGTTTCCCCCTTTATTATTTTTCCTTTTGGACTCTCAAAATTTGAAGTGTTTTTTTTCTTTCTTTCTTTTTTTTTTTGACCTGTGACTATTTTCTTTCCAACTCTACCTTCCCCATTAAGCTCTCCTCTCCCTTTTTCTCATTTTGACATATCTCCTTGAAAAATTTATTTAATATATTATTAAATATATTGAGAAATTACTCAATTTTAATGGATTTATCTGCCAAACTCTTTATGTAGCTGTTGGCATTACACTTTTTACTCAGTATTGATAAAAGTGAGGTGGACAAGTGTTTACTTCTGTCATGTCCTTTACTCTACTTAGAGGCTCTTCTTCTGAGCATTAGAAGTTATGAAAATAGTGACTTGTTTTTCTTTTCTTCTAATTTCTAGCCTATATCTTCCTTGCCTCCTGCCTTCAAATTATTCTCTTTAAAAATGTAAGAGAACCCTCTGTAAAGCCTTGTATTCACCGAGCTCCAGTCTGTATATGATGCTCTAAAATAATGAGATTCGAAAAGGGACACTTTTCTTTTAGAATGAAAGGATTTTCTTAATATTTTTTCTCCTTCCAGTTGCTCAAATTCATTTTTCTAGTTTTGTCTTGCTCCTTTTTTTTGACATTATCAAGGCTGTGCTGTATTTTTTTTGTTGTTAAAAATTACCCAATTACATTTGAATCTGGTTCTGTGGGTGAGTTTTGCAATACCAGGATGTGAGTTAGATGCATCAGCTCTAGATATATCTAACTATAAAATAGACTGATTTTTTAGTGCATTTTCTTTTTTTTTTAAACAAATGCTTTATTAACTTCTGTTTTACATCCTTCATTTCCACCAGATTTTGAGTTACAATCATTTTCCCCCCGTTATTCCCCTACCCAACCTCCCAGAATAGCAGTCCCACAAGATATCCCTTCCTCCAATCTGCTCTCTCCCATACCTTCTCCCATACCCCCATCGACTTTTCCATTAGAGGAAGATGAATCTTTGTGTCCCAATGCCTGCACATCTTATCTCCCAATTATGAGTAAAAGAGTATTAATAATAGAATTTATATATATTTGAAACATTTAATGTTAAGACCTCGTATGTCAGATCCATTTCCTGCCTCCCTTGTTATGCATTCCCTCTGGGGAGATAAGTGATTCAGTATATGTTGTACATGTCTAGCTATGCAAAACATTATCATAGTAGATATATTGTACAAGGCTGCTTATAATTCCCTCCCACTCATCCCACCCCCCACCTGGTCCATTCCCTACATGTTCCTGTCCCTCATCTATAGTGGGTACTTCCAACCTCCCCTCACCCCAAGGATGCCCTCCCATCCATCATCTCTCCTCTCATCCCCCTTCCCCCTATCCTGCTGCAGGTTGAGATATGCCATTTAGTATGTATGTCATTTTCTCCCTGAACCAAATTCAATGTGAATGTGGTTTTGCCTTTTTAGCCTTCCTTATTCTCCCCCTCCTTTGCAACCACTTCCCCTTGCTTCTTCTACATGGGATAGTTTACCCTACCTGTCTCTCCCCATCTCCTCTTGCCACTTTCCTCTCTCACCTCATAATTTCATCCCTTGAGTATTCTCCCTTCCCAACAAATTCAACCTATGCCTTCTATCCATATATAACTGTAACCATATACACACACATTCACATATGTATTCATATGACCATACACCCCTTCTTCCATTATTTTCATAGTGAGAAAGATTTCATCAGTCACAGTTATTATTTTTCCATATAGGAATGTAAATAGTTCAACTTTGATAAGTTCCTTTTGATTTCTTTTCCTTGATTACCTTCTCAAGCATCTCTTGCTTCTTGTGTCTCAATGTCAAATTTTCTATTCAACTCTGGTTTTTTCATCAAGAATGCTTGAAAGTCCTCTATTCCACTGAATGACCATATTTTCCCCTGAAACAAAATACTCAGTTTTGCCGGGTAGGTGACCCTTGGGTTCATTCTCAGATCTTTTGCCCTCTGGAATATCATAGTCCATGCCCTTTGCTTTAACCTCCCTGGATCTGGATTGTGATCTAGGGTGGAAGTTGTGGGTGGGTTTACAGCTTGCCAGAAACGAAAGTTGCCCCCCACACATTTAGGACAAAAATTCTTCTATCTGGCCTTAAAGCCATAATGTGGCAACAAGCCCAAAAGTCAAGTAATTAAGTGGCAACATGCCAAGGCAAACGAAAGAGAAAAATGCAACCCTAGATTCCTATTTTGGGGGCATAGAGCGGGAAAAGGACTGTGAGGTCAGAAGTCCTGCTCCAAAAGCCCCAAATGAAAATACAAGCTGGCTACAGGCCATAGAGGACCTTAAGAAGCAGATAAGAGAAGTGGGGGAAAATTTGGGAAGAGAAATGAAAAAGATTCAAGAAAAGTATGAAATGACAGTCAACAGCCTGACTGAGGAAAACAACACCTTAAAAATAGACTAACTCAAATGGCAAAGGAGGCCCAAAAGGGCAATGAGGAGAAGAATGCCTTAAAAAGTCGAATTTTCCAGATGGAAAAAGAATCTCAAAAGTTCACTGAGGAGATTCATTGCTTCAGAGTTAGACTGGAGCAAATGGAAGCTAATGACTTTATGAGAAATCAAGATGCTGTAAAGCAGATCCAAAAAAAAGAAAGATTAGAAGGCAATGTGAAATATCTCATGGGAAAAACCACTGACCTGGAAAATAGATCCAGGAGAGACAATTTAAAAATTATTGGACTAACTGAAAGCCTAAAAAAGATTCCAAAAAGAAAACTCCCAGAAATATTATAGCCAGGTTCCAGAATCCCCAGATCAAGGAGAAAATACTACAAGCAGCCAGGAAGAAACAATTTCAATATTGTGGAAACACAATCAGAATAGCACAGGACCTGGTAGCTTCTACACTGAGGGATCGAAGGGCATGGAATATGATATTCCAGAGGGCAAAAGATCTGGGAATGAACCCAATGGTCACCTACCCGGCAAAACTGAGTATTTTGTTTCAGGGGAAAATATGGTCATTCAGTGGAATAGAGGACTTTCAACCATTCTTGAGGAAAAAACTAGAATTGAATAGAAAATTTGACATCCAGACACAAGAAGCAAGAGATGCATGAGAAGGTAATCAGGGAAAAGAAATCAAAAGAAACTTATCAAAGTTGAACTATTTACATTCCTATATGGAAAAGCAGTAACTGTGACTGATGATATCTTTCTCACTATGAAAATAATGGAAGAAGGGTGTGTGGTCATATGAATACATATGTGAATGTGTGTGTATAAGGTTACAATTATATATGGATAGAGGGCATAGGTTGAATTTGTTGGGAAGGGAGAATACTCAAGGGATGAAATTATGAGGTGAGAGAGGAAAGTGGCAAGAGGAGATGGGGAGAGACAGGGTAGGGTAAACTATCTCATGTAGAAGAAGCAAGGGGAAGTGGCTCTAGGGGAGGGGAAGAATAGGAAGGCAAAAAAGGCAAAACCACATTCTCATTGAATTTGGTTCAGGGAGAGAATGACATACATACTAAATGTGATATCTCAACCTGCAGTAGAATAGGGGGAAGGGGGATGAGAGGAGGGATGATGGATGAGAGGGCCTCCTTGGGGGGAGGGGAAGTTGGACGTACCCACTATAGAAGAGGGACAGGATCATGTAGGGAATGGACCAGGTGGGGGTGGGATGAGTGGGAGGGAATTATAAGCAGCCTTGTACAATATATCTACTATGATAATGTTTTGCATAGCTAGACATGTACAACATACACTGAATTACTTATCTCCCCAGAGGGAATGCGTAACAAGGGAGGCAGGAAATCGATCTGAAATACGAGGTCTTAACATTAAATGTTACAAATGTATATAAATACTAAAAAAAAAATAAAAAAAGAAATAAAAAAATAAAAAAAAAATTAACTGTTGGGAATAAAAGAATTTGTTATTAAAGGAAGAAAGCTGGGAATCATTTGAATATACTTAATATTTTAGGAGAATTGATTTGAAGATATTCAGAGAAAGACACTTAGATTTCCACTATCTAAAAGTCTATGAAAAGAAAAGCCATTTAAAACTTCCAAAAATAATAATAAAAAAATAGAATTCTGAAAACACAGGACAACAATTTCCATGAGAAAGAAAACAATCTATTATCAGAAATCACTGCCATTGACTCACATGGAGTTTAACAATTGCCTCTGAAATTTAAAAAGGCATGTTAAGAAGATGAAAATGAGTAGATTTAATAAAGTTATATAATTGTAGAATAATCCTACAAAATAGTGTCAATAATACTAGAGTGCAGAATGAGTTGTCCCTGGCAAGTAAATTTAAAGATAATATAATGGATTGGGGTGTTTTCAGCTGTACAGCAGAGCAGAAGGTAAGTGAAGGAATGGGACCAACACTCAGGAAAGATGGGAAAAGGGAGCAATTGTCCTTCATTTTTCCTCTGCTAAAAAATAAACTTTAAACTGGAAAGGAGAGAATTATTTTTTTTTTACAGATCTTTAGCATGGGAGCATGAATAAAGGGTTAGAGTTGGGGTCAGAAAACCTGGAGTTAAGATTTACCTCTGACAACATACAAGGGTTGATTTGAATGGTTAAGTCACTTAACTTCTCAATGCCTCCAAGCAACTCTTTAAGTCTGTTAGATGCAGACATGTTTCTGATATGCATTAATGAAGCAATTTCATCAATGAAAGATTCCCATACCCATAAAATTACAGGTTCAGATGCTCCTTACCCACACAAAATGATAAATCTTCATAAATATTTTCAAGATAATTTCTTACAGTTAAAACTTCAGTTTCCTGATTTCTTGAGTATTCTTTGTGAAAAAACAGCCTGATAAAATTTGTTTTTTTAATTCAATAAGTATAATTAGAAATACAAAATATTATTTCTTTGCCTTTGATACATTTTAACTTACTCTATTTGATTAAAATGAATGATTTCTTTTTTGGCAAGTATCTATTAGAATTTGTAGATTAAGTATCTTACCCAGTTCCATTTTTCATAGTAATTTCACATTTGCAAAGATATATATTATATTTTAATGCATTGTCACAGAGCACCTTTTTGCCCAGTTAGACAATTAAACATAGTGTATATTATAAATGGACACAAGGTACAATGAATGTAAATTTCCCCTGGAGCACATAGAAAATCTACCATGAAACTGGATGCATAGATTATAAAACTCAATGTAAGATGAATTATTCACATTTTATGTAATGAGACAGACACTGCAGTATGTAGAAAACTGGCTAATCTATCAGAACATACTATAACTACACATTTCTAATTGTATTTGCTAAAAAACATGAGCAAACAAAAACAATGTGCTAAAGAAAAAATGCAAACTTCTGCCAAATGAAGTTAAAACAGAAAGGATGTTTTTTTTTTATTATTAAATGTAGTGAGTTAGGGTAGAATTATGTGTTATCCTAGTCCTTGATGAGCTACAAAATTCCTTTGAGTTCAATACATATATTTTACACTGACAGCCATGCAGTTGGAATTGCAATTAACTTAGTGACTATGGTCACATTTTAAACTCTTTGTATCCACTGATTTACATTGTATTTTTTCAATGCAATTCTCATGGGGTCTAATTATTTGATTCGATAAAGTATTGCTTAACCATATAGAGGGCTTTTAGAAAATTATTAATTCTTATAGATCGCTGATGCACCCCACTAAGAGTCAACAGCACCCTCAAATGATTCTTTTTTTTCCCTTAGAGAGAAGAAACTTGAAGACTGAGTCATGCATAAAGAATAATAACAACAGTAATGGTGACAATGAATTATGTTGGCATTTCTAAGATCTGAATTTTAAAATAACCCTGTGAAGTTGTTGTTGATGCAACTATTGTTAGAGTGATGATGATGATGGTAATGATGATGTCATTTCCTCTTTTCAATGGCGCTCACTTGGAAATAATTCTGGAATAAACCATTTTCTTATCATAATTACCAGAAACATATATACACAGATGTGTAGATGTGTGTATACATAACATATAGTGTGTGCATACATGCATGCATGTGTGTATGCATAGACATAAAATATTCATATAGAGAACTTCTGTTCTACATCATCTCCTTTGGTGTTCACACCAACAACCAAAGATTCTTCCAAACTTGAAAGAATTAGAACTCCCCAGGGGCCTTGTGGCTAGACAGCCTTTATCTATTTGTTGAATTGAAATGCCTGATGAAGTTCATTCCCATGCTAAAGTAGAGTAGCTAATAATTTCTTGATCAGAAAAAGTTAAATCCATCCTTCAAATGGTGAAGATTCCAAAAATACAGATTGTTCCAAGCTTCAGGGTGTTTTTTGTTTATTTGTTTCATTTTAGTAAAGAGCTACTTGTTGTGGTCCCTGAGTTTTCATTTCTTCCTAGGCTGAATGGTCTAAGGAGAAGTTTGTTTACTACTCTACTGGCCTGTGCTCTGATCTGGGAGGTACCCCAAGCGATCGTTTCTGCCTTGAAATGGTGACCAAGTTCTTTTCTTCCTTGTATCTGTAAGGTCTGGTATATTAGTGCTCATAGTGGCCCTAGGATTGTCATTGAGGACAGCTCCCCAGAGCCACAAATAGAGAATAAAACAGTACTATACTATGTGCCAGCAAAGGTACATCTGTATTCTCATTCTGACCTCTTGTCTGACCCTCTTATTATATGTGATCTGAGAGGTCTGGAAGCAGCCACAAGAGCCACTGATTGACTCACTCTAAAGGCCTGCTGCCTTTTTGCTGGAGGGGACAACTTATGTTCCTACAATTTCTTTTTAAGAGCTATACTGTGCTCTTATATAATCTTGGTGTGACAGAGCTTTCCTGTCATCCTTCTAAGCTGCTTTGTCCTAGAAAATTGCTTCCCGAAATCCTTTAATGGTTTCATTCTCTCCAGAATTCATTTTATGGCACTATTTAAAGTTGATTGTAGGGAAATTTGGGAGAGCTTTGGCAAATCCCAGACTTTTCTTGGCCATCTTTCATTTTAGTTCTTATTAATATTTTATTTTTCCCTATTACATGGGGGGAGGAACAATGTTAACAATCTTTTTTTCCCAGATTTTGAGTTCAAAATTTTCTCGCCCGCTAATTCCCTCTTTTTTTTATTGGAGAAGGTGGAAGCACAAAGCACATGAAAGTCCTATTTCTACTCCACATGTCTTGACTCTGCCACCCCATGTTCGTTTTCTAATGAGATACTTCACATTTTCTTTTTTTCATTCTTTATTGATTCTTGATGTGTCTTAGAGTCATTAGATTCCATTCACCTGACTCTCGTTTTTAAGGAATTATTTTCTTCCATGAGCTTTTGTGCCTCTTTTTTTCCATTTGGTCAATTCTGCTTTCTAAAAAGTTATTGTTTTTTGTTTTGTTTTTATTTTTGTATTTTTTTCCATGAATGAAGTTCTGTAACTCTCTTTCTATTTGACCAATTTCTTTTTAAAGAGTTTGCCTTTTTTCAGTATTTTCTGTGCTTCTTTTACCAAGCTGTTATCTTTCCATAATTTTCTTGCAACACTGTAATTTCTTTTCCCAATTTTTTCCTTTACAAACCCTTAGTTGATTTTTTTTATTAAACAAATGCTTTAACTTCTGTTTCACATCATTCATTTCCGCCAGATTTTGAGCTACAATTTTTTCCCCATTTTTCCCCTACATACCATCCCAGAATAGCAGTCCCACAAGATATCCCTTCCTCCAATCTGCTCTCCCCCACATCTTCTCCCATACCCCCTTCGACTTTTCCATTAGGGCAAGGTGACTCTATGTGTTCCGATGCCTACACATCTTTTCTCCCAATTACATGCAAAAGAGTATTAATAATAGTATACATATATATATATATATATATATATATATATACACACACACATATATATATATACACACACATATATATGTTTGAAACATTTAATTTTAAGACCTCAAATTTCAGAACCATTCCCTTCCTCCCTTGACACTCATTCCCTCTGGGAAGATAAGTAATTGACTATATGTTGTACATGTCTAGCTATGCAAAACATTACCATGGTAGATATGTTGTACAAGGCTGCTTATACTTCCCTCCCACCCATCCCACCCCCCACCTGGTCCATTCCTTACTTTGATCCTGTCCCTCTTCTATAGTTGGGTACTTCCAACCTCCCCTCCCCCCAAGAATGCCCTCCCATGTGTCACTCCCCCTCTTGTCCCCCTTCCCCCTATTCTGCTGCAGGTTGAGATATCCCATTTAGTATCTATGTCATTCTCTCCCTGAACTAAATTCAGTGAGAATGTGGTTTTGCCTTTTTGCCTTCCTATTCTTCCTCTCCAGAGTGGTGTGCTGTCGCCTCCCAGAGAGCTGTGCTGGCCCTTCCTGCAGGGCTGCTGGGCTGTCCTCAGCAGGAGGTTAGCTTCTCTGTGTCTTTCTGTGGGTGCTGGGGCTCCAGAAGTTGTTCAGAGTCCCCTTTCACATGGTTTGGAGGTGATCTGGGGGGAGAGCACCTTGGAAGTGATGTTTCTACTTTGCCATCTTGGCTCCTACCCCAATAATTTCTTGAAAGATGATTCCTTGGCTCTCTTTTTGATCATGGCTCTCAGGTAATCCATTATTATTATTATTTTTAGTTTTCTCTCCTAAATCTATTTTCCAGTTAAGTTATTTTTTCAATGAGATATTTCACATTGCCTGCTATTCTTTTTCATTATTTTGATTTTATTTTATAATCTCTGTATTTCTCATAGAATCATTAGCTTCTATTTGTTCCATTCTAACTTTTATGCAATTATTTTCTTCAGTGAGCTTTTCAACCTCCTTTTCCAATTGGCTGATTGTTTTGTTTGGAAGGGGTAAGGCAGTGCCATTTGGGTTAAGTGACTTACCTGAGGTCACACAGCTAGAAATTGTAGTGTCTGAAGCTGAATTTGAAATCTGGTCTTCCTGATTCCAGGGCTGTTGCTCTATTTACTGTGCCACCTAGCCTCCCCTCAATTCTTTATTTTTATTTTTATTTTTGGCATAATTCCAATAAATAACTTTTACTTCTGAATCTAGTGAAGGTTGGGCACTGAATTCAGTTCTGGCTAGTATCAAAAGAAGGTCCCTTGGCTTAGAGCTGTCTTCATTAATAGACTCTGTTATGTTTGATCTTCCTGATCCCGTACAAGGATTTTGAAGTTTTGTAACATAAGATTGTTTAAGGCGCTTGGCAAGATGTGTTCTGATATGCCCCCTGGGCAATATCTTATTTCCTTCTAAACTTTTCACTAGGCATGTGATTTTGAACCATCTCCATGTTGCTCTCCATTCTTTCTGCAAGCAATTCTTCACCTTTCTTCTTAAGCTTGCTATCTCTTTCTCCAGTTGAATTATCTTCTTTTTTTGCCTCTATGGGGCTTCTAAAGGCATAGCTGTGTTCAAGTAGAACTTGCTGACAGCTAACATTGGATTACATATTGGATGGTTCTATTGGGATGCAAGAGTTTTTCTTAGGAATATTTCTAGACTTGGGTTTCATTGATTTTAGATGAGTATAGAAATCAAAAATTGTTGGTATGGCATCCATTTTAAGTCTTCTTGTCTGTCCTGTGGAAACTGACGTTGATGTGCTTGTTGTAGGTGGCTGCACATACCACTGCAGCGCAGTTGGTCAGCATCTCTCTAACTGCCCTCATCCGAACAAGGCAGAGCCAAGTAGGGGGCCCAATTCTTCTGTTTAAGGCATTCTTTTCCTTAATCATTTTTAACCTTTTTTCCCATTTGGTCTAGTCTATATGTTAAGGTGTTATTTGCTACAGTATTTTTTGTGTCTCTTTTAGCAAGCTGTTGAATTTTTTTTTCATGATTTTCTTGCATCACTCTCATCTTCTCATCACCTCATTTCCCAAATTTTCCTCTAGTTCTCTTTATTTCAAAATCTTCTTTGAGTTCTCCCATGACCTCCAGGCAATTAAAATTTTTCTTGGAGGCTTTAGGTGTATGTTTTGATCTTACTTGTTACTAAAATAAATTTATATAGTCTGAGTTTTTCCCATTTTTTTTTTTTTTGCTTTTTGGAGGGCAATTGGGGTTAAGTAACTTGCTCAGTCACATGGCTAGGTTTTTGTTTGTGTGTGCATTAAGTGTCTGAGGCCGGATCTGAACTCAGGTCCTTCTGACTCCAGGGCCAATGCTCTACTCACTGAGCCACCTAGCCACCCCTCCCATTGTCTTCTAATCTTCCACAGTTACTTGAATTATTAAGTCTTTTGTTAAGGCAGGCCTTTGCTTCCGTTGTTGGGTATAGTGTCCCGAGTTTCAGGGATTTTGTGCAGCTATGTTCAGAGATATTTCTAAGGATCTCTAAGTGTTCATTCTTTCCAGGGTGGTATGATCTAAGGAGTGGTGTTCCATCCTCTCCTGTACAGTACTCTGGTCTATGAGTGACCAGAAGCACTCTTTTCTGCCCTGGAACTTGATGGGCATTACCCCTACATTGTTGCGATAAGCTCCACTATGGAATTGCTTCTCCTTGCCCCAGGACTGGGACTCAGGACTTTTACCTAGATGCAAGGATGGGCAAAGCAGCAGAGTCCTGCCTCAGTGCTAGCAAAGAGACTGTAGTAATTTCTTTCTTACCAATTTTTGATCCCTTTACCATCTGTGGGCTGAGAGTTCTGGAAGCAGCTCCTTTCACTGTCATTCCTGATACAGTCATTCCCAAGGCCTCTTATCATTTTACTGGAACTGGGGCTCTGCTGGGGCTGGAGTTAAACTGTGCTTCTCTCTCACCCAGACAGAACTTTCCTGAGATCCTCTCTCAGCCTGGTTCAACTCAGTGTTCCTGTCAACCTTTCAGGTAATATTGTGTTGTATATTTGTTTCACTTTTTCTTTTTGTGGGTTTGCTTCTCTAGAATTTGTTTAGAGTCATTTTTACAGGTATTTGAATGGGTTTGGGGGACATCTCAAGTGAGTCCCTGCTGTTACTGTGCCAATTTGTCTTCACCCACCCCCATCATTTCTTAAAGTATATTGTATTGCATTACAATCATATACAACAACTTGTTCAGTTATTCCTCAATTAATTCCTTCAATTTCTAATTCTTGTTTATCCCTAGAAAACTTTCTATAAATTTTTATGCACACATAGGTCTTATTCCTTTTCCATAATCTTTTTGGGATATAGACCTAGTAGTAGTATTGCTAAACCAAAGGGTATGGGATAAATTACCTATATGGTAAGATAGATTTCTATATACAAATGAGTGTGTGAATTATTCCCTCTCTGAGCCAGTTCCAATGACAGTAACATTCGTATGTTCCCCTCCCTACTTCCCCATTTTCCCCTCCACTGAAAAATATCTCTCAGGCCTCTTTTATGTCAGATAATTTACCCCATTCTGCCTCTCCCTCTCCTCATCTCCGAGTGTGTTCTTTTTTTCAGGCCTTTGTATTATCTTTTCAGATATTCATGCCATCACATTCAACTCACATCCCTGCTTTCTATGCATGTGTACTCTTTCTAACTGCCCTAATAATGAGAAAGCTTTTAGAAGTTAGGAAGAGCATTTTCCTGGGTAGGAATATAGACAGTTCAAACTTGTTGAAGCACTTAGGATTTCTCTTCCTATTTATCTTTTTTATGTTTCTTTTCTTGTACTTGAAAGTAAAATTCTCTGTTCAGCTCTCCTCTTTTCATTAAGAATGGTAGAAAATGGGGGCGGAGCCAAGATGGCAGAGTAGAAACAGCACTTCCAAGGGGCTCTGCCAAACACCACGTCCAAACAATGTGAAAGGGAAATCTGAACAACTTCTGGAGCCCCAGCACCCACAGAATGACACAGAGAAGCTAACCTCTTGCTGAGGACAGCCCTGCAGGGAGCAGCCAGCACAGCGCTCGGAGAGCGGGCAGCACAGCACTGGGAACCAACAGCGCAATGCTCTTGGAGGTGAGCCCAGGCCCGGGTGAGCCCCAGTTTTAGCCCCAGGGTGGCCAGGCCAGCAGCTGGCTGCAGTGACCCCAGAACACCAGCAGCTGTGGCAATTCCAGAACTATCAGCACAAATATGCCTAGGACAAAGTGAGAGGTTAGTGCCCTGTGGACTTTGGGACCAGTATTTGGGGAACACATCGGCTTCCTCCCCTGGGGGCGAAAAGCTGCTGAAGAAACGTGGCACAGAAGCCATTTTGCAGCATCAGTGGCAGCTCTAAATCCTGGTCTTCAAACTGTAGGGAGATCCAGCAATCAGTCTGGGGGCTAATCGATCTTGCTTTAAACTGCCTGGTTTTGGATTGTGGTCTGGGGGGGACGTTTGAGGTGGGTATCCAATTTGCCAGAGTGGGTGGAGGCTTTACAGAGACCACCCAACCTGTGGAAGTTTTGAAGACCCCACGTTTGGGACGGAAGCTCTCCTGTCTGGTGGCAGAGTCCTATTGTGGCAACAAGCCCCAAAATCAAGTAATTAAGTGGCAACATGCCTAGGCAAAAGAAACAAAATAAAGAGAAAAATTCAACATTGGACTCCTATTTTAGGGGCAAAGAGGATCAAAACATGGAGGAGGACTGTGAGGTCAGAACTCCTGCTCCAAAAGGCCCAAATGAAAATACAAGCTGGCTACAGGCCATAGAGGACCTTAAGAAGCAGATAAGAGAAGTGGGGGGAAAATGGGGAAGAGAAATGATAAAGAGGCAAGAAAAGTATGAAATGACAGTCAACAGCCTGACTGAGGAAAATAACTCCTTAAAAAATAGATTAACTCAAATGTCAAAAGAGGGTCAGAAAGGCAATGAGGAGAAGAATGCCTTAAAAAGCCAAATTTGCCAGATGGAAAAAAAAATCTCAAAAGCTCACTGAGGAGATTCGTGTGTTCAGCATTAGACTGGGGCAAATGGAAGCTAGTGACTTTATGAGAAATCAAGATGCTATTAAGCAGATCCAAGCAAATGAAAGAATAGAAGGCAATGTGAAATATCTCATGGGAAAAACCACTGACCTGGAAAATAGATCCAGGAGAGATAATTTAAAAATGATTGGACTACCTGAAAGCCATGATCAAAGAAAGAACCTAGAAATCATCCTTAAAGAAATTCTCAAGGAAAACTGCCCTGATGTTTTAGATCCAGAGGGCAAAATAGAGGTTGAAGGAATCCACTGATCACCTCCTGAAAAAGTTCCCAAAAAGAAAACTCTTAGGAATATTATAGCCAGGTTCCAGAACTCCCAGATCAAGGAGAAAATACTACAAGCAGCCAGGAAGAAGCAATTTCAATATTGTGGAAACACAATCAGAATAGCACAGGACCTGGCAGCTTCTTCACTGAGGGATCAAAGGGCATGGAATATGATATTCCAGAGGGCAAAAGAGCTGGGATTGAAGCCAATGGTCACCTACCCAGCAAAACTGAATATCTTGTTTCAGGGGAAAATATGGTCATTCAGTGGAGTAGAGGACTTTCAAACATTCTTAAGGAAAAAACCAGAGTTGAATAGAAAATTTGACATCCAGACACAAGAAGCTTTTGACCTCTGGATTATCATATTACTAGCCCTCTCTCTCTCTCCTCTCTCTCTCTCTCTCTCTCTCTCTCTCTCTCTCTCTCTCTCTCTCTCTCTCTCTCTCTCTCAAGATTTTTGGAGGGCAATTGGGGTTAAGTAACTTGCCCAAGGTCACATAGCTAGTTTTTTTCATTTGGGTGTGCATTAAGTGTCTGAGGCCGGATCCGAACTCAGGTCCTTGTGACTCCAGGGCCCACACTGTAATCACTGAGCCACCTAGCCACCCCTCTCTCTTTTTTTAATGCTTTATTAATTTCTGGTTTATGTCATTCATTTCTGTCAGATTTTGAGTTACAATATTTTCCAATTTTTCCCCTACTCATGACCCCAGAATACCATTCCCACAGGATATCCCCTCATCTGATTTGCTCTCTCCCATCTCTTCTCCCATATCTCCTTCAACCTTTCCAGTAGAGCAAGGTGAATCCCTGTGCCCCAATGCCTGCACATCTTATCTCCCAATTATATGTAAAATAGTATTAATAGTAATTATATATTTTTAAAACACTTGATTTTAAAACTTCAAATTCCAGACTCATTCCCTTCCTCCCTTGTCACCCACCCTTACTGGGAAGATAAGCAATTCAGCAAATGTTGTACATGTGTAGCTATGCAAAACATTACCATAGCAGATATATTGTAAAAGACTGACTATATCCCCCCCCCACTATCCCACCTCCCACCTGACTTTTATCATGTCACTTTTCAAAACTGGTGCTTCCAAATTCCCTCCCCCCAAGCTTGCCCGTCCTTCCATCATCTGCCCCCCCCTCACTCCCCTCACCCCACTCTCCTATAGGGTGAGATATCCCATTTAGTATATATGTCATTCTCTACCTGAGCCAAATTCAATCATAATAAGGTTTTGCCTTTTTGCCTTCCTGTTCTTCCCCTCCCCTGCAACCCCCGGCAGTTTGCAGTCTAGGAGCTGAAGCTGCAATGTTGCAAATTGGCACAACCTGCAGGCTCCTCAGTGGCTTCTCCACCCCAGGGGAAGAAGCTGACACACTCTCCCAACCAGTCCCAAAATCCATACTGCACTGACCTCTCACTTTGTCCTAGGCATCTATGTGTTGATAATTCTGGAAACCCCACAGCTGCTGGTGTTCTAGGGTCCCTCCATCCAGCTGCTGGTCCAGCCACCCTGGGGCTAAAACCTCTGACTCAAGCAGGCATGGGCTTGGCTCCCAGAGCCCTGGGCTGGCCTCTCCCTGCCGGGCTGTCAGGCTGTTCTTAGTGGTAGGTTAGCTTCCCTGTGTCATTTTCAGGGTTCTGGAGCTCCAGAGATCATTCAAAGGACCCCTTTTACATAATTTTGAAGTGTTGTGGGCTGGAACTCTGTGGAAATGATGTTTCTACTCTGCCGTCTTGACTCTGTCCCCTCACTCTCCTATTTTAATATAGAAGGTGCTAAATCTTGTGTTATTCTGACACTGACTCCTTAATATTTGATTTGTTTCTTTAAGGCTTCTTGTGGTAATTTCTCTCTGATCTGGGAGGTCTGGAATTTGGTTATCATATTCCTTGTAGTTTTCATTTCAGGATTTCTTTCAAGAGGTGATCTCTTAATTTCTTTCAGGAGGTGATTCTTTTAATTTCTATTTTACCCTTTATTTCTTGATTATAAGTGGAGTTTTCCTTGATGATTACTTGAAATATGATGTCTATGCTCATTTTCACTGTTGACTTTCAGATAGTCAAGTTATTATTAAATTATCTTTCTTGTTCCTATTTTCCATGTCAGTTATTTTCCCAAAGAGACATTTCACATTTTTTGTGTTTTTTCATTCTTTTAATTCTGTTTCATTTTTTCTTTTCTTTTTTTCCACTTTTTCCTTTTTTATTTTTTTTTACTTTTTTCCGGATTTATTTATTTTTTTTCCAACATTCATTTCCAAATTTTGTGTTCCAAATTTTATCCACATATCTTCCTTACTACCCACCACAAGATGGCATGCATACTGATTACTCCTTTGCACAGTGACCTCCCTTCTATCTTCATATATATGAAGGTATAACACCCTCTTCCCTTCTTCCCCCTTACTTTCTTGTAGGGCAAGATAGAGATCTGCATACCATTGCCTATATATCTTATTTCCTGGTTGCATGTAAAACTAATTTTTAACATTTATTTTTAAAACTTTGCACTCCAGATTCTTTCCCTTCTTCCTCCCTCAACCACCACCATTGAGAATACAAGTATCTCAATATAAGTTTGCATGTGCAAAACATTGCACATTTGCAAATGCAAAACATTTCCATAGTAGTCATATTGTGAAAGACTATATTTCTCCCCATCCTATCCCATTCCAGACTTGATCTATTTTCTCCTTTGATGCTGTCCCCTTTCAAAAGCATTTGCTTCTGACTATCCACCCCTCCTATCTGCCCTACCTTCTATCATCCCCACCTCTTATCCCCTTCCTTCATACTTTCCTGAATGGTAAGGTACCCATTTGAGTATGTATGTTATTCCCTCCTTAAGCCAAATTCAATGAGTATAAGGTTGATTCATTCCCTTTCACTTCCTCTCTCCTTCATCCATTGTAACAGTTTTCTCTTGCCTTTTTTATGTGATATCTAGGTTCTTTTTTAGATTATGAATCATGGTCTTCCAATGGTTTTTAAATTTTCTCTCCTGGATCTATTTTCCAGGTCAATTGTTTTTATTCCAATGTGATATTTCACATTGTCTTCTATTTTTTCATTCCTTTGGATCTCTTTTATAATATCTTGATTTCCCATAAAGTCATTAGCTTCCATTTGCTTCATTTTAATTTTGAAGGAATTATTTTCTTCCATGAGCTTTTGGAACTCATTTTCTATTTGGACCATTCTGTTTTTAAGGCATTCTTCTCTTCATCTACTTTTTTGTGCCTCTTTGCCATTTAAGTTAGTCTATTTTTTTAACATGCTATGTTTTTTTGTTTGGTTTGGTTTTGCTTTTTTGATGGACAGAAGGTAACACAATGGGGATTAAATGACTTTCCGAAGATCACATGACAAGTAAGTATTAAGTGTCTGAGGCCAGATTTAAACTCAGATCCTCCCGACTCCAAGGCCAGTGCTCTATTCACTATGCCAAGCACCTGCCCCTAGATGCTATTTTCTTTGGTATTTGGGGGTCTCATTTAGTAAGCTATTGACTCATTTTTCATGATTTTCTTTCATCACTTTCATTTCTTTTCCCATGTTCCCTCCTCTCATTTGATTTTTAATTTTTTTTGAGGTCCCCCATGGCCTCCAACCAATTCATATATTTATTTGAGATCTTTAGGAGTTTTGACTTTGTTGCCTTTTTCTGTTGTATGTTTTGTTCTTTTTACCACAAAAGTATGATTTATAGTCTGATATTCTTCTCCTGTTTTCTCATTTGTTTAGCCAAATATTTGACTTTTGAGACTTTTGGCAAGGTAGGACATTGCTTCCAGAATGGAGAGCACTCTGTCCTAAATTTCTGGGCTTTTGTGCAGCTGTTGTCAGAGCTAATTCTAGGCACCCATAAATTTTCAATTCTTCTAAGATGATATGATCATCGCCTGCTCTATGGTGTAGCCATACAAGCACTCTTTTTTTGCCTCTAAATTGTGAGGAATACTCCCTTTCCATATCTGCTACAAGCTCTGCCACACCAGCTCTCCTCCTCACTCCAGGACAACAACACAAGACTCTGACCCAAATCTAAGCAAGGCTAAGCAAGAGAATCTTAGAATATGGCTCAGAGCCAGCAAAGAGATCCCTGGAATTGCCCTACATTCAGCTGCTTTATCCCCCCACCATCTGTGGGCCTGGAGCTCAGGAAGCAGTTGCTGCTGCTGCTGTTGCCTCTGACACTTCTGCTGCCCCAGTTCTGGGGCCTTACTGCAGTCTTCTCTCACCTAAGAGCAACAGAGTTTCCACTCTGACCTTCTCATTGTTTTGGCATTTGTGGGTTGAGAAGTATGGAAACCTCAATAGCTGCTAGTGATTCAGTCTCCTGGGACATGCTCTGGCCAGGACTGTGTTGGCATGGTCCATGTGAGATTGTGCTCTGTTTCCAGCTTGTTGCAATAGACACTTCTTGCCAGCCTGTCAGGCAGTCTTCAACTGGAGATGTGTTTCACTCTATCATTTTCT
>WOXC01009629.1:0-45387 GCA_011680675.1 Gymnobelideus leadbeateri | reverse complement strand
ATCTAGCTACCCCCACACGTACATATTTTCTTTCAAAAATATATAATAGTGCTACTTTCAAAACTGTCCTGCTTTGTCTGTTTCCTTCAAGGCTTGTGTTCCCTTATTTGTTTTTCTAAAAATGTTTCAAAGACCTTTTATTGTTTGCCCTCACTAATACTAATTTCTCTCCCTTCTCCCCCAATACCTAAACTCATTCCCCCAAATTAAACAAAAAGAGAGAGAGAGAGAAGCTGTAAAAAAAAAAAACAAGCATAGTTAATCACAATGAATCCAAATAGTGGCCATATATAAAAATAAATGCCCTTTTGCACCCTGAAGCCATTATTTCTCTATCAAAGCAGATAGGAAGTTTCATCACAGGTCCTTTGGAGGCATTGTCAGTCATAGCATTGATCAGAGGTAAGTCTTTCCACCTTGTTTGGTTTTTTTTACAGTGTTCTTGTCCTTTTTTCAATTGTTCCTTTGGTCCACTCACTTCACTCTGCATCCATTCATATTACCCAGGATCCTTTGAAAACATCATTTCCTATGGCATAATAGTATTCCATTATACTCATATACTCCAATTTATCTGATCCTCAGGTGAAGGGTACTCCCCACCCCTCAGATTCTAGTTCTTTGATTTTCTCTTTTTCCCTTTATATCCTCTCTTTAGGATCAGGATATTTGTTTTGCTCCCAATTGTACCCTTTCTAATCAAGCATCCTTTCTTATTAATCCTGCCCCTCATTCCTGTTTCTTTACCCATTGAATGTAATAAAGTCCTATTCCAAACTAGGTATGCGTCTCTTTACACATGTTCATTTCTCTTTTGTCCCATTCAGATAACAATGAGATTCATCTAATGGATCCTTTCCCTCACTGCCTCCCATGCTGTTTGTATATTCTTATTCTCAGTTATGGGGGCAACAAGTTGG
This sequence comes from Gymnobelideus leadbeateri, assembly GCA_011680675.1. Taxonomy (NCBI): domain Eukaryota; kingdom Metazoa; phylum Chordata; class Mammalia; order Diprotodontia; family Petauridae; genus Gymnobelideus; species Gymnobelideus leadbeateri. Next base: position 44,467 of record WOXC01009629.1, on the reverse strand, counting down.
CGCCATAGTGCATAGAGTGCCAGATCTGGAGTCAGGAAGACTCATCTTCCTGAGTTTAAATCTGATCTCAGATACTTCCTAGTTATGTGACCTTGAGAAAGTCACTTAATCCAGTTTGTATCAGTTTACTTATCTTAAAATGGTAGGGAGAAGGACATGGCAAACCACTCTAGTATCTTTATCAAGAAAATCCAAAATGGTGTCATGGACAGTCAGAAGATTGAAAAACAATTGAACAACAATCCTCAATATATGAGCAACAGAAAAATCCAACTCCTTCTTCCTCTTTTCTTCATTAATATATTTCTTCTACTCTCCCATCTCCTTCCATTCTTAAAGTTCTCAGAAAAGAACAATCTACCCCAGGTGGTGGTTTTTGTTTGTTTGTTTTCCAGCATTTAATACAGTGCCTGGTACATAGCAGATGATTAATAAATAATTTTGACTTTACTTGACTTCTTATTTAACTCCCTCAATGCCCTTTAATGACATTAAAGTTCTAAAGGGACTTCCTCATTAGAATATTAGGGGCTTTTGACCCAACAATACCACTTCTAGGACTGTATCTCAAAGAGATAATACAAATGGGAAAAGGACCTAAATGTACAAAAATATTTATGGCAGCTCTTTTTCTGGTGGCAAAGAACTGGAAATTGAGGGAATGTCCATCCTTTAGGGAATGGCTGAACAAGTTGTGGTATGTGAATTTAATGGATGATGGATAGTGATGAGCAGGCAGCCTTCAGAAAAACCTGGAAAGACTTATATGAACTGATGCTGAGTGAAGTGAACAGAACCAGGAGAACATTGTACACAGTTATAGCAACAGTGGGTGATAATTAACTTTGATAGATTTGACTCTTCCCAGCAATGCAAGGTTCTAAGAAAACTCCAAAAGGTTCATGATGGAAAATGCTATCCACATCCAGAAAAAGAATTATGGAGTGTGAATGCAGATTAAAGCATACTATTTACTCTCTCTTTTCTGTTTTGTTTTGTTTCTTCTTTCTCATGGTTCATTCCATTGATTATAATTCTTCTTTACAACATGACTAATGTGAAAATACGTTTAATATGAATGTATATATAGAGCTTATATCAGATTACATTCCCCATCTTGGGGAAGATGGAGAGGAGAAAGGGGGAGGAAATTTAAAACTCAAAAGTTTGTGGAACTGAATGTTATAAACTAAAAATAAGTGAATTTTAAAATAAAACAAAAAAAAAAGAATATTAGGGGCAGCCAGGTGGTGCAGTAAATGGAGCATATACCAGTCCTGGAATCAGGAGAATTTGAGTTCAAATCAAGCCTCAGACACTTACTAGCTGTGTGACCCTGGGCAAGTCATTTAACTCCCCTTTGCCTACCAAAAAGTCCCAAGACAAACAAAAAAGAATATTTATACTTGCCCAATTACATTTATTTTTCATGATGTTTTTATTCTTGTGTTTATATTTTAAAGTTCCCACTCTGTTATAGTCTTTTTCTCCAAAATACTGGGAAATCTTCTGTTTCATTAAAGTTAAATGTTCCCCTTATAAGGTTATGCTCAAATTTGCAGAGTAAATTATTGTTAGTAAATTATTACTGCAGAGTAAATTATTACTAAAATTGAATCTTTTGCCTTTTAGAATATTGAATTCCAGGACATCCTTTTACTAACTGTAGAAGCTACCAGGTCCTATGTAATCCTGACTGTTGGTTTTTGGTACTTGAACTCCTTTCTAGGTGTTTGCGTTATTTTTTTTTTTCCTTTGATGTGGAAATTTTGGATTTTATCTAGAAGATTCCTGGGACTTTTGCTTTTGGAATTTCTTTAGGAAGTGATCAGTGGAAAATATTGATATTTTTTTCTTTTCCACCTGGTTCTAATCAATCTGGGCAGTTTTCGTTTATGATTTCTTGAAATATAATGAATGTCCAGCTTTTTATAAATTATGGTATTCTAGGAGTCCGATAGCTTTAAAATGATCCCCCCTTTACTTTTTTTCCAAGTCAGTTGTTTCTATATCAAATATCTTACATTTTATTCTTTTTAAAAATCTTTTGATTATGTCCTAATATTTATTGCTGTCTCATGATTTATTTGGTATATTCTAGTTTTGAAAGTCCATTATTTGGATATAGTTTGTCACTTTGTCTTTTAAACTATTTATTCTCCTTCCAATTCTTTCTTTCAGAGATTTTACTTTATTTTTGTAAACACTTGCTCTTTTCTTCTAGGTATTTGTGTATTCCTTGTGGAAAATCTATTTTTCCCATTTGAGTTACTGCTTCCATTTGTTATAGAATTACTTGCTCCTTCTTTTTGGAGAGCTACAATATTTTTATAATGGTTGTGTTTTCTTTACTTTGTTCCTGTTTCCAGCTTTAGTTCCTGAATTGGAGCATCATGACGAGGCAATGCTCCATCCTTGCTGTGCTCCTAATTTTATAGAACTTTTTCATTTTCCTATAGATTCTGGGTGTTGGGCTTTTATCAGAGATTGTTTATACTAAAATTATTTTTCCTATTCTGTTTCTTTTCTTCTGATAGCAGCTTCATTGATGTTATTTGTAAAATACTTTTTAAACTTTGTATTATAATTTCTTCTATCCTGTATTTGATTATGAATTTTCACCTTTTCTATAGGTTTGAAACATAAAGCCTTACATTTGTTTCTACTTTTTAATAGCATGACATTATATTTGGATAGTTCATAGGCTTATGAGATGTTCTATCTAGTGCTAGAGGAAGCCATCTTTTTATAGATGAGAAATTTGTTGTCTAGAAAGGTGACTTTCCCAAGACAACCACACAGAGACTAAGCATAAGGGGTAGATTTGAACTCAGGTTCTCTAATTCCAGAGCTAGTAAATGAACTTTCACACTGCTTTCCATTTGGCAATTTTTGTTTAAAAAATTATTATTTTATTTTTTAATTTAATTTTTAATATAATTTTTTGTTAAAAACTATTTTCCCCCAGTCTGTTTTCTAGTTTTCCCAGTGAATCTTGCAAATTATTCTTTCCCCAGTAGTTTGTGTTCCTGAGTTCATCAGATACTAGACTGCTTTGTGTGTTTCTTTCTAGGTCTTATTTACCTAGTCTATTCCCCTGATCTGCTTTTCTAATTTTAATAAGGTACCAGATCTGCTTTATTACATAGTTTGAGATATAGTCATGCCAAGTTATCCTTCCTTCATACTTTTTTTCATTATCTCTATGACATCCTTGACCTTTCATTCCTTTGATCCTGCCAACTTTGCAAATAATTGTCTAATTCCATTCAGTATTATGAGTAATTCTTAGTAATTTCATCAGTGTACATGGAATATCTTAAAAGCTGGAATAGTGTTGTCATTTTTACAATATCAAAACTTTCTCCTGGATCTCTTCCTACATGTGTAATTGATCTTCCTAGATCCATTTCCCATGTCCTAAGAATGTGTCCTCTAAAACCCAGTCCTTATCACTCTTTTCTCTCTATCCCCCTTCAATGAATGCACCTGTTCCCATAGATTCAATTACCTTTATTTCCATTTGGCTCCAAAATCTATATGTGTTCCTCCAATACCTCCTCTGATTTCTACTCACACATCACAAACATCCTGCTATAAACTCCACCTGGATATCTAGTTGGCTTCCCAATTTTAACAAGTCCAAAACAGAATTAATCGTTCTCCCCTTCTAACTCCCAACCCATACTTACCTTTTATCAAGTTTTTCTATTCGTCATACTCCTAAGTCACCCAAGTTTATAGCTTCAGAATAAGTATTGACTCTTCTCTCTCTGTGGTCACCCTCTTCCCACCTCCACCCTCTTCCCACCTCCACCCTCATAACCCATCAGTTGCCAGGTTCTATAGATTCTACCACCATATTTGTCATCTAGCTTCTTTCTACTCACAATGTCATCACTATCCTAGTTCACGCCTTCTCACCTTAACTCCTGGAATAGCCCCCTAATTGGCCCCCTAACTCCAATTTCTCCTTTATCTAATCCATCTTCCACACAACTTTCCTGAGGTGGGTGTTGGACCACATCACTCTCCCTGGTTAGAAACCATTTAGTGATTCAGTGCTCCTCAATGATAAAATGCAAACTCGTTAGCCTGACAATTAAAAGAAGCTTCCATGATCTGTCGCCATCCTTTCTTTCCTGCTTTATTGCATATTACTCTCATTTTCATTCATTCAGTTCCAGCAAGCTGATCTAGTAGGTTTTCTCCAAATTCAAAATTCTATTTCCTAACACTGGACTAGACCCCCATTCTACCTCCAAGCCTTGCCCAGAATGTATTTCTTTTTCAGCTGTGCCTTTCTAAATACTTATCTCTCTTCAAAGCTAATTGTGGATACCACCTCGGCTGTGAATTCTTTCCTCATGCCCTTTCCCCGATTATCTTGTACATTCTGCTATTATTGTTGTTTAATCATTTTCAGTTATGCCTGAAACCCCATTTAAAGTCTTGGCAAAAATACTGGAGTATTAAAGGGAATTGGACAAACTTATTCTCATTGAATTTGGCTTAAGAAGGGAATAACACACTCAGTTGAATATCTTACCCTACAGGAAAATAGGGAGGGGGGTAGGGGAGAAGAGGGGGGATGATAGAAGGGAGGGCAGACTAGTGGAGAGGGTAGTTAGAAGCAAACATTTTTGAAAAGGGATAGGGCCAAAGGAGAAAATAGAATAAGTGCGGACATGGGATAGGATGGAGGGAAATATAGTTAGTCTTTCACAATATAACTAATATGGAAATGATTTGGGTATCGACACATGTACAACCTACATTGAATTGCTTATCTTCCCAGTGGGAGCTGATAAGGAGGGAAAAGGGAAAAAAATCTGGAAATCAAAGTTTTAAAAAAATTGTTTTTTACATGCAACTAGGAAATAAGATATACAGGTACTGGGGCATAGAAACCCATCTTGCCCTACTAGAAAGTTAGGGGGTGTGAAGGGAGAGGACATAAGAGAGAATAGATCATGGGAAGGGGTATTCAGTAGGCTTGCTATTTTGGGAGGGGAGTAGGGGAAAGACAGGGAGAAAAAATTGTAACTCAAAATCTTGTGGAAAAGAATGTTGTAAACTAAAAATAAATAAATCAATTTATAAACTAAAAAAAAAACACTGGAGTGTTTGCCATTTCTTTCTCTAGCTCATTTTACAGAGAAAGAGACTAAAACAAACAAGGTTAAGTTTGAGGCTACAAATGAACTCAGGTCTTCCTGACTCTAGGCCTGGCACTCTATCCACTGAGTGACTTAGCTGCCCTTGAAGCTGGCTATCTGTCCTCTAATCCTGTACGCAGTAGTAATAAATGCCTGCTGAATGTATTCTTTTAACTGTTTATTGTTTTCTTTTTCACCCTATGTAGTTTAGAAGTGGAAACGTTCATGCCTCTCATCTGGCTCTATTCTCCTAAATAGGGCTTTGTCCCTTGGATCTGACTGACCTGCCAAGCCTGGAACAAACAGATATTATATGACTAATAGCATTACATTAATTTTAAACTAGCCACATAAAAGAAAATCCATTGGCATACTTGTAGCAAAACACCTTGGCCATTGGTTCTAAATGACCAAAGTGAAATTGCTCTCCACCACCCCCACATCTCAGGGGAAAGTAATCACTACCTACTGTGGTCTTAAAATGCCTGTACCTTTCTGACTGCTCCTTTTATATTCTGCCCTTTCTTAGTCAACAAATTTAACATTTACAATGTGCAGAACAGTGGACTAAGTGCTGGCGGAGGTCTAAACAAATAAGATATGTCCCTCCTTTCCAGGCACTTACAATGGCCATTTACATCTTACTAGGCAATAATCATAATTGACATTTATATTGAGCTTTAAAATTCCCAAACTACTTTACATACATTATCTCATTTGAACATCATAACAATCTGGTGAGACAGGTATTGTAGTTAATACTATGTGCCACTTTGCTGCCTGGCACAGTGGATAGAGGCCTCAGCTGAAAGTCAGACTTTTAACCAGGTCTAAGGCACTTACTTTCTGCATAAATTAACCTTTGTAAGCCTCAGTTTATTCATCTGTAAACTGACTTCATAAGGTTGTGGTGAGGATCAAATGGCATGCTATATATAAAATAGTATGTATATATATATATATATATATATATATATATATATATATATATATATATATAGTGTGTGTGTGTGTGTGTGTGTGTGTGTGTGTATTGTCATTGGTCCTGTTTTACAGGTGAGGAAACAGCATCCGAGAGGCAAAATTGTAATATGCCTACGAAGTATTGGAGGCAGAATATAAATACAACTCTTCCCTGACTACAGATGCAGCACTCTAGCCATTAATATCATGCTCTTCATGTCCCCCAAACACATAAACACAGGTTTTGTATAAAGTAGGACACTCAGCAAATATTGATGGAAGGAAGGAAGGAAGAAGAAAGGGAGAGAGGGAGAGGGAAGTAAAGAGAAAGAGGGAAAGAAGGCAAAAAGGAATGAAGGAAGAAGAGGAGGGAAGGAAGGAAGGAAGGAGGGAAGGAAAGAAGGAAGAAAGGAAGGAAGGGAGGGAGGGAGGGAGGGAGAAAGGGAAAGAGGGAGGAAGGGAGAAAGAGAGAATGAGAGGGAGGAAAAGAAAAGAATTAAGCTAAAAATTGCTACTGTACTCTTGTACAGCAAAGAGTACTAGATTTGGAGTGGAGAAACTTTGGTTTCATTCCCAGATTACTTAGCCTCTCTGAACTTCAGTTTCTTCATCTGGAAAACAGGAATGATAATGGTTATAGTCCCTACCTCACAGGGCTGTTGCAAAAAAAAAAAATGCTTTGTAAACTTTAAAGCAACATGTAAATGTGAGTTATTATAGTTGCCTTTTCTGAAGGCAAGAGATTTTGTTCTCATTCCCACTTTAAAATATTTTTATTTGTTTAAAATTGTGAGCTAAAGTTCTTATTAAGTGCCACACAAGGCAGCCTATCTTTTGGAACTGTGCAGATGATTATGAGGACAGAGGGAATGACCAGCACAGAGTTGTCAATCTGTAATCTTGTTGTCTCTTTGTCACCAGTGACTCTATGGATCTCATGGACCTGTCTGTCACAAGAAGTTAACTTTGAATCATAAGTCTTCATTTGCCAATGAATTTCATGACATTCAGTACACAGCACAATTTATCTCCACACATTTTGGAAATTGATCCATCCCTGACTTAGCATCCAAAGTCCTGGACTAGCACACAGAATGTAGAGAAGGAATTCTCTTAGGGTTTAGGACCAGCTAGCTCAGAAATAGTTTCTCAAGAAGTCAGGAGTATAGCAGCCAAGAATTCTCTAAGTCTCTGTGTGTGGTGAGTCACAATACAGAACCTAGTGGTGCTTTTGTGAACGATGTGTGCCTTGTCAAGACATCTTAGCAGAGTGTTCACAATTCCCTTCAAGAGGAAAGGTTTTTCTTTTATTTTTTAGAAGTCTAAAGATGCTCACTTATTAGGGAATGGCTAAAATTGTGTTATCTTAGTGTAATGGAATATTAATTGTGATCTAAGAAATAATGAATTTGAAGAATTTGAAAAAGCCTAGGAAAATTAATCTGAACAGATAAGGGAGTATGGAGATCCATGAAAGCAATAGATACAGCTGAAGAAATATAAGTGGGAAGAGTAAAAAACATGAAAAAAGGTGTGAAATTATATTGGCTTTAGGAAAGAGTTGAGAAAATGTACTCTCCTTCTTTCTTTGCAGAAATGAGAGATCATGCTGCTTCTATGGTCAAACATGGTCAATGTAGTTTTGCCAAACATCTTGTTTTCTCATTCTTCTTTTTCTTTTCTAGTCTTTTTGATGAGATATAACTTATTAGGCAGGGGAGGGAGGTTAGGATATATTCAGAAATGTAAAATAAAGTCAAAACAAGATGTAAAATAACATTTTAAAGAGATTACCACAATCTACATTCTATTTCAGATTTGTGTTGTCCAAAATGTGGCCCATGGGCATTAGTGGTCCAGAAAATGGCTGTTGTGACTCATCTCATTACCACTGAAATTTCTTCAGTTCTATGACTCTTGCCTTTCTGGTATATATTTAAGCTATAAAAAAGTTTGGATGGATTTTAAAGCAAAAAGAATAGAATCATGGGTTGGAAAAGACCTTAGAGTCATATAATCCAATCCCTACCTATTACAAAAGTATATTTAACTGAACTGAAAAAATATACATTTTTAAGTAAACATTTCATTTTTTCCAATTACATGTAAAAACAATTTTAAATAATAAATTTTTAAAAATTTTGAATTTCAAATTCCCTTTCTCCCTACTTCCCCTTCCTCTCCCTTAGAAAGTAAACAATTTTATATAGGTTGTATTGTGCAGTCATGCAAAACATATTTTCATATTCATCATGCATGTTGTCAAAGAAAACACAAACAGAAAAACAACACAAAAATAAGCAAAGTTTTTAGAAAGCATGCTTTCATCTGCATTCAGACTCCATCAGTTCTTTCTCTGGAAGGAAATAGCATTTTTTATCATAAGTCCTTTAGAATTGTCTCAAATCATTATATTGCTGAGAAAAGCTAAGTCATTCACAGTTGATTGTCATACAATACTGCTGAAACTCCCAGGAACATTATAGCCAGGTTCCAGAATCCCCAGATCAGGGAGAAAATACTACAAGCAGCCAGGAAGAAACAATTTCAATATTGTGGAAACACAATCAGAATAGAACAGGACCTGGCAGCTGCTACACTGAGGGATCGAAGGGCATGGAATATGATATTCCAGAGGGCAAAAGAGCTGGGATTGAAGCCAAGGGTCACCTACCCAGCAAAACTGAGTATTTTGTTTCAGGGGAAAATATGGTCATTCCGTGGAATAGAGGACTTTCAAGCATTCTTGAGGAAAAAACCAGAATTGAATAGAAAATTTGACATCCAGACACAAGAAGCAAGAGATGCCTGAGAAGGTAATCAGGGAAAAGAAATCAAAAGGAACTTATCAAAGTTGAACTATTTACATTCCTATATGGAAAAACAATAACTGTGACTGAGGAAATCTTTCTCACTATGAAAATAATGGAAGAAGGGTGTATGGTCATGTGAATACATATGTGAATGTGTGTATATGGTTACAGTTATATATGGATAGAGGGCATAGGTTGAATTTGTTGGGAAGGGAGGATACTCAAGGGGTGAAGTTGTGAGGTGAGAGAGGAAAGTGGCAGGAGGAGATGGGGAGAGACAGGGTGGGGTAAACTATCTCATGTAGAGGAAGCAGGGGGAAGTGGTTGCAGGGGAGGGGAAAAATAGGATGGCAAAAAGGTGAAACCACATTCTCATTGAATTTGGTTCAGGGAGAGAACAACATACATACTAGGTGGGACATCTCAACCTACAGCAGAATGGGGGGAAGAAGGATGAGAGGAGGGATGATGGATGGGAGGGCATCCTTGGGGGGAGGGGAGGTTGGAGGTACCCACTATGGAAGAGGGACAGAATCAAGCGGGGAATGGACCAGGTGGGGGGTGGGATGAGTGGGAGGGAATTATAAGCAGCCCTGTACAATATATCTACTATGATAATGTTTTGCATAGCTAGACATGTACAACATATACTGAATTACATATTTCCCCAGAGGGAATGGGTGACAAGGGAGGAAGGAAATGGATCTGAAATTCAAGGTCTTAAGATTAAATGTTTCAAATATATATAAATACTATTATTAATACTCTTTTGCTTGTAATTGTGAGATAAGATGTGCAGGCATTGGGACACAAAGATTCACCTTCCTCTAATGGAGAGGTTGAAGGGGGTGTGGGAGAGGATAGGGGAGAGAGCAGATTGGAGGAAGTGATGTCTTGCAGGACTGCTGTTCTGGGAGGATGGGTAGGGGAAAAACAGGGTGGGGGAAATGATTGTAACTCAAAATCTGTCGGAAATGAATGATGTAAAACAGAAGTTAATAAAGCATTTGTTTAAATTTTTAAAAAAAGATAAGAGAAATGCAGGTCTGTGGTCTAGAATTGCGAGTTCATATGGGAACATGCAATTTCCTACTCATGAACCTTATTGCAAGGTTCCTAATGTTTTTGTTCTCCCTCCCACGCAATGCTATGTGCATTAGTGAGAGGCTGTGATCCAGATTTATGGGTCTACTGGTGTTTTTACTGTTCTTGCTGCTGTCTTCCATTTAGTAAATCATATGACCATTAAAAAAAAGATGCTGTTGTTAAACCTATCTGTGGGGTCCCTTCTCTTACTGGCTAGAGTTTTTTTTGCATTTATTTACCCAAGTGAGAGTGATGAGTAATTAGCACTCCTCTTCTAATCACTTATCACAAACACTCCACACATTTAGCAAACACCAACTAAAATTTTTGAAAACCATGGGCAGCTTCCTATCTCTTCTCTTTTTTGTTACCCCCTCATCCTTGGCTCTTGGTCCACAAAAGAAATAGCAAAAATTACAGGGAAAAAAAAGCAGAAATAGCAAAGTTCATATGTAGCAATAAAAATAATATAAAAATAAATTACAAATATAAATGTAATAATATAATAAAATAAATATATATATATATATTTTTAAAAATAGAGAAATGACTTGTGAATAATATATGCCATTTACAGGGAAAGATGGCAATTTCCTATGAACACCCTTGCGTCCCACCTAACTTTGTTTGTGGTTTCTGAGAAAATGTTAATAAGCATCCCTGCTTTGCTGTTTCACTGTTTTGCCCAAAGCACTGCAGATCATTCATTTATCAAGCATTTATTAGCCATCCCTTTGCTCAAAGCCTCTTTATAGTCAATAGTAAAGAAATATTTATCAAATGCCTACTTTGTTCCAGGAACTGGCTAAATTCTTTATTGTATTGTCTCATATCTAATGAAATGATACTTTGATGGATCCATAATATGGATATTCCTTCCAAAGGTATCATTTGCAACCCCTCCACACCTCATCCTGTTTAGGTCTCATCCATGTCCTCCCTTAAATATTCATATGGGATACACCAAACATGCTGAGGGACTTCCTCTAGATCAGGCAGAAAGTTTTAATTTAAGGGTCTGCAGCTCCCCAAGAGGTCTATGAATCAATTTCAGAAGGTCCATGAATTTGAATGGGAAAAAAATATATCTTTCTTTATAGCACACTAGTCTCTAAGTGAAATTTTGCATGTCCTTCAATTACTCAAAAACATTATTCTGAGAAGGGCTCCATACAAGATTGTCAAAAGGGTCCAGGACACAAAAACATTTGAAGACTTGTTATGATTGTGATGGTGGAGGTGGTGGTGTCATTTCAGTCATACCCAACTCTTCATGACCCCATTTGGGGTTTTCTTGGGAAAGATACTGGAGGGTTTGCCATTTCCTTCCCCAGCTCACTTTATAGATAAGGAAAATGAGGCAAACAGGGTTACCTTGCCCAGGGACACAAAGATAATAAGTATCTGAAGTCACATTTGAACTCAAGAAGATGTCTTCCTGGTTACAAACCCAGTGCGCGGTGCTATATGGTGCCACCTAGCAGCCCTCAAAGACACCCCCCCCCATCTATAACTTTTTAAACCACATGAATTCCAAAGTAGTACACAGGCTATCCATTCCTTATTCCTTAATTTCACTACATTCCTAATTTTTAAAAGGAAAGTTTTCTTGCTCATGAAGCAGAGAGTAAAATTATGATTGACATTTGTTTAGGGCAGTTATAGTTTTTTTTTTTTAATTAGTATCTTGTTTTTATGTCACCTTCATTTAAAAATAAATCCTTTCTTCATCCTTTCATAAAGTCATCCTTTATGTTAAAATAGGTTTAAAAAAGCTAATGAAAATTATAAAAATATCTGACACTATAAGGAGTGTTTCACACCCTTAGCCACCCATCTCTGCAAAGAAGTAGAGGAGCCACCTTTATGTATTTCTTCTTTGAGGCTAGTCTTGGTCATTACCACTTCATAGCATTCAGTTTTGATCATTTTGTTATTTTTGCTTTTTCCATTCACATAATTAAAATCATTGTTTATATTGTTTTCCTACTTCTTACTTCACTGTGTCATTTCATAGGAATCTTCTTATGCTTCTCTGTATTCATCCTATTTATTTCATTGTTGTTCAATCTTATCTTGGCAAAAATACTGAAGGGGGAAGCCATTTCCTTCTCCAGCTTATTTTACTGATGAGAAAACTGATGCAAAGAGGATGAAGTGACTTACCCAGGGTCACACAGCTAGTAAGTATCTGAGGTCACATTTGAACTCAGGAAGATGACTCTGATTCCTGTTCTAATGTTCTGTCTATGCCACCACCTAGGTGTCTAGTTTTTTCTTACAGAGTAGCAATATTCTATTACATTCATGTATTACAAAATTTTTAGCCATTTCCCAACTGATGAACACCTACTTTTTTTTTCTGTTCCTTTGCTCCTACATAACATGCTGCTATGTTTTCATGATGATGGAACCTTTCTTTTCCTCTCCTTAGCCTCCTTGGGGCATATGCCTAGCAAAGAGATCTATGGGCCAGAGTGTCAACATTTTAATCACTTTCTTAGCATAATTACAAATTGCTGTGGTTGGCTTGAATCTTGAAGAAACAAAGTTGTTTTTGATTGGGAATGTTACCTTTTTAAAATGAAAATAAAGTTGGATATAAGTACATAGGAGTTACAAACAAAAGGCAATCAATGAGAATTTATGGGAGAATTAAGCTTGTACCTAAGGAAAGGTATATTATCAGTCCTAACTAAATATATATTAAAAGGAAAAGCAATGGGAAAGAGGGGAGCAAAGAGGAGGGAAAGTTTTCCAATCAGCGATAGTGGTCCAGACAGATGGTACTTATTTGTCCTTTATCATTCATTATTTCTTTCACTGCTGTTGCCATGACTACAGAAATTAACATTTTCTGTACTGGAAGAGTAAAATAAACCCAGGAAGCATGGAAATAAAACAAATCTCATGATAGAGTATGCTATCCAGGTACATAGGTAGGAAAAGATGCATCCCATTGGCCAAGGGGTGTAAAACAGAGCTGTCATTGAGTACGCAAATCAAAAGGCCTATTTCCAAGAGAGACCAACTTATGAGGTGCAAACCATCAACATTCCAGTCTCTTTCTGAGAAAAGAGCAAAGAGGACACAAATTAATTCTGTTGGAGTGTTCCATTTTTCCACATGTATCTTAACTATCTGCAGTAATTTTTCAATGCTCAAATAGACAGCTGTAAAATCGATTGGGTTGGAAGCCAAATAAAATATAGCAGCACACTTCATCACTTAATACTGACTATTTATTTCCAGGCAGCCCGGTGTTGGGATATCGACCTTGAGATTAATGCCAGAGAAATATATATTCTGAGCTACTATAGACACATAAACACCACTAGCCATGGTGACAGATGATAATGAGCTTGCATTCAGAGGCTATCTTTTATCTCAATGGATCCCAACAGTGATCATTTTTTTAAAAAAAGAAATAATGAATTGTACAAACATTGCACAGATCATTTTGCTCAGCATTTCTCAGCACAGTACCACAGCCTTAGCAAGAAGTATAAACAGCCTCTAACCCAGAGTTATTATTTATTTCTTTTTTTAATAACCAGTTCACATGGTGGGTGGGAGTGGGCTGCATATTACTGGTGACAGTTTGTGCATTGGGAGTGGGGTGAAAGAAAAAGAAATGTATGATCAGAAAGGGAGGTTGGAAAGTCATGTAGTGAGAGCAAGGAAAAATAGATGGGCATCTTGAGTATTGCCTGGGTACCAACAGAATGTTAAAAGACCTAGAGGAAAGTTTCCATCATGGTGAATAGATCCTCCAAGAAGAATTTGTGGGAGGATGAGGACAAGAATCGCACAGTATGAAAACATCTGGTTGAGTTGAAACCTGCATTAATGAAGGGAAAATCCACATTAATGAGCTTTTGGGTCCACTCAAGTGTTTCCTGTAAAAGGTAGTCTTTTTCTGTTTCTTTGTTCAGTCATTTTCTAGTCATGTTTGATTTTTCATGACCCCACATTAGGAGTTTTCTTGACAAAGGTAATGGAATGATTTGCCATTTCCTTCTCCAGCCCATTTCACAGATGAAGAAACTAAAGCAAACAGAGTTAAATGACCTGGTAAGTTAATAAGTGTCTCAGGTTGGATTTGTACTCACAAAGACAAATCTTCCTGACTCCAGGCCAGGCTTTTTCCACTATGCCACCTATCTGCCCTGTACTACTCTGCTGCCCTCACATCCTCCATTTCTTCACTCACTGTCCTCTGCCCTCCAGAACCCTCACCACCTTCTCTAGCAAACCAATTTTTATACACAATCGGTGTTTAACAAATATTTGTGGAATTGAACTGAATTTCTTCAATGCCTAGCCAAGTCAAACCTTTTCCATAAAGCTACCAGTGAATACTTGTACTCATAAGGAAAATCCATACCCTATAAAAAGGTATATTTTGAGGGTCCTGGATACCTTTAGATCCAATGGACCCTTTCTCAGAATCATGAGTTGGTTTTTTTAACATACAAAATAAAATACATAGGAATATAAAGGAAACCAACGATATTTAAATATATTATAAAAATATTTTTTAAAAGTTAACATCAAGTTAAGAACACTTACTTCTGTCACTTAATCTACTACGTTATTCTAATTTGTACTGGTTTAACATATTGTATTATTCCTCTGTTGCAGGAAGAGATTATATCTTCCTCTTCTTTTGTAAATGTCCATTAACTTGCCTAGCAAGTACTTCTTAAACACTTGTTACAAAGGTAAACTCCAGATGGAGACCTAGATATAAAAGGTCATATCATAAACAAATTGGAGAAACATGGGAAGAAAAACTTATCAAATACATGGATAGGAAGGAAGGAAGGATAAAAGCATTTATTAAGCATCTACTATATGCTAAACAGTGAGCTAAGCCCTTTACAAATACTACCTCATGTGATGCCTCCAGGGAGGCAGGTACTATTATAACTCTCATTTTATACCAGAGGAAACTAAGTCAAACACAAGTCAGGTGATTTGCCCAACCCTAAGTGTCTGAGGCTGAATTTGAACTCAGACCTTTCTAGCTTCAGGCCCGGTGCTCTATTAGCTGTGTCATTTACCAGCCTAAAGGAAAATTCATGAACAAAAAAAAAGAGATAGCTAATACAAATAAGAATAGCTAACATTTATATAGTGCCTACTTTGTACCAGGCACTGTAGTATCTACTTTACAAATATCGTCCCATTTAATCCTCACAACAACCCTGGGAGGCAGATGCTATATTATCATCCCCATTTTATAGTTAAGGAAACTAAGTCAGACAGAGATTAAGTGACTTGCCCCAAGGTCTCACAGCTAAGAAATCTGAATTTGAATTCAGGTTTTCCTGATTCCAGGCCCAGTCGCTCTAATCACAGTGCTACCTCTATCTAGAATGTAGAAGATAAAATGGATAATTTTGATTATATAAAATTTTAAAAGATTTTGAAAAAATCTTATAATAAAACTAAGGGAAACAATTAACTGGGGGGAAAATCTTTGCAGCAAATTTCTCTGATAAAGGTCTCATTTCTAAAACATAAGGAACTGTTTCAAATTTATGAGCAAGAGGCATTTCCTAATTGATAAATGGTCTAAAGAGGTAAACAGACAGTTTTCAAGGGAAGAAACCCAGGCTATTTATAGCATAGGAATCATTACTAACTAGATGAATGTAAATCAAAGAAATTCTGACATTCTATTTTAATCCCTCAGAGCGACAAAGATGACCCCCAAAAAGTAATATGATAAACATTGGTGAGGCTGATAGAAAACAGGCATATTATTAAACTGTTGGTGAACCTGTGAATGGGTACAAGTCTTCTGGAAAGCAATTTGGAATTATCCCCAAAATACTGTATACCCCAGCTAGGTCCATACATAAAAGGGATTAAAGAAAGAAGAAAAGTCCTATGTGTACCAAATAGGTAGGCAGGCAGGTAGGTAGGTAGATAGATAGATAGATAGATAGATAGATAGATAGATAGATAGATAGATGTAGCAGTACTTTTATGGTGACAAAAAAATTTGGAAACCAATGGGAAATCCATCAATTGAGGAATGGCTAAATAAGTTGTGGTATGGGAATGTTATGGAGTACTAACATGTTGTAAGAAATGACTTCAAAAAAGTCATAGAAAGGGGGGCAAGGCCAAGATGGTGGAGTAGAAACAGCACTTCCACGGTGCTCCAGCCCACACCACTTCAAAACCATGTAAAAGGGGGACTCTGAACAAGCTCTGGAGCTCCAGAACCCACAGAATGACACAGAGAAGCTAACCTCCCACTGACAACAGCCCAGCAGCCTGGTAGGAAGCAGCCAGTGCAGTGCTCTGGGAGCCGAGCCCAGGACCGCTTGAGTCTGAGGTTTTAGCCCCAGGTTGGCCAGACCAGCAGCCGTCTATAGAGACCCCAGAATACCAGCAGCAGTGGCGATTCCAGAATTATCAACACTACATGCCTAGGACAAAGAGAGAACTTAGTGCCCTATGGACTTTGGGACCAGTATTTGAGAACTTGTCAGCTTCTTCCCTTGGGGGTGAGAAGCAGCTGAGGAAACTCAGCACAACCGCCATTTTGCAGCTTCAGTTCCTGGCCTGCAGACTGTAGGGGGATCCTGTGATCAGTCTGGGGGGTAATCACTCTTGCTTTAACCTCCCTGGATCTGGATTGCGGTCTGGGGTGGAGGTCTTGGGTTGTGTGACCAGCTTGCCAGAGTGTGTGGGGGCTTCAGGGAGGGCACCCAACTAATAACTCCAGCAGTTGGGAAGACCCCAACATTTGGGACAAAAGCTCCCCTGGCTGGTGGCAGAGTCCTACTGTGGCAACAAGCCCAAAAGTCAAGTAATTGAGTGGCAACATGCCTAGGCAAAGGAAACAAAATAAACAGAAAAATGCAACATTAGACTCTTATTTTGGGGGCAAAGAGGATGGAGGCATGGAACAGGAGGAGGACTGTGAGGTCATAAATCCTCCACCAAAAGCCCCAAATGAAAATACGAGCAGGTTACAGGCCATAGAGGACCTTAAGAAGGACTTTAAAAATCAAATAAGAGAAGTGGAGGAAAAATTGGAAAGAGAAATGAGAAGGATGCAGGAAAAGTATGAGATGAGAGTCAACAGCCTGACTGAGGAAAACAACACCTTAAAAAATAGACTAACTCGGGGCGGAGCCAAGATGGCGGAGTAGAAACAGCACATCCAAGCCACTCTCCCCCCAGATCACCTCCAAACTATGTAAAAAGGGACTCTGAACAACTTCTGGAGCCCCAGCACCCACAGAATGACACAGAGAAGCTAACCTCCCACTGAGGACAGCCCAGCAGCCCTGCAGGAAGGACCAGCGCAGCACTCTGGGAGCCGGCAGTGCAGCTCGCAGAACTCAGGGAACCGAGCACAGGTCCGCCTGAGTTGTGGTTTTATCCCCAGGGTGGCTGGGCCAGCAGCTGGCTGGAGGACCCCAGAACACCAGCAGCTGTGACGATTCCAAAATTATCAACATAGACATGCCTAGGACAAAGTGAGAGGTTAGTGTCCTATGGACTTTGGGACCAGTGTTTGGGGAATGCGTCGGCTTCCTCCCCTGGGGGCTAGAAGCCGCTGAGGAGACACACCATTTTATAGTTTTCAGAGGCAGCTCCAGCTCCTGGCCTGCGAACGGTAGGAAGATCCAGTGATCAGCCTTGGGGGGTAATCGCACTTGCTTTAACCTCCCTGGATCTGGATTGTGATCTGGGGTGGAGGTCGGAGTGGGTTTCCAGCTTGCCAGAAACGGAAGTTGTCCCCCCACACGTTTGGGATGAAAGTTCCCCTGTCTGGCAGCAAAAAGCCATAGTGTGGCAACAAGCCCCAAAGTCAAGTAATTAAGTGGCAACATGCCAAGGCAAAGGAAACAAATTAAACAGAAAACTGCAACCTTAGACTCCTACTTTGGGGGCAAAGAGGATCAAAGCATAGAACAGGAGGAGGACTGTGAGGTCAGAAATCCTGCTCCAAAAGCCCCAAAGGAAAACATGAGCATGTTACAGGCCATAGAGAACCTTAAGAAGGACTTTAAAAATCAAATAAGAGAACTGGAGGAAAAATTGGGAAAAGAAAAGAGAAGGATGGGGGCGGCTAGGTGGCGCAGTGAGTAGAGCGTCGGCCCTGGAGTCAGAAGGACCTGAGTTCGGATCCGGCCTCAGACACTTAATGCACACACAAACAAAACCTAGCCGTGTGACCTTGGGCAAGTTACTTAACCCCAATTGCCCTCCAAAAAGGAAAAAAAAAGAAAAAAAAAAGAAAAGAGAAGAGAAGGATGCAGGAAAAGTATGAAATAAGGGTCAACAGCCTGATTGAGGAAAACAACACCTCAAAAAATAGACTAACTCAAATGGCAAAGGAGGCCCAAAAGGGCAATGAGGAGAAGAATGCCTTAAAAAAGTCAAATTTGCCAGATGGAAAAAGAATCTCAAAAGATCACTGAGGAGATTCATTCCTTCAGAGTTAGACTGGAGCAAATGGAAGCTAATGACTTTATGAGAAATCAAGATGCTTTTAAGCAGATCCAAACAAATGAAAGATTAGAAGGCAATGTGAAATATCTCATGGGAAAACCACTGACCTGGAAAATAGATCCAGGAGAGACAATTTAAAAATTATTGGACTACCTGAAAGCCATGATCAAAGAAAGAACCTAGAAATCACCCTTCAAGAAATTCTCAAGGAAAATTGCCCTGATGTTTTAGATCCAGAGGGCAAAATAGAGGTTGAAAGAATCCACAGATCACCTCCTGAAAAAGATCCCAAAAAGAAAACTCCCAGGAATATTATAGCCAGGTTCCAGAATCCCCAGATCAAGGAGAAAATACTACAAGCAGCCAGGAAGAAACAATTTCAATATTGTGGAAACACAATCAGAATAGCACAGGACCTGGCAGCTTCTACACTGAGGGATTGAAGGGCATGGAATATGATATTCCAGAGGGCAAAAGAACTGGGAATGAACCCAAGGGTCACCTACCCAGCAAAACTGAGTATTTTGTTTCAGGGGAAAATATGGTCATTCAGTGGAATAGAGGACTTCCAAGCATTCTTGAGGAAAAAAACCAGAGTTGAATAGAAAATTTGACATTCAGACCCAAGAAGCAAGAGATACTTGAGAAAGTAAACAGGGAAAAGAAATCAAAAGAAACTTACCAAAGTTGAACTATTTACATTCCTACATGGACAAACAATAACCATGACTGATGAAACCTTTCTCAGTATGAAAATAATTGAAGGGTATATGGGCATATGAATACATATGTGAATGTGTGTATATATGTTTACAGGTATACATGGATAGAGGGCACAGGTCGAATTTGGTGGGAAGGGATGATATTTAAGGGGTGAAGTTAAGAGGTGAGAGAGCAATGTGGCAAGAGGAGATGGGAAGAGACAGGGTGGGGTAAACTATTTCATGTAGAAGAGGCAAGGGGAAGTAGTTGCAGGGGAGGGGAAGAACAGGAAGGCATAAAGGCAAAACCATATTCTCATTGAATTTTGCTCAGGGAGAGAATGACATACACACTAAATGGTATATCTCACCCTGCAGGAGAATAGGGGGAAGGGGGATGAGAGGAGGGATGATGGAGGGGAGGGCATGCTGGGGAGAGGGGAGGTTGGAGGCACCCACTTTTGAAGAGGGACAGGATCAAAGTAGGGAATGGACCAGGTGGGGGGGTGGGATAGGTGGGAGGGAAATATAGTCAGTCTTTTACAATATATCTGCTATGGTAATGTATTGCATAGCTATACATGTACAACATATACTGAATTGCTTATCTTCCCAGTGGGAGTGGGTGACAAGGGAGGAAGGGAATGGATCTGGAATTTGAAGTTTTAAAATTAAATGTTTCAAATATATATATATATATATATATATATATATATTATTAATACTATTTTGCATGTAATTGGGAGATAAAATGTGCAGGCAATGGGGCACAGAGATTCACCTCGCACTAATGGAAAAGTCAAAGGGCGTATGGGAGAAGATATGGGAGAGAGCAGACTGGATGAGAGTATATCTTGTGGGACTGCTATTCTGGGGTGGTGGGTGGGGGGAAAATGGGAAAAATTGTAACTCAAAATCTGGCAGAAATGAATATTGTAAACCAGAAGTTAATAAAGCATTTTAAAAAAAGTCTAAGAAAGACTTATATAAACTGATGCAGAATGCAGTGAGCAGAAACAGAACAATTTGTTCTATAACATTAATACTATAAAAAAAAATGAACAACTTTAAGGACTTCTATAAATCAATGATGAATGAAACCAGTAAAATAATTTCTATAGCAATAACAGTGTAAAAACAAACCATTCTGAAAGCTGTAAGAACTATGATCAATACAATGACAATTCATGATTCTGATGATAAAGCATGCCTTCCATTGCAGAGAGATGATGAATTCAGGGTGTAGAATGAGACATAAATATTTTATGTACAGTCATTGGGGGGAATTTGTTTTGTTTGGCTAGGAATTTTTATTACAAAATTTTGCTTTATTTTTATTTTTCAATGTTATTGGAATGGGGAAAGAAAATAGATTTCTGCTCATTTTTTTTAATTGAGCAGGTACAAGAGATGTGAAATGTTGAATGAATAAACTTTCAAATGAAGTCGCTATATTATTAGTTTTACTTAATTGTTTTACTTTGATATAAAAGACTACTTATGAAGTGGGAATGATCTGTAAACGTTTGTAATAGAAAAACAAAACATATAAAATTAAATGTATAAAAGCGGAAAAAATAGAATGTTTTAATACCTTAAAAATAAAATAAACGAATGAAATTTTAAAAAGGAAGTGAATGAAATCTATATTTTATCCCTCCTAATTGGACACAGGGGAGGCAGTATTACATAATGTTTAGAAAACTAAGCTCTGAGCCAGGAGAACCTGGGTTTAAGTTTTACCTCTGACATATACTCACTATATGACCCTAGATTTAAACTTAACCTTTCAGTGTCTCAGGGTATGACTCAAAATGGCAGAGTAGGTGCCAATATGTATTGAGAGTAAGAAATCCCTCCTTAGAAATTTCCTTTACCAATAACATCACAAGCTGATTCCTACCTTTCCTCTAGCCCCCAAAATTGGACATATAGCTATTTACTTTAAACAAATGGACAAGTGGCTATACCAAGGCCTCCTCCTTAATAATTTAACAGGATAAGAGGAATGCCATTTCTTGAGGTAATTCCAGGGAAAGGATGTAACAATATCATTCAATGCCTCCTGTCTGATTCCAACACTAGGCTAGGACTTTTGCCAACAGACAGAAAGACCACATAGATATTAAATAGCTTAAACTTCAGTCTTGGATTTCCCCTGTTATGACCAAGGTATCAGCCACTGCCCTCCCACCTCAAGTGACCTGGAACTATTCTGTTCTATACTGACCCTCTCTTGACTTATAGAAAGGACATCATTTTCAGACTAAGGAAAGTACTTTTCACTACTTCCAAATGTACCTCCTTGGCTTGGGAGCTTTGACAAGGGCATGACCTGAGCACATTTTTAATCTTTAAGGAAGCTCACTTCTGGTGAATACTAATAGGAAGTGAGTTGCAATAATTAATTAAGAAGCTGACACAGCTACCTTTCTGTTTTTCTCTTTATATGGCATAAGCTATATTGGAATAAATGTAGGCTCTCCCCCTATACTGAGATTTCTTTGAAAGGAAAACACAATGCAAAAGCATACACTGGAAAATAATTACACCAAATTGCTGCATAGTTAAACACTGATCTCTTTGGAAGAACCCTATTTTTAATAAAACTAAAATAAGAATATTGATAATAGCTAGCATTGATAGAGTGCTTTACACATATTATCTCATTTAATTCTTACACAGCCTTGTGAAATGGGTATCATTATCTCGTTTTTCAGATAAAGAAACAGAGCTTGAGAGAGATTTAGTGATTTGTCCATGTTCACACAGGTAGGAAAGTATCTGAAGCAGGATTTGAATTCACGTCTTGCATCTTGCTGACCCTAAGTTTTCTAGACTTTGAGTTGTCTTGACCCAAAGTGGAACACTGAGGCACCTAGAAACCTCAGGGATACTCAAAAAGTCATTAAGCATTTATTAAGCACTGTACTAAACTCTGGTAATAGGAATACAAGCAGAAAGTTCCTACCCTCAAAGAACTTCCATTCTAATGGGGGAAGATAACATATATTGTTGTTTGCCCTTCCTTCTCAAAGAGGACCATAGCGTCAGAGAGGTGGCGCCATGACATGCAAGTGAATTGGATTCAAACAACAGAGGGCTGGGCAAAGTCACCAGTTTTACTGTCATGAATTCCAGAGTCATCTGGGTCCAGTGGCAGGGAAAATAACCTGTAAAAGAGTCCTGAAAAGTGTGGTGGTGGGGACGGAGAAGATAAAGGTACCCAACCCATGGGCGATATTTTAGAGAAAGTCTAGGAGCATCATCTAGAATCATAAAGACATGGCTGGCCTAGGCCTTCAAATGGAGGTACTGGAGAGACTGAGGGTGCAGAGAAAAAGCCCAAGGATAGTAATGGAGGAGGGGTCCCTTCTGTGTTTAAGTGGTTAAACATTCTGGTTGTACTGCCCTCCAGTTGGCTAGCTTTTGTAGTCCTGTTTGGATAATTAGATGGATAGTTAGGTATTGTGGTCTTGTCTTGGGCTAAATGGATAATGTAATTGTGGCTGAGTATAAGAACACACCTGTTTCTGTGGGAAGGGGTCTGAGGGCTGGGATCTCATCATATGGACATGCCTGTTGTTTCTGTGGGAACTAAGAGTTCATGGACACACCTTTTGTTCCAGTGAATACTGAGTGGACCAATGTCTTCAACAGACTAGGGAATTCCTGAGGAAACTAGCTCTATAATTTACCAGATGAAGTCAACAAGCTTATATTAAAGACTTTGTGCCGAGCACTGTGCTATGCTGAAAATACAAGCAAAATAAGAAAGACAAGTGCCTTCCCTCAAGGAGTTTACGTTGTAATAGGAAAAAATAACTAACATTAGGAAGTGGCGGTGTGGGGGGTGGGTGGGGGAAGGTACTCAGATAGGGGCATGATGGAGAAAGTCCCGAGAGTCAGGAACAGATTTTGGAGAAGAATGCATTGAAAAGTTATTATAGAATCATTTCCCCTGTCCATAAATGGATTCACTTGAATCCAATTCACTTGCATGGCATGGCACTACCTCCAATCATTAGTTGACAGAATCTCTAAGTTGGAAGGGACCTCAAAGTTCATTTACTACAATCCATATCTAAACAAGGATTTCCCCACCTACAAAATATTTAACAAGGGATCATCCCCTGACACACTCTGGGTCAGCTCTAATTCACACATTCACTGAATCCCAGAGTGATAAGAGGCATCGAAGGACATTTTTGTTCCAAGGCATATCTGATCAGGAATCCCCCTGTCAAGTGCTCAGATAATCTTTGCTTCAACATCTGCAGTAACAAGAAATTGGCTACCTCCCAAGGCAGCCCATTCCATTTTTAAACAGCTTTTTGGAAGTCTGTCCATACCTCAAAGCCTAAGTCTGTTTCTCTGCAAAATCTATACATTATTCTGCCTTCTGGGGTCAAGCAGAATGTCTAATTGCTCTTCCACTTGAAAGTCTTTATTTGAAGACAGCTATCCTGCCTTCCTTCACCTCCAGTCTTCTCTTGTCCAGCCTAAAACATCCCCAGGTCTTTCAAATTGTTCCCATATTTCACTGTTTCCAGCTCTCTCAGCAATATATTATGTGGCTCCCCAAACTGAAAATAAATATACGTCATGTAGTGTATAAACAGGGAAAGTATCATCCGAGTAATACCTCCTTTTTTATTTTTCCCTGGATTTTATGGCTCTCTTAACACAGCCTAAAATGGTGGCAGCTTTTGGGGTGGAAGCCATACAGCTTAGAAAATCACAGACTAGGGTGATAACATGTCACACTCTTGACTCATTGGCATGAAGTTCACTAAAATCACCAGTTCATTTTCACATGAACATCAGTCATCTAGACTGACCAGATGATTCTTTGACCCAAAACGTGGAACTCTACATTTAGATCTATTAAAATATATTGTATTAGATCTGACCCTTCTCTTCTACTTTGTCTTAATCTATTCCCACAACTCCCATTAACATCACTCTTGGGACACAATTTATCAGAAAAATACAATCCCCCCCAAAATGTTGGAAGATTATCCAGTATTATTCTTTCCATTTCTGAGTCAAGAAAATGAAAATGTCCCTAAGTCAAGGATCCAAGAAGCTCTCATTGCATTCTCTCTTTCTCCTCATTATTTCATTTCACCTTCACAAAAAACCTGAGAGGTAGGTGCTATTATTATCACTATTTTATAGATGAGGAAACAGAGGCAGACAGATATTAAATAATGTGCTCAGAATGACACAGCTTGTAACCCTTCTTACACAGTTTTGCAATTCTTTGTTCAGGAATCTTATTTCCCTAGAAGAAATGAAATGCTAAAGTGATGTGACCAGCATATCACCTCTGTCCCATAAGTTATAAATTGATGCCAGTGAAGATTCTAATCCAAAAGTTTTCTTCCTCCCATAGGACATCCGATCTACATATCCCCCCTCTCAACTAGTAGCTATTGGATTTCAATCTGTAGTCTTCTCTTAGACAACCCTCTGAGGTCAATTATCTTCTTAATGTTTAATGATCAAGGTAGATAAAAAGTTCTCATCATTCTTGAAATTATCTTCTGCCTGTATTACTGATAGAAATATTCTTCTTGTCTCATAGTCCATACCTATCTAATACCTACAGGTAGGGTCAGAGTCTGAACAGAAAAAGTAGATTAATTTAATGGGTCACAATCCACCTACACCTTTTCCCTCAAATCTCAACTGGTAATGTTTAAGATGCAGGATGATATTGAAATTCAAGATATAGGATCCACAGATTACATGAGTTCTCAGAACTGGTTGAGAAGGAGTAAAGATCTTTACTGGACAAAATACCTCCACCGAAGCTAAGTTATTTTGTTGTTATTGCTAACACACACATACATATGTGTGTCTATACATATATACAGACACACACACATAAATATATATATATATGTATATGTGTGTGTGTGTGTGTGTGTGTGTGTGTGTGTACACACACACATAAAATAAAAATATGTGGTCTTGATGAATGGAAGAAAGTTACCTTACTTCCTTGGCTTAGCTTTTGTGTGGGTTTTCATTAATTTACATACCAAGCTGGAGAGGATCTTGAAAAGGAAGTAGACATCCTATACTAGCTTCCACATAGCTCTTAAGGCGTATCTTTAGCAGATGCTTTAAAAAAAATCATATGGGGGGTTAAACAGAGGAATTTCTAATCTTAAATCATATAATTGTCCAAGATAACAGACTATGATTCAGTCCCAGACACAAGAGAGACAAAAGAACAAACCAAATCATATCTTGAAAGAACATTCTATCTTAATTTTGCTCCCTGCTTACCTGGGTATATTAAGTCACAGCCAATGTTTTGGACTAAAGAGCTTGCAATCTGTCCTTAGCTATTCACTATATTAGTTTAGAGATAAGATAGCAGACAGGTGACCATAAAGAGACAAAATCAAAATATGGTAACACAGAGCAGTTTAGGGAGCATGAGATCAGTAAATGTACTTAGTAGAGTCAAGGGACCATCCAAAGAAGAGTATAGTCAATATACCCAGTACTCTCTAGCCTCTATCTCCCAGAACACAGCCAATTATATCTTAACCTCAGCGTTCTAGTATTCCTTAAGAAGTAGCAATGACGCTCTTTTTGTAGCAAAGAATTGGAAATTGAGGGGATAACCATCAATTGGGGAATGACTGAACAAATTGTGGCACAAGAATGTAATGGGATACTATTGCTCTATAAGAAATTATGAGAAGGAAGACTTCGGAAAAACCTAGAAAGACATTAACTGATACTAAATGAAGTGAGAACCCAGGAGAACATTGTAGATAGAGCAACATTGTGCAAAACTAACTGTGATACACTCAGCATACTATTTCTATACTACTTTCACTTTTTTGTTGCTTTTTCCCCATTTCTCATGGTTTTTTCCTTTTCTTCTGATTCTTCTTTCACAACCTGACTAATGTGGAAATACATTTAACATGATTGCACATGTATAACCTATATCAGACTGCTCATAGTCTTGGGGAAGGGAAAGGGAAAGGAGGGAGAAAATTTGGAACTTAAAATCTTAGGAAAATGAATGTTGAAACTATCTTTACATGTAATTGGGGAAAAATACCATTAAGAGAACCAAAGTGGGGGAAAAAAGAAGTTTCAGGGCTTCTTCTCTAATGATATCACCTTGAGTCCCTCACTATGAACCATCAGTGAATAATTGCTGACATTTATATAGTGCCTACTATGCGCTAGGCACTTTACAATCATTATTTCATTTCACCTTCACAAAAACCCTGAGAGGTAGGTGCTATTATTATCACTATTTTATAGATGAGGAAACAGAGGTAGACAGATAGTAAATAATGTGCCCAGAATGACACAGCTTATAAGTGTCTGAAGCCAGATTTGAACTCAGTGCTTTTATCCACTTCACCACCCAGCTGGTTGGGATTGGGACCTCATTTAACCAATACTAATGAACTTTTACAAAGGGGTACTTACTTCAATTACATAGCAAGAACAAAAGTGCAAACATCCACCCTTACACTATCTTGGTCTATGGGAGAGAGGACTCAGACATCACACTTTTTACCAAGTTAACATCCAAAGGTATCTTTGCTATCAGACTAGTCCTCATCTCAACTGTTGCTGGGAATCTCTATAGGGCATAGAGGTTGGGCTGGCTACAGAACCCAGGATAGACTGGACTCTCAGATCTGCTGGATCTCAATTGTCTTACTCTTGACCTTTTGAAACTCACAAGGTCTGGGGCAGCTAGGTGGCACAGGGAATAGAACACCAGCCCTGGAGTTAGGAGTACCTGAGTTCAAATCTGGCCTCAGACACTTAACACGCACAAAAAACTAGTCGTGTGGCCTTGGGCAAGTCACTTAACCCCAATTGCCCTCCAAAAAGCAAAAAAAAAAAAAAAAGAAACTCACAAGGTCACAGCTTCCAAAATAATCTCCTTCACCTAAAACAAAAGAATAAACCCCAAGGAGAAAGACCAAGCCTTGTACTCACAGGGCCACATATCAGAGTGCCCAAGTCTTCTCTCTTTATAGAACATCTCTCATTGGACACTGTCAGCAGGAAAAAAGTCACCCAGAAAGAAGAAACTCAACCAGGAAAGAGAAGCCAAGGTTGTGCTTGGTCAGTAATGTAACTCTCAGTTCTGCCTCCAAAACTACACTTACTCAGAGGGACTCCTATTCAGCATGTGGTTAGCTATGTCTCCACCTGCTCCAGAATCTCTCTTTTGGGTACTTCCTTTATATATCCTCACAATTCTCCCAGAAACAGGCTCTCCAGCATCACCCACATGCAGAATGCCATCAACAGCATTCTGTGCATCCTCATTAGGCCTAGCTTCCATAGCTACTCCCCCATTACAGAGGTGAAGCCAGCAGAGAGGACGTGGCCAACAGAACAGTGGAAAAAGGCACTATAGTCTCACCAAAGGTGCATTAGCAGCCTTGAAGCGTCAAAGGTGGGAGTTGTCCTTGGCATGCATACAAGTCCCTATGCTTGTACCTCTTTATATGTGTTGCCTGAATATGTATCGCATCCATGTGTGGCCTTGGCCATGTATGCTCTCTGTTCATGTATTCTCATATAATAGCAAAGTGATAATTTATGGGAGAACACACCCTATGTGTACAATAGTCAATAAATATTAAGTGTCTATAATGTGCCAGGCACAGTCCTAAATGCTAGGGATACAAATAGCAAAATAAAGACAGTGCCTGCCCTCAAGGGCCTTACAATCCAACTGAGGGGAAGGGAGAGAAAATATACAAAAGAAAACTAGAAAGCTTCCTAGTAGGAATTTGCTTTGTTTACTTTTGCACATTATAAGGATTTTCTCTCATTCTTTTTTTCCAGTAAGGGAGGGGTATGTGGTCTTAATGGAAAGAAAAAAACAACAACATTAAATTAAGTGAATCTAGTGCAGAAAAAAAAAATGATTCTTGCCTTCATGGAGCTTACAGTCAAGTCATGAGATAAATATGCAAATATAACCATAAATGTAGCAGAGAAACAGAAAAACAATGTTCTATGTGAAGTCTGAAAGGAGAGGGTGATTCAGGTTTAAGGGATGGGTAGAAATTCAAGAGCAGCTATTTGGTGCAAGCCATAGAATGCTGGGCCTGGAGTCAGGAAAAGTCATCTTTCTGAGTTCAAATCTAGCCTCAGACACTTACTAGCTGTGTGATCCTGGGTAAGTCCCTTAACACTCTTTCCCTCAGGTTCCTCATCTGTAAAATGAACTGGCAAAAGAAATGGCAAACCATTCCATTATCTTTGCCAAGAAAATTCCAAGTGGGATTGGGAAGAGTTGGACATGATTAAAAACTAACAAAATATTTTATCTCCTTTGAATAAAGATGCATTGTGGATAATTCCCCCCACACACACACACAATTTAATTGTTATCCAGACTGATAAATTAATTGCTTTACTCGAATTTCAACAAGTTCCCAATGACTAATTGTTTTTAAGTCTTTACTTTCAATTAGCCAGCCTATACTATGGACCAAATTGTACTTAGCAGTAAACATTTATAGGAATTCTTTCTATACAGTTCTCGAAATTCTGAACAGAAGAGAACTAATCCCCAGGCTTAGATGAGGGGTAATAGGTCTTTTGGATTATGAACTATTTTGAAGGAGCCCATATTTTCTCCTAGAGGTTGAATAATAATATCATCTTGAAAGCTTCAAGGTTGGTTAAGAATCCCGAGGGCTGAAAGGAATAAACCTTCCTTTATTCTTGTACCTTTACATAGAAAAATGTTTATTGGTTGGTTTCTTGAATTTTCTTAGTGGTTTGTGAGATGTTTAAAAAGAATGAATGCTGGATGGATTTGGAATGAGGACCTGCATTCAAATCCTGTCTCTCTCACTACCTGTGAGACTTTGGACAAGTCACCTAACTTTCTCAAACATAAGTTTCCTCATCTGTAAAATTGGAGCGATGGACATTTAGATGATCTAGCCTCTGAGATTTCTCTAAACCCTAAACCTTGGCACCTACAATCCTAATACTTGTTATTATTCAGACTTGAGTGACCCAGGATCAGAGAGAGCTAGATTTAATGATGAGTAGAATCTTGGAGGTTATCCATTCCTACCCTGTCATATAGATAAGGAACCTGAGACCCAGGAAGCTTATGACCTGCCCAAGATTACACAGGTATTAAATGATCTCTCACTACTGTAACACAAGCAAACATAGGCTTACACACACACACACACACACACACACACACACACACACACACACACACACACTCAGAAACACAAACAAGATCATTCCAGTTCAAGCCACCATGCTTTGAATCCTCTCCAGACACCAGCCTAAATATGACACGGCTTCTGCTGGAGGGAAGGGGGGGAATGGTTGTTTCCTTGAAATAAAACATTTAAAGATCCCTTAGTGGCTATTCAGGGACTGGAATTCAATTTCCATTCTCCACCCTCTGGCCAGCTGCAGCTCTGAAATGCCAACATAAAACATCCTGAGATTGCACTTTGTGGTAAGGTTGGATTTTTCTTATGCAATAGAAACGTGCTGTCATTAACACTGATACATTTTCATTTCAAAAACAGACAGAAAAAACAACAATGAATGTTAACAAAAGAGAATGAAATCTGGCTTTGAAGAAGTTATATTTTATTAGGGGGTGGGAGAGGAGAGAGGGAAGGGTAGGTTTGTAAAAGATTTCATAAACTCTGTATCTGCTGGGGTTTTCTTGGGGGGAGAGGTAAGGTCAGATGGTGGTCTACACCTTGGGATCAGAACACTCTATCTTTATTAGATAATCTAAGAATGTCTCTTTTCAAATCTTCTCGTTCCAAGAAGTTTTTGCTCATTCATACCAAAAAAAAAAATGTAAACCTCTTACATAAACCACATAAATACTATGACAACTAAGACAACTAACTTTATATTACACTTTTTAAAAATCAGAATGCTTTATATCTATAAAAATTGTGCCTATGGCCTACTGTGTTTTAAATGCTCTAGACTTTGTAACAAACTGACTTGGTACAGGGCATACTGGGCTCATCAAAGGAGAAAAAGCTCAGTCTATCTCTGATCGGAATTCAGACCACAGGTAAAGGAACCATTGCTTGTCTGAAGTCTACTGCAAAATGGGAGGGGTAAAGAAGCATCCTGAGAGATTCAGGCAAGATGGTGATCTCAAAATCACCATCTGGAAACAGAGCTTTCCGGTGAGGAAGCACACCAGACCCAAGGCCTTAAACCAGAGGCTTGGATTCATCTTGATTTCCAAGGTCACTTTAATTGTCCTTTCCTGATGTCACACTGCTGGGGGGTCTGCTAGTTACAACCCTTGTTTCTTAGACCACCAAGGGTGAATCATGCTGCAGAATGTATAGGGCCCCTTACACTGGGTGGCCTGGGAATGCATCTCGGTGATTAGATTAAAAACTCTAAATGCATACATAAACATGTACAAACACACATGTGCATGATAACTGAAGCTAGTTTCTATTTTAAAAGATTTACTATTTCAGTTAAGCAATCCATTGGAACCCAGCAATTACATTTAATTTTAATTAAAACAAAGAAAAAGAAGCTTGTACCTGGGGTCTACACTGATTCTCACTGCTGGTAGGGTTCCTATTAAAAGTTCAGCTGCTGGTACTAGTTCATTTGTAGAATTATGTTTCAGCACAGAAGCATTTTTTTTAAATGTTAAATACATGCATTTACATAGGTCTGGCAAGCGGATAGAGAAAAGGGGTCCAGAATCATCCTTTGGCCTGAAGAACAGTTTGTCTGCACGTGGGCCTGAACACCTTTGGCAGTAGCTAATACTTCTCAGAATCTTCTCTTTAAATGCATAAAATAAAATATATAGGATTACAAAGGAAATGAGTTATATGGAAATAAAGATGTAATTGTTTTGCCATCCAAGTTCATGCCCCATGCCCCACTGAAATGGACAGAGGCCCATGAACCCTAGAAAAAGAATTCCCAGCCCCAAGTCTCTTGATTCCAGCCTTGGAAAACATAAAAGAAATTAGTTAAAAAGCACGACTTCCCAGGACACAAGAATGCACTGGAGGAGGAGAAGACACAATAAAAAGCATGATTCTGCTATATAGTTTGCTCCTCTTCGGGCATTTTCTAAATGGCTTATGTCCTCTTTATGGCATACTTTGTATGCTTTTAAAACTACACTGATATATTAAGACTTCAAATGATATTGTGCTTGGTCTCTATTAAAGACAAATAACCACTTTTAAAATCTATTTTTCTAAGCGATTTCCTCTGTGCGGTGACTATCATTCACACGTTAGAGAGAGAGAGAGAGAGAACCTGGGGGTAAGGGTTTCCCTACACATGGCACGCTCAAGGTGAGTCCCAAGCTCAGGAGTGCCCTTTGTTACATATGGTCCCTTGGTTAATGCCATCTTCCATATACTGACTCGAGGTGTCAGTGCTCCTGCTGAGGACTGTGGATGGGATCCTGGAAGACCTCCTCTCTGGGCTCTCACCATGAGAACAGCAGCAGATCATCCGTCTCATGGTGCTATACATCTCTTCATCTTTGTAGGAGTAAATGATTGGATTCATGACGGAGTTGAGTAGGGCCAGCAGCAGGAACCACCTTTTGACATGCTGCACACCACATCGAGTACAGTTTAGACCGTCCAGGAGCAGCACTACTAACCCAGGGGTCCAGCACACAACGAAAGCTCCTAAAGGCAGAGAAGAAGAAATGGTGAGATTGGAAAATCCAGGGATTCCCGGCTACTTCTCTCCAAGGTCTTACTTTAAATCACACTCTATCACAAACTCTCGGTCCAAGTACATCTGGAGAGGTTAGAACTTTGGGTTGAATCTTATAAAGAAAAAAAGCCAGAATAAATATTAAGTCTTACACTTGTATTCCAAAAATGGACTTTGCAGGTGAGAATAGTGTAGGAGAGGTATGGTCAGACAGTAGTTTCTCTGACAAGATCCAAGGGTATGGAAAGGGGGTAAGAGGAATAAAATAGAGGAGAAGGTTAGGAAATTTTATCTCATCTAATTAGGGTACATAAGTAATTGTCTATCTATAGAAACAAGGAGTAAGGGGTGGGAATGGGGGTGAGAGAAGCTGACACCTTGACGCCATTCCCATCTGAACTGGTCAAAGGAGAGATGAATATACAAACATACAGATGTACACACATATACAGTTGGATACAGAAATACATTTCATAGCAACAGGGAAATAGGAGAAAAAGGAGAGGAGGGAAGAGGGAAATAGAGAGAGGGCAAATTAATGGAGGGAATAGTTCTAAGTAAAGTAAACTCTGGGGTAATAGATAGAGCACTGGGCTTGGAATCAGGAAGTATCGTCTTCCTGAATTCAAATCTGACCTCAGACACTAGCTGTGTGACCCTGGGGAAGTCACTTAATCCTGTTTGCCTCAGTTTCCTCATCCATAAAGTGAGCTGGAGAAGGAAGTGGCAAACCACTTCCCATATCTTTGCCAAGAAAACCCTAAATGGGCTCAAGAAGAGTCAGATACTTCTGGTAAATGATGGAACAATAACAAAATAAACTCTAAGGATGTATAAAAGTATTTGTAGCACCTCCTTTCAAGGTGTCAAAGAATGGGAATCTGAGGAGGTGCCCATCAACTGGGGAATATCTGAACAAGTTATGGTGTATAAATGTGATAGAGCACTATCATGCTCTAAGAAATGATGGTTTCAGAAAAACCAGCAAAGACTTAGATGAACTGATGCAAATAGAAGTAAGCAGAACCAAGAGAACAGTGACAACTACACAATGACAATTATATGGCAAAGATAAATAATTCTGAATGAATTAGGAACTCTGATCAGCTCAATGACCAACCACGGCTCCAGAAGACTCATGATGAAACATGCTACCTACCTTCTAATAGAGAGGTGAAATAAGGAAGGATTCAGAGTAACAAATGAAACATACCGTTTTTAACGTGGCCAGTGCAGAAATGTGTTTTCTTGACTATATGTATTTGTGATAGGGGTGTTATTTTTCTTTCATCCTTTATTGAGAGGGGTAGAAAGTTGAGATGGGAGGGAAAGGCAGAATTTTGCTGATGAAAAAAAATAATATAATTTTTTAAAAGGACCTAGAGGGTTTTAATAGGCTACAAACTCAATATACAAAAACAGAAGATTTCCTACTTTGAAGGGGCTTACATTCCATTTGAGAACAACATGAACATGGCTAAGTCAATACTAAATATATAAAAAATAATTGGGGGGGAGGAGAAGACACTAACAACAACACAAATACACACAACATGTACATAAATAATTAAAATGTAAATTAGAATGAGATCAGGAATAAGTGAGATCAAAAAGAATGGTATGAGGAGAGAAAAGGGTTGTGCCTTACTGGGAGTGGAAAAGGTAGCACAAGGGCTGGTAAAGATTATATAGTCAGAAATAGGGGAAGGGAGAGAGACTGTTCCAGGCCATGAGCTATGGTGCTGGCAAATACACCAAGGCAAAAGGTAGAGGATAAAACTCAAGAAAGAGCTTCCGGTCAAGTCAATAAGCCTTGATTATGTGGTTTTTTCCGATGTGCAAAGCACTGTGGATAGAAATATAAGCAAAAAGAAAAAAGAAAAAAAAAAGCTCTACCCTTAAGGAGCTTATATTCTAATGGAGAAAAGACCAGACCCAGAAAAGAGCAATGGTAGATCTGGATGCTTCCTCAAAAATTGAGGCTTTGAGAATTCACCAATGAAAGAAGGGACCCAAAGGGGCAGATGGCAAATGCTTGTCTGTAATGTAGAAAGCTCCAAGGGGATAGAATACCATAAAATATGGGTAAGGAGGTAGGCTAGATCTAGAACACGATGGTCAGTGCCAGTCAGGACTTCATTTTTTTGTCCAGCAAGGACAATAACAACTCACATTTTCAGAGTACTTCAGGGTTTACGGATCTTTTATAATCAGTAGACAATTGGGAGTTATGAAAGGTTTCTGAGCAGGGAAGTCACACAATCATACCTGAGCATTAGGAAAACTGCCTTGGCCGTAGCATGATGGATAGCTTCAAGGAACCATGACATTTAGGCAGAAAGACCAATTAACAGGCTATCTTAACAGAGAAATGAAAGAGCCTTCATACACCAGCTAAGCCAATGTCAGCTTGATCAACACTAGCCACGCAGCTCATTTAAAGGAAGGAGCTGAGATTCTTTTCCTAACACCAAATCTAACACATTTTCTACTCTGCAACACTGAGTCCCTTACACAGGGCAAGACCAATGTCATACTTTTCTGCATCACCCATACCATCTCAATCAATACCTCTGTCCACAGTTGGAATTCAATAAATATTTGACTTTCTGATTAATATTCAAATAAACTGGAAGTCAAACTCATCAGAGCACTCCACTTCCCAAATATTCTGCTTTGCTGAAGTTTTACTTCAGCTCATTAACACAAGAAAAAACAAATATATTTCATCTACAAATACCAGTAGGAGCTACTGTTGTTGAGAAATGGTTTGTTTGTTTGTTTGTTTTTTCAACAGGGTGACACCCAGGAAAGGGGTATTATTTATGTTGTCCAGAGATTAGAAGAACTAGATGAGTCAGACTTTAAAAGCTATGGTTACTGCAGTTGATGTTAAGGGTCCTTCACCCCAACTACCCCCTTAGAAATTAAATAATTCCTCAAAATCCCTTCGGGAAAAAGAGTGCATTCCCTGTACACACAGTTATTTTCCGGATGTCAAAATGTCAGACTATTGTCTGGAGACAGGGTTTTTACTAAAGTTACCAAACTTGGAAAAATTAAAATGTTACATAAGGACATACAACTAACTCTGAATTGCCCAGTAATGGATTATACCACTTGAATTACCCAGGGACCCCTGTTTTCTGCTTTTGCTTCCTACTTTCAACCAGTCCATCCATCCATCTATACACGTGGAGTATAGATAGTTGCAGCTTCATTTGTGATAGAAAAAGAAAAACAACAGTAATAACAACTGGAAACAACCCATATGTCCAAGAACTGGAAAATAGGCAAATAAATTATGATATATTGATGTAATGGAATTTAAGATGCCGTGAACACACACAGTATATAAGGAAATATGGAATAACTCCCCTGAAGTGATGAAAAATCAAAACAACAGAACCTAAAGAGAATAACCATATTGAGCATAATTATATGTATGTATGTAAATGTATATACAATATATGCAAATATATACATATAAATGTGTGTATATTTGCATACATACTACATCTAGACATATATACAGGCATCTGTATGTATATACTAGAACAAAGTCAGAGGTATGGAACTCAAGGAGGATTTGGAAAGATACAAAGCAAAATTTTATTTTTTAAATAATTTAAAATTTTAATTTTTAAAAATTAAAAAAGTTAAAATTTTAAAATAATTTTAAAATATCTTTTAATTTTGCTTTTTTAAACCATTCAGTAAAATTCTGTTATTTTTTTCTTTTTCTTTGATAAGGATGAGACTGGGGGGTTTTGTTGGACATTTGGGGTATAAGCTCCTGAGGACAAGAGCTTCTGTATTTTTATCTTTACAACCTCAGCACTTGAGCATAGCTCCTTTCATGTAGTGGGTACTTAAGAGAAGCTTGTTAATAGGAAAATTACTCCATGTTTACCCCCAAGATTTACCCTGTGTTATGTTTGCTTGTTCATTGATTGGTGTTGCAAATTTTGCAACATATTTGCAAATATTTTAATCCGGTCCCATTGATATGCCTAGCCATGTCCACTTCTAACCATCTTAACTGCAATTTAATACTTAGACCAACACATGGGTAGGTTTAAGAAGATATAAAAGTTGAGCTTTTGGTATTGATTTCCATTAATCGCACCATAAAATTGAACTACGAATACATAGTCTGGGGCCAAGAGAAGCAATAAAATGCTGTCTATCAGTGAATTTCTACCAGGGTGGGGAACCTGCAGCCTTGAGGCCATATGTGGCCCTCTAGGTCCTCAAGCATGGCCCTTTGACTGAATCCAAACTTCATAGAACAAATTTAGGGTTAGAGTTAGACTCAGTCAAGAGGCTATACTTGAGGACTTAGAGGGCTACATGTGGCCTCAAGGCTGCTGGTTCCCCACCCCTGTCTACTCTATAATAATGACTATAAAACCCCAGTTTTAGATAATAGTATTTTATAGGAAATGATTACAAATTGAAAATGACAAGGAGAAACTATGAGTCCAAGCCTTCTCTGGAATTTTCAAATTGAGCTGCTGTGTATCCTAATTCTTAAATATGAGTCTGCTTTGGAATATACTCCCTCCAACATGCAGATCTCAATCCCTTTTATGCTTATTCATCTTGAAAACTCTTGTCTGTTGCTTTGTATACATTTGCCACCGGGGTGGGGGGGGGGGTGTTACTCAGTGTGCCTAGTGCCTTCATGGCTTTTTCTTAACACAGCATGGATACAAATGGCACTGTTTACCTGTTATTCATTCATCTTCTCCAAAGTGGTGCAATGAAGAGATAGAGTGCCTAGAGTCAGAAAGATCTGAGTTCAAATCCAGCTTCAGACCCTTCCTAGCTGGGTAACTCTGGGAAAGTTATTCAACCCTATGCCTGCCTCAGTTTCCTTAATTGAAAATGGAACTAATAACAGTGCTTACTTTGCAGGGCTGTTGTAAAAATTAAATGAGATGAGATTTGTAAAGTGCCAAGCACAAAGCCTGGAACATAGTAAGTACTTTTAAAAGCTTGTTCCCTTCCATATGATCAGTCCATCTTTTTATACCATAGATTTCCCTAATGATATCCTTTTCCCCAATTCTTCCAAGTTCTTCATTTGTTATATATTACAGTCAGTAGCACATCCTTTATGTACCTCTTCGTGTTGATACCCATTTTCAGTTCATTTTAGAAACTACAATTATTTGGAAAGGCTTTGTTCTCATTAAAATCCCAGGTTCAAGTAAAAAGTGATTCAGGAGCAGTGTAGATAATAGTCGGAAAAACCTGGGTTCATATCCTGCTTCAAACACTTACTAGCTATGTGATAATGGGAAAGTCACTTAACCCTGTTTGCCTTTGTTTCCTCATCTGTAAAATTATGGAGTTGGTTGGCCTCTGCAGCCCTTTTCAGTTCTAAATCTATTACCCTATGAGATATTTAAAATAAATCAACAAAACACAGAATGACCTTGGAATGACCTGACCCATTATCAAAATAAAATTTTACCAGAAAATCAGTTTTAATGGCTAGAGCCCTTTGGAAAATAATTTACACAAATGATAACTTTTTCCTTTGCTAACTTTATAGAGTCTATTAGTTTCAGCAGGGATCCTAATAAGTGCTAAAT
Organism: Gymnobelideus leadbeateri; assembly: GCA_011680675.1. NCBI lineage: Eukaryota > Metazoa > Chordata > Mammalia > Diprotodontia > Petauridae > Gymnobelideus > Gymnobelideus leadbeateri. Next base: position 6,920 of record WOXC01009629.1, on the reverse strand, counting down.
GGTGAAGCCTAAATTTAGCATAATCTTACAATTCTGTTTAGAGAAATCCATAGTGGGGTTTTTTTTACCTTTTCCTCTTTACCCTGAAAAAACAAAGAGTTGACTAGAGTTCTGGTGATCGATGAAAGTTCTTGTTAATGAAGCTTTTTATGGTTTGTTCTTCCAGAAGATATCAATCAATACTGTTTGAACAAAAAACTGGATCCTGGCCAGTTCATTCCCGGTGTAATATCTGTGCTCTTGACAAACAATTCTTAAGTCAGGTTAAAGAAATAGTTTGTCCAGTCTGAAAAGAAAGGAGGTATAATTGTCCAGTCTGAAAAGAAAGGAGGTATATGTCCTACCTAACTGTCCCACCTACATCCCACCCAAGCCAAAGGTGGGCCTTGGGGTGAGACCAGACCAACAAAATGTTGTCCTTATCACTTCAAGTACAGCATCATAGGACTTTGAACTGGAAGGTCTCTAAGATAACACAAGCCCTTCTTCCAATGAAAAACAAAAGGCCATGCTGACTGTACAGAACAACAAACTGCTCTATTAAACAAATGAGCAAAGCTCTTTGGGAATATTGACTTTGGATGATGTTTACACTTCATAGCAGAGACAGTCATGTGCTCCCATGCTACATTATCTTTGAGACACATCTCTAAATGAATGGTCCTATTTACCTGATAGGTCATCCTTTCACTATGTGCCAGTATGTAGCTATGAGATGTATAGCTCTGAGTCCCCTATCCTTCAACACAAAAGGGAGGAAGGGAAAGAAGGGAAGAAGAGAGGAAGGGATGGAGGAGGGAAGGGAAGCAAGGGAAAGAAGGAAGGAAAGAAGGAAGGAAGGAAGGAAGGAAGGAAGGAAGGAAGGAAGGAAGGAAGGAAGGAAAGAGAGAAAAAGGGAAGGAAAGAAGGGAAGGAAGAAAGGAAGGAAGGAAAAAGGAAAGAAGTAAGGAAAGAGAGAGAGAGAGAATCATGATCATAATTCAATGGTATTCTTTAAAAATCTTTCCCCATCATTATACCATTATCTCCCCACAAAAATTTTATCAATGGGCATTTTGACTCCACCCCACTCCCCAGGTATACCACAGACTAATCAGAAAAGGATAAGCCTTCTGTAGAATGAAAAAATCTGGACTCATCTCTAAATCTTTGTATAGAGCCAGCTCACACTTTAATGGTTTATGTATTTTGTAGATCATAAAACAAGTTTGGAGATATAAAGCAATTTGTTCATGGTCAAAAGCCACCAAGTATTGGAGATGGAATTAGAATCAAGGCCTATCTTGATTTTACATCCACAATACTTTCTACTAAGTCATGCCCTTCTTAAACTGGGATGCATTTGGTCCTGGTTGATTAAGGAGGATGCCAGAGACCTGGTGTCTTTGAAAAGTTTGCTGTAATAGTTAGCTCGTAGACAAAAGTGTGAAATGTAGGCTGTGTGATATTACATTTAGAAAGATTTATAGAAAACAGGACAACTGTACTCAACAAATATGGATTAATGGAAAATGGGGGTGGAGGTGTAAGCAATCTTGAGTAGATTACAGATAATACAATAAATACAATAATCAGTTATTAAGCACCTTTATTTTATCCTTAGGCTCGGCCTTCAAGAAGAGAGCCTACAATCTAAATGAGGAAAGATAACACAAGAAAGGCAGCTTAATGGAGGTGGGGGTGGGGGACTAGAAGGTTCCTGGAGCACCACAACAATTTTGAAATTAAAACCAAGCAGAGCAGTTGGTGGCAAAGAAAGAAAAAGTCAGGGTTTTTTTGTTGTTGGTGGTGGTGGTGGTGGTGGTGGTGGTTTTTGTTTTTTTGCACAGTCTATGAAAAGAGGTTATGGGAGGATTTTTTTTACTCTACCCTCCAGTCCTCTAATCACAGGGACAGAAATTAGCATTTCTATAGCTCTTCAAAGTATGCAAATAGATGTGATGTCATCCTTAAAAGTATTAGCCTAAACCAATGCCTAAAACATTAGGCACTATAAGGCACTTAAAAAATGTCATATTAGCACTACAAGGATCCCCATTTTACAGATGGGAAAGATGAGATATGGAGAACTAAATGACATGCCCATGGTCACATAGCTAGTAGGTATCTGAGGAGGGATTTAAACCCAGGCCACAGATGTTCTTCTCATGTCACTATTGTAGTCTCTCTTTATTTTCACCTCTTGGAATCCATAGCTCCCTTCCAAACACCCCTCAGGTATCACCTCCTACAGGCCTTTCTTCTTAATGCTTTCTCTCCCCTTTAAACTATTTTATTAATTGTATATTACTTCATATTTACTTAGTTGTGTATATAGAATCAAAATATTGTAGATTTAGGATAGAAAAGGATCTTAGAATTCATTGAAAATGATCCTCTTCATTTGGCAGATAAAGAAGGTAAGGGGCCACAGATTAAGTGACTTGCCAGGCTCATATAACCAGTCAGGGTATGGGGTGGGACTTGAACCCAAATCTTTCTGACCTCAAATCCAGAACACTATCTAATATGTCCCTCTGCACCTAATCTCTCTCAGCCTCAGTTTCCTTTACTGCAAAATGAGAGAGTTGGACTAGATCAAGGTTCTTAATCACTCCACAAGAAGGGTTCATGGGCCACAAGTTGAGAACCCCTAGACTAAATGACTCTAAAATTTAAGATCTGGTTTGAAATCCCAAAAAATGTCTGATTATCATCCAGACAAAGGAAAAGATTCGTTCTTAGCACAAAGGAGTATAAGTTACTAAAGGCAAAGGAAAGGGAAATCTGTCAAGGACACAGTAAATGTGCTTCCTTCTCAGGTGGGATGTGGGATTAGATGACTTTTAACAAGTCTTCCAAGTGTAAAATTGGACAATTCTATTAATCTATGAATCTCAACCCCCACACACAACTCAGATCCTTTTGAGTTATTCCTCTCCCAGTCACAGGGTATATTTGGAGGAAGATTTATAAGGTGCTAAAAAGCCAGAATTGATTAGAACAAAATCTCTACATCCATCCAAAACTGCCTAATGCAGCTGGCCCTGATTACTGACACCCTGGAGTCCTTACCGAACAGACTGAAGAGCTTCTGGTTATTTCTATGAACTCAGGAAAAGAGGACTTAGGTGCTGGGAGACTTTTAAAAAGATAAAATAAGCAACCCGAGAAATTACAGCCAATGTTGGAACAAATTATCCCAATCAATGTAATGGATACCAGGAGCCAAGCTTGACTATTCACTGTTCCCGAAACATGCTGTAACCACTTTTGCCTGTTTCTTTGCTCAGACCTTGAATGCCCTCCACTCTTATCTCAATTCATCTAAGTTCCCTTTTTCTTTCTAGAACCAGACCATGTCCCATGTCCTCTACATAAGACCCTCCCTTATTGCCCCAACATTCTGTAGTTACTCTTGAGATATGAACTCCTGTGGAACTTATAAGGTAGAAAGACCTGGGGAAAGGTCATTGTAATCAGCCAAGAAGATGGTAACAGGGGCCTGCAATGGGGTTCACTCCTCCTATCAGGAATGGAGCAACATAGCTGCAGAGAGGAAAGTGTTAGATCTTGGTAACAAACTCAATGTGAGAGTCAGAGAAGAGTAAAAAAATGACTAACAATCAGGTTATGAACTTTGGAGACTAGGGGAATGGTGGCACCATGACAGAAGCAATAAGGTCAAGACAAGAAATGCATTTAGGAAAAGATAGGCATACATTAGGTTTGAGGTTTGATAGGCTTGAAGGTCTCAGGCTAGGATATCTGGATGAAGATATCTAGGAGATAATTCAAGATGTGAACCTAGAGTTCAGAAGGGGAATTGGGTGTACAGGTGCAGATCTGGAATCCTACTTATGCTCAGTAACTAAATCTCTAGGTGACAAAAACTGACAAGGGAATGAAAGTCGAGAGAGGAGAAAAGAAGGACAAAGAGAGACACTTGGGTGACATCCATATGAAAGAGTTGGGGAAAAGATAAAAAGCAATCGAGGAAGATAGAAAAGAAACAGTTGGAAAGTTAATAAAAGAACCAGTGAAGAAGAGAGACTATCTAATAAGCAGAGTTGGTCAGCAGCATCAAAACTCCATCAAAAATCCTCAAAGAAGTCTGAATTTAAAAAAATTAAAGGACATTGGATTGGTGATGAAGAGATCACTAGCAACCTTTGAGAGAACATTTTCAATAGAGTGTGTTTGCAAATGACCTCTCTACTGAGCAGACTGGAGTGGATGTTAAAATTATAAGGAGTTGAGAAGAAAGTGACTATAGAAGAAACAAAAGCATTTAGTGTAGACAACTTTTCCTAGAAGTTTAGCTGTGAAAAGTAAATTTGTAGAAGGGTCAAGAGAAGGCTTAGGAAAAGTCAATAAACCTAATGAGTATCTAAGTGGTTCAAGAACCATACTCTGCAGAGTTATGTAGGTTTCAGGGTCTATGAAGTGGTATTATTGCTAGCAATCATGAGAATTCAAAAGTTTCCACTTAACAGCACTTTACAGAAACAAAAGCATTTTCAGGTTTGTTACTATCTGACGTATTCACGCTTTCAATCAATCAACAGGCCTTGATTGATGGTATAATAATAATGAACCAGAACGGTGATTAAATTGCTCAAAGCAAACTGGAGATGGTTAGTATTTAAGAAGGACTTAACTCAGAAAAACGCACACTTTTGTTTCCCTCACTTGTCAGATACAATAAAATAATAATAATATAATAGCTAACATTTATATACCATTTGCTATGTGCCAGACACTGTGCTAAGCACTTCACGATTATTATCTCATTTGGTCCCCACAACAATCCTGGGGAGTAAGGGTTATTATTATCCCTGCTTTATAGATGAGGAAATTGAGGTAGACAGAGGGTAAGTGACTTACCTAAGGTCACACAGCTAAGTCAGGAAAAACTAGGTTTGAATCTCTCCCACCCTACTCACTAGTTTGTAATACCATGAATAAGTCCCTTAAATTCTTTGAACCTCTCTTTCCACATCTATAAAACGGGAATAATAAGATGTGGGATATTTTCCTTATACAGTTGCTGGGAGGTTCAAATGACAAGAGGTATATAAAACACCTCACACATCTTAAAACACTACATGTGTCAGCTAATATTTTTCTCCTCCTCATGGTCCTATAGCCAGACAGTCAATAAATACTTGCTGGAAGTTATCACAATATGTTATTGAATGTCCAATTTAACATTTTACCTCCATATGAAAATTGTGAAGACTCTCTTTCCATGTGGAAATAAGGATGAGTTCACTGAATTTGATCAAATTTCATAATTCACATGGTGATGACCTAGATTTATGTCTGACACCTTAAATCCTACAATTGGCCTTTTGCCTTTCAATTTCACTTAGCAAATCTTGAAACAAAATTTTCCTTCCATAGCATTCATTATGCGATTTGGTGCATATAATTAAAAACCTATCTCTGATCAACACAATGAATGACCAACCAGGATTCCAGTTGGCCAATGATGATACATTTTCTTCCTACCCATCACCTTCCAGAGGTGATTGACTTAGGGGGCAGTATTACATACATATGCACACTTGTGCATGTGTACATATATATGCACGTACATATATAAAATATATACATGTGTGCATGTATGTGTGTATATAATATGTATATATAGTGTGTATGTATCTGTATGGGGAGGTTGACCTAGGCAATAGGGAAATACTTTACTATGTATGTTTTTTTTTTTTACAAAGAATTTGTCTTTCTCTTCTTTTTCATTGGGATAGGGTGGTGGGGGTAGGAGAGAGAAAATATAGATTTCTATTATATTTTTAAAAACCAAATCTAGTTGTGTGACATGTAAGATATTTTTAACAATTTTTTTTTTAAAAAAGGTTTTGTGCATACTGTAGACCTTGTATCAGATTGACTCTGACCAAAGCACATCAAAGAGGACACCCTTTAAATAAGGTCAGTCTGGTTTCCTTTGTTTCTTAACCCAAGGAAAAGCAAAAGGGCCCTAGTGATAATGCCAACTTCCCAAGCCGCAAAGGCTGTCTGATGCCCTAAAATAGAAAATTATAACTCTCCATAAAAATCCAGTTGTGGACTCCATCTCACGAAGCTTTCTCCTTATTTGAAAAGGAATTTTCCCATGATTGTTTTTAAAATCCTACCTATCCTAAATTACTACCACCCAGTAACGCAGAATAAATCATGCACTAAATGTGACAATGTTCATGTTAAAGTACTCGCCCATTGCTCAGGAACTTGTGTACAGCTAAAAAGCTTTTCAAAGTGGTTTGTTTAAAAAATGTTGTGTAAGCTCAACACCTCTGTAAGTGGGCGGCTTGATATTTATGCAGAAAGTAATTAAAGGATGTACACTGAATGAACACAATTGTTATTTACAAGCATACTCAGTAAGACAAAAAACAAGCTGAGATTCTATTAGAAAAGGAATGATTGGGAGAAGAAAGATTTCATAAATGATGCATTTGCCATTACTTAACTCGGCTGTTTGTACAGTCAGATTCTTCAACACTAACTGCTAGTTTCACGCACTTGTTTTGAATTTGTGGTTTGAGCTTGGAAAATTGAAAATCTCTGTGCCAAGGGCTTCTGGGTGAAGATTTAAAGCAGAGGTGTACAGTGCGGCCAGGGCCTAATTCTAGTCATTTAACTTGGGCCTGAGCTGGAAATCATAAACTGTGTAAATAGTCAAACCCCGGAATCTATCTCCTCCACCTCCCTCTTTAAGAATCACTCATAAGGAAATATTGCAAGCTTGAGATCAGACATTAGCTGCTATGCTGAGGGCTTTAACAGCTGGAGGAAAAGAACAGGGCATTCCAATATGGAAGAAGAGTAATATGTCAATATGGTGGGAACTGGAGCATCACTGCCAGGACCCCGTGATTGCAAGATACAGCAGACAAGGCATGAACAAGGCGCAAAGA
>WOXC01009628.1:0-208657 GCA_011680675.1 Gymnobelideus leadbeateri | reverse complement strand
TTGGAATGCAGAGGTCATGATGGGGAACAAGAAGATATTAACCTGGGAAGATAGATAGGAGCTGGATTGAAGAGAGCTTAAATGTCAGGCATTTTCTCTTGGAAGAAATAGGGAGTCACTGAAGATTTTTGAGTAGAGGAGTGATGCAATCAGGTATGTGTTTTAGGAACATGAATTTGCCAATGATGTGGACAGTGGATTGGAGAGAAGAGAGACTGGAGGGGTATGACAATGAAGATTCTATTGCAGTAGTGGAGCAGAAATGGGTAGGGGCCTGAGCTAAGGTAGAGTCTGTGTGAATAGAGCAAAGGAGAACTCCTCGCCGCAGTGTTTATTCATCATGGCTTATCTCCTGGCCCAAATTTCAACATTACTCAAGCTTGTGTCAAGGCTTAATTTAGTATTGATTCCCGGTGCACTGGACATTTGCCCCTAATTACTATATTGATATTTCCATATATATTATCAATTATCTAGACTGTTTAGTGAGTAGGTGGTTGTTAAAGGTGGGAGAACAAAATACATCTTGTCACTATTATAGAGAGAAGGTAGCATATCAGGGCACAAAAAAGTGAAAAGTATAGGCAGTACTTTACAGAGAACATGGCAGCTTTCCCAGGTACACTTCTAACATACTGGCATTACCATGTACATCTGATATGAGGAGTGGCTAATTGTACCTGCCTTCTGCTCAGGTATTTAGAGGAGCCTGATAGTGGAAAGAATATCCTCTTGAATTTTTTCATTGTTGTTTTTATTTTTTTTTAAATACATTTATTTATTTATTGGTTTTCAACATTCACTTCCACAAGATTTTGAGTTACAGAATTTCTCCCCATCTCTCCCCTGCCCTCCACACCAAGATTTTTGTTTTGTTTTTTTAGCACCAGTTCTGTAATGTCATTGATGTAGGGAACTCTCGGTGCAGAAATTTCCTCTAGCACTTCCCAAAAGCATCTGCTCAGAAGCTATAGTTTAAGAGTGCTTCCTGGAACATTGAGAGGCTGAGTGATTTGTTCCTTCACACAATCAGTACATATGAGAGTTGGAGCTTGATTTCAGGTCTTCCTGAATTCAAGGACACCTCTCTTTTTTCTATGCCCTCATGTTCCACTTGAATTAAAGTGGACTTTATGTAACAGTGATAAAATCACTTTGTGGTTAGAGTGAAACCAACTGAAATTGGGAGGAGTGATACACCTATGACGTCAATGGTGCCTACTGCTGGACTTTTCTGCTGCCTAACTGAACCGTACTGAGTTCCCCCACAGGATCTTGTCAACATAGAGATCACAAACTCCTTGAAGGCAGGGACAGACTTTTTTTTCCCTCTTTTCATATCCCCAGCAGTTAGCACAGTTACTGCCACGTAGTAGGCACTTAAAATTATTGATTGATTGAACATATGGCATAACTTAACCAGAATATCAGGGTCAGTAATGCAAAAGCAAGGCAGCTGGGGGAACAAAAAATAATTTTTGGGAAGGGGAATGTTAAAAAATTAATAGATAGCTATTTTGGGGCGGCTAGGTGGCGCAGTGAGTAGAGTGCCGGCCCTGGAGTCAGAAGGACCTGAGTTCGGATCCGGCCTCAGACACTTAACCCACACAAACAAAAACCTAGCCGTGTGACCTTGGGCAAGTTACTTAACCCCAATTGCCCTAAAAAGGGCGGCTAGGTGGCGCAGTGAGTAAGAGCACCGGCCTCGGAGTTGGGATGACCCGAGATCAAATCCGGCCTCAGAAAATGAGCACCCACACACAAATAATGACTAGCCGTGTAACCTTGAGCAAGTTACTTAACCCCAATTGCTTAAAAAAAAAAAAAAATAGATAGCTATTTTCCACTCTCACTACTGTGCTTCACCCAAATAATGTATGTTAATCTAAGGCAGGCAGTGTAATAATTGGAAAAATTGGGAAAAAAGGAAAACAATTGGATTTGGAATCATAGATCCTAGATTCAAAGCTCAACTGGCCCCCTATATGACTGAGCAAGTCATTTGTACATGAGTCCCAGTTTCCTCATGTGTAACATTGAGAGGGATAGGAGCAGATGATCTTTTATGTCTCTTCCAATTTTAAAAATGTAATCCAGTGATAACCTTCCAGTATCTTTTAAGGTTATCCCAGTAATTTCAGGGAAGCAATATTTTACTTGCTTTAGGTGCTCAGTTTGGCCCCTATACTTCTAAGCACGTATGACTTGCTCTAGAAATTCCTTTGTGTCTAACCTTAACTCTCTCCTTATCCTCTGTTCCCTTCTTATCCATCTGGCACCACACCACACAAAACTCTTTAACTAGCAAGTTATAGGAGGGGATGCTTAGTGTTTATTTGATGAGGTCTCCATTTCTGTTCCCTCCAAAAAAACAACAAAAAAAGCAAACAAAATAACCTCACCCAAAAAATTCATGACCATATTCTTTCATAGAAGACTTATTAATTTTTAGTTTCTACCTGTGCCTTAATCTTAATGGATTCTAGTCTCAAGTAATTCTACAATTCTACCATTTAAAAATTCAGCAAAATTCCATCATAAAGTACCTTTGTTTATCATGGAGAATTATACTGCAGACAAAACAGGCTATCATACTTGGAATATTCTCCCTTCTGATTTCTGCCTCTTAAAATTGTGAGCTCCCTTCCAGATTCCACTCCAGTGCGAGATCCTTACCCAAGGTGTTCCTTATCTCCCTATTGCCCCCTCACTATTTTTAGTATTTTCTTTGAAATTATATGATATTTATTGTGTGTATTGCATTTATTTACCAGGAACTATTGTGTCTAATCCTAACATCCCCCCAAAATTAAAAGAGAGAATATAATCTCTTTGAAGGCAAGGATTGTTTCCTTTGTATCTGGAGCATTTTGACTCAGAAGCATCATAGTCATATGTCATAGTGCATAAGTACCAGACTTGGAGTCAGGAAGATATGAATTCAAATTCTGCCTCTGACACATACTATTTCCCTGGATAAGTTACTTAATTTCTTGGTGTTCTAGGTAGCTAAGACTGGTTAAATTGTAGGGCAGGTATAAATTTTCACTTGTAAAAGAGTTGTCTATAGAAATGAAATCACAAGTTCAATACACTTCAATATACTACCAACTTCCCCCACATCCCCAAAAGGCATATATCATAGTACCTAGTGGGTAGTAGGCATGTAATAAATATTTCTTGAATTTATTTTTCTTGGGTGTGCTATGTATGTATATGATGTCTTATACCACTCATTCTCAACAAGTAGGTTAGGGAGATTGATCTCATTGAACAGAGGTTCTTTTGATCATGTATACTTTATGCGTATTGTTTTCTTAGTTTTGCTTTGTATTCTCTACATTATTTTATGCGAATCTTTCCATGTTTCCACAAATTTCTCATCTTCTTCATTCCTTACAGCACAGTGAATACATTCATATTTCACAGTTATTCAGTCATTCTTCAATCAATAGGTACTCTGTTTTGTCTCTAGGTAGGCATGTGTACATGTGTGCTACCACAAAAAATGTTGCTATGAATATTTTTTTATAAATTCTCTTTCTGTCATTAACCTCCGTGGGGTATTTATACAGTACTGAGTTTACTGGATCAAATCATATTTGTGCAGCTTTTATCAAATACATTGTTTTCCAGAATGTTTTGCTGCCAATTTGAAGCCCTGTGAAGAATTTGCTACTGTGCCTACTTTCCCACAGCTCCTACAACATTGACTGTTTCCATTTAAAAAAATATTTTCCAATTCAAAATATCAGTTCATCTTTCTTAGCAGCATACATCTTTCTAGGGCTTCAAAAATATAAAATGTGAAACTCCACATCTGGGGGGAGGGGTGGCTTACTTTCATAGATAACACTAAGTTAGCAAATATTATTTTGAACTTTTCTTGGAATCCATCCATTGAAGGCCATGCAAAGTCAGGTGAATGATGTTCCCTAGGAGTTGCATGACCCCTTTTCTCTGTAAATATTCTACAGCTAAAGACATATCTATATCAGTTTTCTAACAGGGAAGAGATAGTATAACTTGATATATCTACCTCAGCAAATTCCTTCTTTGATTACGTGAATCCCAAGGCAGTCTTAGATCTGTAGTTTCTCCATAGATATTCAATTTGATTATTATAAACAAATATTTACGAAGCTCATACCATGAATGAGGCAGTATATTAAGCACTAGAATATATATATATATATACATACATATATATACGTGTGTGTGTATACATATAGATATACATATATACACATATATACATGTACATATATATATATATATATATATATATATATATATATATCCCAGTCATCCCTATTCAGTGTAATATTTGGTATCATAAAATGAAAAAAACTCTACTTTTAGCCTCAACACTAAGTAAAATAAAATTCAGATTTAATTTGAAGTGCATTTCTACACATTCTTTATATAGCGGGAGCAAAGACTATTATTATGCCTTTGCAAATTCCCACTAAATCTTTATAGGAGGAGAAATTCGCTATTACCATTACATCTTTAATTATGAACTACATTTGCTGCAATAAACTTATGCTATGGGAAAATTCTCATCACATTTCATAGAATTAAAGAAATTCAGAGTTGTATGTAACTCGGAAGGTTATCTAGGGAAATAAATTCTTCAGCATTCCTGACAAGTGGTCTTCTAGCTTCTGCTAGAAGACTTCCAGTGAAGGGGAATCCATTACCTTATGAGGCAGCCCCTTCCACTTTGGGATCACTCTGCCTAAATTTGCCTCATTGGAACTGTCATCCTTTGTTCCTATCAACGTACTCTGGCCTCAAGCAGAACAAATCTAATCCTTTTTTACTTGGAAGTCTTCATATATTTGAAGCCCATTATTCTTTTCCCTCAAGTTCTCTCTCTCCAGACTAAAATTCCCCTCCAGGGTAAAAATTCTAATGTGCCTTATGTGGCATAATCCTTTCTCCTTCTGCCATCTTGGTCATCTTCCTTTTGATCTGCTTTAGCTTGTCCATAGCTTTTCAAAAATGTGCCCACCAGAACTAAGAAGAATACTGCAGATATACTTTGCCCATGGCAGAGTATATCAAGACTAAAACCTCTCTTGATCATGATTATTTTAGCCTATGGTCATGTTGACAGCCATCACATTATTGAAACATATGAAACCTGAACTCATAAAACAAACACCTAGACCTCTACATCTTTTTTAGATGAAATACTATTAAGGCATACTCCTCCCCTCTTCTACTTATGTCATTTATTTTTATATAAGTATTTAACTTTGTGTTTATGTCTATAAAATTTCATCTTCTTTGCCTTAGTTCATCTTTATAAACTATTAAAATGATTTTGGATCCTGACTTGATTATCCAATGTATTCTCTCTCAGTTTCATGTCATCATCAAATTTGATAAGCATGTAATCTCTACCTTAATCCAAATGGATGACTAAAATATTGAAGAGCACAAGATCAAAGATAGATCTTTGGGGCATTTGTTGGTGATATCTCTTTATGTTGCTATAGACTGATTAATGACTATTCTTTGGGTCTGGACATTGTCTGTTCATATTTTTTTACCTTTTTCAGCTGTTTTCCAGTAAGAAAGCCCATTGTCCAACTCCAGAAATTTCCACTGACTGTTCCCAGAGACAGGAATTACCTCCCTCCTCATTTCTCTCTTACCCTTCCTGACTTTCTTCCAAGCTCAGCTAAAATTTCACCTTTTGCAAGAAACCTTTCCCAGTCCTTTTAATGCTAATACCTTCTCTCTACTGATTATCTCTGATTTACTCTGCATATATCTGTTTATATACAGCTATTTGTTGTCTCTGCCATTAGACTGTGAGTTCAGTGGGAGCCGGGGCTATGTTTTTGGCTATCGTCCCCAGTCCTTGTAGTAGTAGGCACTTAACTATGAGTAGTACATAGTAGGCACTTAACAAATGCTTCTTCACTAACTGGCTGGCCTAACCTATATGTCTCCATCCTGTGGATAAGATAAAAAAACTTTTTCAGATTGTTTGCTGAAATCTCTATCTATGGAATTCCCCTGACACTAGACTAGCAAGAAGGAAATGAAGTTATTCTTACATTATCAATCCCTAAAGACATCATGAAACCTTGCTGACTTTTAGTGATCACCACTTTCTTTCCAAATGATCATAAACAGTCATAGGAATTAAAGTTAAACTCTAGTCTAAAAACACCAGCCTGCTTCCTTTAAAAAATGGACATTTGCCCATCGCCAATCCCATGGCTTCACTCCAATTCTTCCTGTTTTCAAAGATCACTGAGAAATAGCTCAGAAGCCAAATCTCCTAATTCTTTAGGAATACAGGGGTGTAAAACATCTGGGACTAGTGATTTGAACTCATTAAGGACATCTAAGTACTCTTACATGTTCTCAGTTCTTCTGTCTAAGCTCCCTCTTAATCATTTTTGTTAAATACCTAATAACCTGAAGACTATGATAGAGAATAGAAGTAAAATAAACGTTGAATAGTCCAGTCTTCTCTATAGAATTATCATCAGCATCAGCATCAGCAGCAGAAGCTACAGCTGATGCAGGACCAAGTAATGTTTCTACTTTTTGATCTTCTAGACTAGAACAGGACTTTAAAATACTCTTTGCCCACTTGTGCTAAGCTTTCATTGTCAAATTCAGCTCATTTCTAGATTTAGCAGTGCTTACATTATCTTACAGGACGGTGCCACTCTTACATCTCTCTTTTTGTTTTTCCTCCTCTTTTTCTTCCTCCTTTAAACGAGTCTTTAAAAAACATCATTTAGCTATTATATTAATTGTACATCTGCATCAAAATCTTCACATAGCAACCCTCCTATTCCTTCTTTGTTTTTGTAATTGTATTCATTACTATCAGTATTTCATTTTTTACAGCTTCCAATGCCTCCTTTGGTTGACTTTCCCAGTAGAATTTTAGGCCATTGGATTTTACCTATTTGTTATTTAATCCTGTCCGTTTGCTTTTAAATTTACTTTTGTCCAACCTAATATTGGTGTGTTAATCTGCTTTTCTTCATTTCTTTATCATAAATTCTCTCTCTCTCTCTCTCTCTCTCTCTCTCTCTCTCTCTCTCTCTCTCTCTCTTTGGTTTTTGGAGGGCAATTGGGGTTAAGTAACTTGCCCAAGGTCACACGGCTGGGTTTTTGTTTGTGTGTGTTAAGTGTTTGAGGCCGGATCCGAACTCAGGTCCTTACAGGGCCGGTGCTTTACTCATTTCGCCACCTACCCGCCTCTATCATAAATTTTTAGTAGTAGTTATCACTTGCTCCCAGTGTTCCCACTACTTAAGGGGAAAAAAGAATTCTTCCATATTGCTCAAAAATAAGACTAGTATAGGTATTCCCATGGTTCTTCCACTTTTTGAAATAAGAAGTTATCATTAAGAAAGTCAAGAACTTAAGAGCTACATCACTGCTACCCTTGACCCTATACTGGAATCCTAGGATTTTGAATTGGAAGCCACTTTAGATTCAATCAGTTTCAGGCTCTTTATTTTATAGATGAGAAATTGAGGCATAATGAGGTTAAGGGACTTGCCCAGAGTCTTACAGCTAGTGTCTGAGGCAATATTTGAATTCATGTCTCCCTGACTCCAAGTATAATGCTTTAACCTTTGTACCACCTAGCTGTTTTCCAAACTCACTGTTCATGCCCTTCTTAGTAGGATAATTCATAGTATATTTCCACCATAATATCATTACTCAGTTCTTCTTCCATTGACATACAAATGTTCTCCATAATGTTGCTTTCCCCTTTAAATTTCTAATGTGTTACATAAACATATATTCTTAATGTCTAAGGCAACCCCATTTCCTCTTTTGTGCATTTGTGCCTTTTAAAAAAAGTTAAACTTTCCATAGTCACATCCCAGTCTCAAGTCACATCCCACAAAGTCTCAGTAATCCTTTTCAGGTCAGATTTACCTCCTTGTATTAAGATCACTAGTTTCCCTTGCTTATTACTCATATTTTACACACTTTTTACTGGATATTCAAAGATTTTTTAGTTGCATATGTTTTTTTTCTTTTGAATTAATGTAGTTTTATATTTATACTCTTCTCCCTATGTCTTATCCAATAGGATCTTTGTTAGATGATTTGGCAGGTATATTTGTCTGGGTTCCTCCCTTTGTTTTCATTTGAAAGTTATTTTTTAACTCAGA
This sequence comes from Gymnobelideus leadbeateri, assembly GCA_011680675.1. Classification (NCBI taxonomy): domain Eukaryota; kingdom Metazoa; phylum Chordata; class Mammalia; order Diprotodontia; family Petauridae; genus Gymnobelideus; species Gymnobelideus leadbeateri. Next base: position 200,486 of record WOXC01009628.1, on the reverse strand, counting down.
TCTGCAAATATCTATTATAAATATTTTTAGATTAGTGCTTATTATCTATACTTTAGTCTAACCAAGAGGCAATTATTAATAAAAAATCATGACCCAGAAATCCAACCCCATTCTCTGACACTATTCTTAATTGTTCACTTCACAAATCAGTCTTTCTTTTATGAAGCACCAACAATACCTTCATTTAGCAAAGGATAAAAACACATTTCTATGTACAAACACATATACATACATATATTTTGGTGTGTGTATATATATGAACACAAACATATATAGAGAAATTCTTAAAATCTGGTGCCCAAAAGTGAATACAATATTCCAGATTTTTTCTGACCCAAGGAATAATAACTTCATAAACCCTGGCCTTATGATAGTTTGTTTTTTGTTTCATTTTAGTTGAATTGTATTGAAAATTACTTCAATATTAGAGAATTTGTGAATTCTGGTAGAAAGAACACTCGGTCCAGAATTAAAAGGACATGGATTGAAACTCTACTTAGGAGTTTTGTGACCAGCAAAAGTTACTTAAACTGCTTGACCTCAAGTTCATCTCCCAGGATTGTTTCAAGAAAAGTGCTTTATAAGTGAGAGTTATTATTACGATTATTGTTATTGCACTAATTGGCAACACAATATCTGATACAGTGACACCTCCGTAGAGGAAATTTGATGCTATTTTTATCTTATTGTTGATACAGATTTTATGAGTAGATTCAATAAAACTTTGGCTAAATCCATATTCCATTTTTCTGTGGGTAGGGTGTAAATCTTCAGTCTTTACAAGTATGAAATATTCCTTTCTCCATTTTCCTTAGTGGCTATAGATATTTACAAGATCCATATTCCTTTCTAAAAAGTCGCATGTATTTAAATACTTTCAGTACTTTTATGATTTCACAGATTCTTTCTCTGGGCTGTCATTAATATCCCTCCTCATATATTTATAACATTCCTTCCTTGTTCAGTACATTTCCTCTCAGCTAACATCTCATTTTGATTGTTGGGGGAGGGAGGTTTGGAGTTGTGGTTGAACTTATCATTTTTCCTGAAAGCTTATTTACTTCTTTCGCCTCTTCTGTATTTCCAGAAATGTTTCATAATGTTCCCATGCCTGTATAATCTTATTTCCCTAGGACAGTAATCTCCAATGTAGGGGGATACAGCAGCTTCTTACATGCCTGGAAATGTTAGTATTTGCAGTCATCGTGTATACTTAACATTAAAATTCATATCTTATCCTCAGGGTCTATGAGAGAAAGAATGAGAAATGAGCAGTTGATTTCTAAATTTTTTCCCCTTCTTTCCTTTCCTAAAGTCTGATTTTCTTTCCTCAAGTCTCCTTTCCTGATGTTAGGATGTTATTTTTTCTCATTTTTCCACTGTGAGTTTGCCAAGCATTATCAGGAGCAGACATTATCTATAGTCAGTATGGGAAAACACTATACTTGGCATTAGGAGATATGGATTAAAAAACCTAGCTCTACCACTTAATGACTGGATGACCTGGTAGAGTCACATCCTTTTTGATCCTATTAACTCCTGTGTAAAATGAGTATGGTAACATCAGCCCTTGCTGGACGGTCATCAACTCAAATGAGATTAGTTATATGAAGTTCTGTATCAACATGTACTATTGTTTTCTTGCTAGCTTCATTATTTCCTTTATAACATATTTTAATGGGCCTCACATCACTGTAACAGCTTTTTGTTAAAATGCCCAAATTTAGATTTCATAGTGTTTTTTTTTCTCTTTATATAGGGAGGTCTACACAAAGTTCCATGTTATATTTGATGATGTTTTATTTGCTCTAGTTATATTATTGAGGGGGAAGCAGTGGTGAAGTAAGCATGAAAAATACTGCATTGCAAAAATCAAGTCAGGGCTTATAGGTTCCTTCTTAAAGACCACTGACTCTCTTTGAGAGGCTTAAAATGCATTTGATAATATTTTCTCTTTTTCTCATTCCCAAGGCTTATTGTAAATTTTTTTATAAAGGCATCATCTAGTAGTGGAAAGAACATTTGGATTTAAAACAGCAGCTAGGTTTTAACTTCTAGCTCTAGCAACTATGTGACTTTGGCAAGTTATTTAAAACCACCTAGAGCCTCAGTTTCTTCATCTTTAAAATTGGGACAATGACAATTGTGCTACCCCTCTCCCTTGGTTGTTGTGTTGAAAGTACTTTATAAAACTGAAAAATATTATATAAATATAAGCTCTTTAATTTCCCTTTCTTAGCCTCTAAACTAATTCAATTGTATGACCTTATTTTATCTTGCTGAAATTGTAAATGATGTTGTTATGGAGTAATGCAATAACAGCTCCTATAGCAATAATAATAATGATGGCTTATGTTTATATACTGTTTTCCAGTTTACAGAGTACTTTGCTCCAAATGGCCCTGGGAGGTAGGTAGGTAATGCAAGGATTAATATCCATAGCTCACAGATGAAGGAACTGATCCAGGAAAAGAATCTTCAAGAGGTTAATTAGATTGAATAGTTGAACATTTTCCCAGAGGTCTCTAACAAATTCCTAAGGCTAAGTCTACAGAAATGTCCCCAGAACACTGAAACAGGTGGTGGACAAGCTAAAATGTCAACCTACTCCTTAGACATAGTCATTTCAGTCTTTCAGGATTTTTCTGGGTAATTAATTCTCAAATGGTTTCTTCACACATATGGTGGGGTGGGGTGTAAGGGCTGAGGAGCATGTCAATATGAAAAACAATGGAAACTAAGTCTTGTTTCTATATGCTTCTTCTTAACCTTAAGTCAGCCTCTGACTTTATCTTGTTCCAAGGTGGCTGGCTTTGTTTTGCTGCATAACTTAGGAAATCAATGAAGTGTGTCTGAACTGACAAGATCTGTAGCAATATGCCCTAATCAGGATTGATATATTTCCCCGAAAGGTGAAATATTGTGAGTAATCATGTTAACCCGGCAGACGGTAAGGTTATAACTCAGAGTACCTTTCAGAGCAAATGCCAAGGGTGTTGAATTTCCACATTTAAATTTCACTTTATAGCCTATGACTGTATCAATAATTTTGGGATACAAAAGAGGGCCCCACAAAGATTTCATTAATTTGCATGGAGACAATGAATCAGGTTGGGATCGGGGATGCAAATGTCCCCATTTTGGCAAACACATATTTTGAGGCTTTGGACAGCTAGCTAAGAGCTGCAGCTTCTCAGCTCATTCTTCTATGAAACGTGATCAGTGACACTGCTGTATGTATCATAAATCTGGGGCTATAATGCACTGTTATTTGTGCAGCTCTTTCTCCCCAAGAAGAACAAGAAGAAAATGAGAATCTTCTAGGTTTTAAAATGCCACGATCAAATGCTTACGTCATGGGCATTATTTTAAGGTTTTTAAATCTCAAGAGGCCATTTAATCCTTTCCCTGCCTAGAGGCAGAATCACGCTTTAAAGTACTCCAGTCTGGTATGAATCAACCCTATTATTAAAGATATTCCACAGACTCTTCTGATAACTTTTTCTTGTGCCTAACAATCTTCTCAGTCAGGAAGTTTGGCAGTCCATCTTGTCTAAATTCCTCCTAGAGCAGTTTAAACCTATTTCCTCTCCTCTCTAGGATAAAGGAGCAAAATAGATAATCAATAGCTTCTATCTAATGTGTCCTTATTGACCTTCCCTCAGTTTGTTTCTGGTCTAAGACTTGTCAAAGAAGGGAAGTATTCCCAAGCCTTAGTGAATAACTCAATGGATCCCCAAGTCTTCTCTAACGGTGTGTGTATTTTTATGATTTTTTTAAAATTATTTTTTATTTTTATGATTTCTACTGATATTAGTAAAGAAGAAAAGAACAAAGGCAGAAAGCAAATGAATAAGAAAATATCTGCCACATAAGTCATAACTGAGATAGTTGAGACAAGGGGCCCTGATCCATTTTTTTGAGTATTCAATTCAAAGTTGCTGTGGGAAAGGCAGCATTGGTTTAGTGAAAAGAATGCTAGTCCTGGAGTCAGAAGAAATGTGAGTTTCAGTCTTATCTCTAATTCCTTACTAGCTAGCTAGGTGGCTTTGAGCAGGTCACTTAATTTCTCTCATTCTCCATTTCCCCATCAGTCAAATAGGAATAATACCTACCTTATAAAGGTGTTATAAGGCTCAAAGGAGGTAATGGCTGTAAAGTGCTTTGCAAATCTAAGTTGTTATTAGCAGCCATTAGTGTAAGTATTTATTAAGTACACATGCTGCTCAAGTCATGAATATAAAAACATAGACCCTGCTCTTGAGATTTATAATTTATTAGAGGAGACAAGACATGTACAAATATAACTAAATTGCAGAATAACAGCTTCTAAGAAATTCAGAGACAGAAACAGAGAAAGCCTTTTGGAGAAGCTTCTAACTGAGTTGGGTCTTGCAAGGCAGCTTAACAGGTGCTGGGGCAAGAGTACCTTTTAGGAAAGAAAGATAGTATGAGCAAATGCAGAGAAGAAGGCAAAGCTCAACAGAGTGCAGGGAGGAGTAGAACTGAATGGCAGGAGCATAGAGTATAAAAAAGGGAGTGAGATAAAACTGGAAAAGGAAACAAATGACTAAAAGAACCCCTTTGAAAATAAAAGTTAAGAAAGTTGGACATAAAATTGAGAGGTAATGGACAACCACTAGGTTGTACATTCAGATGGTTACTCCAACAGAAGCATTAGAATACCTACAAGAAGGAGAAAAGGGAAGGGAAGAAAGGGGAGAAAAGGAGAGAAGCATCTTCTTAAATGAGACTCTTTCCAAAACAATTAAGTATTAAGTTCTATCCAGAGCCACTTTAACCTTGGATTCGGCTACCTACAGGTGACTTTTTTTTCTGAGAAATTTTAGGGATTCATAGAATATCTTTCTGACTGTAACCTGGAAAGGCTGTAATATTAGTGTTAACCTTATCTCATCACACCAGCACTAGAATGCAGTCCTATGGTATATAAATTGCCAGTGTTACTGTGTTCATATATTATTCTCCAGGCAGACAACAGCATGCTAAGGAAAGGAAATCAACACTTCTGTATGACCCCTCCCTCTTCCTTCCTTCCTTCCTTCCTTCCTTCCTTTCTTTCTTTCTTTCTTTCTTTCTTTCTTTCTTTCTTTCTTTCTTTCTTTCTTTCTTTCATTAAGTACTCCTTTGCTAACAGTTTGGTACAGGCTAAAAATACATGGACAAACAAGGGACATCCGATGGCTCTCTGTGGGAGTGAGAAAGAGGAGTGTGGAGGTGAATGTGTTTATGGGCCATTTTAGCTCTACTTTCCACTTCTCAGCTCCACAGGTGTATGTGCCCTTTTCCTTAACTACCAAGTTGGATCAGAAAGAAGAAGAAAAAAAAAAGCAAGGAAACTATCCAGAGGAAATTGGCATTTTTAACTTGGAAAAACATTTGATTTTTTTAATAAAGACTTTATAATTCCTTGAATAACTATAGAAATAGTATAGGGTCAATCTCTATCTTGCCTGATGTGACCTTTTCATGTGTATTGGTCAATATTCTTTTTGTCTTTCAACTTTAGACATATTAGCTAACAGATTTAAAACTGGAAGAGGCCTTATACATCATATAATCCGAACCCTTAATTTTGTAGCCCAAAGTGACACAGTTCATAAGTGTCACATGCAATCTACATGCAATGCAGCTCATCTGATTACAATTCCAGCACTCTTTCTACTCATGCCCCATGTAGCAGAGAGTATTGAATGAATAGAAAAGCTAATGAATTTATCATGTAAATTAAGCTCTCCATTTTAATGTTTTCTCTTGCAAAGAACTGAGGTTTCCGTAGAAACCAAGATATGTTGGGGAAAAAATGAATGAATGGATTTTTACATTCAACAGACAGAACATTCTTCAGTGCTTTACATTGTAGTTTTTCTATCTCACAGATGCCTTCATTTCCTCTCTACTGTGAATACAAAATCTGATGACCATATATTCAATCATCCTACCAACAGCTTTACCTTGCTTTCGTAACACGAGTCCTTTAGATTAGTTCAGCAGAGCATGTTATTGAGGGAAATGAATTAAGTGGTAGCATATATTGGAGAACTACCTCACATCACAAAATGGATGTTTTTAAGGAAGTTGTCTGTAAAGTGAATCCAATTTCATTACTGACTTCCATTATAACACTGAAGGTGCCTTTACAGAGGCTAAACAAAAAAAAAAAAAGCCTTCACCAAGCAATATTGAAAACTTCTGATAATGAAGGTGTTTAGATGCTGTACATCCTTGTACTCTGAAAATTGACCTACTGAGAGGATATGGTAACTTTTTTTCTCTTTATAACTCAGTCTCCAGGAACAAATGTGATAATATACCTAAAACACTTTATAAACCCTTCTGCATTATATAAATGGCAACATCATTCCCATTACCACCATTGTTCTTGTTACTTTTAGTGCCAGATAACTGCTTAAAGGGATTTTGGAGGCTAGATAGAAACTGAAACTGGTTCTGTACCATTTGGGAAGAAGGTTTGGCCTGTACCCAAGAAAGTCCTGAATCCAATCATATCTGGCAGATACATTTTTAAATAAGTAGTCCAGATATTTAGTTAATGGAATATATGCTGGGAAGTTTATTCATGTATCCTTCAATCATTTGACATATACATTCTACTGTATATGCAAGACATTGAGCTAAGTGTTGAGAGAGCCAATTGTGGAAGAACATAAGATCAGGTCCCTTCCCTCTAGAAGCTTACTGCTCAGAGTTCTAGGATGCTCTACTTGACAAGAGATTTTCACCATTCTTTTCAGCTCATTACACAAACATTTGTGAATATTTTTCTAAGTATGTAAATGTAACTACATTAATTTGAAGATTATAAGGGAAAGTCATATGATTTTGGTGTAAATTGCTCATCAGTTTACACTTTTGGCCAATTCCTTTAACATCTTTCTTGATTATGCTGAGCAAATATATTCTGATGTTAACTACAAATAACTGTCTGTTACAATTCTAGTTTTAAAATAAAGGCTTTGATGCTCTCTGCTTCCTATTCTCATGCAAATTTCCTTCATCCTTGGTTTGTGTGTGTGTGTGTGTGTGTGTGTGTGTTGCTCAAAGCTGTCATCTGATTTAGGTCAAATGTCCCTGAAATGCTCTGTTGATTATTAAAATCAAACTCACTAATCTGTCAGTTTCTATCAATATCTCTAGTTTTCCTACTGTGTTATTTTTTTAAACTCAAATGTAAGTAAAGGAGATACATGGTGGTAAGGCTAAAGTATTATTGCTATTATCTAGAAATTATGAACTGGATGGTGATAAAACAAAGTATAGGTAAAGAAAAAAGAGAAAAAATATTGACTCTAAATGGCAGGTACTAAACCTTCTCCTTGAAAATCACTTTTCACGATATTTTAAGTCTAATTCCTAAAGTTCTTAAAATAGGTAAACTGACAATTATAGAGTTCTTTAAAGTTCTTAAAGCGCTGCACAAACATAATTTTGATTGTCCCTAAATTGTGATGTTGACTATTTCCTCATTCTAGAAATGAGGAAATAGACTCAGAAAGAGTAAGGGACTTGTTAAGAATCTCATAGCTAGTTATAGACATAGATTTAAATCTGGAAGAGACTTTAGAAGTCATCACATCCATTCTCCCCTTCCCCCCTTTTTTTGGATCTGAACCCAGATCTTTTTATTCCAAATCTAAGATTCTCTCCACTTTAACATGGTCTCTCTGGTATCAAAAGTGAGATTTGAGCTCAAGTATCTTCAAGTACATGATTCTTTCATTGCACCAAAAGGCAGTAGAAACAGTTCTAGAGATACAAAACAATTCCAAAAGATCCATGATGAAAAAAAATGCTTTCTACCTCCAGAGAGAGATCTGATGAATTCTGAGTGCAAATTGAAGTATAATTTTCTCACTTTATTTTTAAAAAAGATAACTAATATGGAAATATGTTTTGCATAATTTCACAAGTATAATTGATATCATATTGCTTGCCTTCTAAGTGAGTGTGAGAAGGGTGCGAGAGAGTGAGAGAATAAAAGAATGTTTAAAATAAATAAATAATAAAAAATTACACACTGCTGGATTATATCTGAAGAGACATGAACTTAAATATCAGATCTAATACTTACTAGCTGTGTAACTATGCACAAGAGACAGCCACTTTGTGATGGGGATAAAACTTGCACCACCTTATTCAAAGAGTTAACATGTGCAAATGCTTTCTGAAATGAAAAATGCCATAGAAATTAGAATCGTTACTCTTCCTTATAGGGATGTTTTGAGAGGGGGAAGGATAGAGGTGATAAAGTGAAAAAAAAACTACATGATTAAAATAATCAATAAAATATATTTGAAAAAAGAAATGGAAATGTGAATTTTTTTATCGTAATAGAAGGTGGAGAAATGATTACAGTGAAGCTCAGAGACTGGAAATAGGTAAAGGAGTTCTATGACTACAATGAAAAAGATGAAGTCAAGGGATGTTTGCATAGCCATTAGTTGGTTAAAAGGCTTCTAGAATATAGAAAAGGAAGAAAATAGAATTTATTAAATGCCAACACTTTACTAATTTTTTTTTCTTTTGAGCCAACAACAGCTTTGTGAGGTAGATGTAGATGATATTATTTTTCCCTTTTGCAATTAAGGAAACTGAGGGGAAAAAAAGATAAATTTATTATCCAAGATGATCTAGCTGGCCAGATTTAAATCAGGTCTTCATAACTCCAGTACTAGCACTCTACCTAATGCACTACTTAGGTGATTCTAGAGATCTCTGTCTGCATGTGAGTACATGTGTACATGTGTATATATAATGTATGTATGTATGCATGCATGCATATATGTACGTGTGTATATGTGTGTACATGTATACAGAGAAAGGTTAAAAATTCTTCCCAACTTGTAGGCATTCTATTTTTCTTTATACAAATTGCATTTGCATTCTGTAAAGCCACACATGAGCAGCTTTCCAGAAGAATGCTACTGTGAACAGCTTTTCAAGGTTCTAATTACATAGTATAGTGAAAACTATTTATTCCATGACAAATTAAAGCAAAACATTCACAGAAAATTAAAATACAGCATTCACAACAACTCATCACTAAAATGCCCACATAGTTTTTACCACAGTGGTCACACAGTTTTGAACAAAGTACAATCATCTAGTCAGTTAATCACTTAGTAACTCAATCATTCAGTCATCATTAGACTTGCCTCTTTAAGGGTCAAAAAATACAAAAGTCAAAGGACTCCACCCCTGGGTAGTACATTTATTTAGTCAATTACAGAGTCCTTAATTCCACCACAAAGTCAATCACAAATAAAATTACAATTCCATCAATTACTAATCAACAGAAAATAACACAATTCAGCAGACAGGGCTTCCAGCTGTCTGACCATTACATCCATACCTAGTTAGTTACCAGAGAGGGAAGCACCAATATCTGGGTTTTCAAAACCAGGGGTTCAATGGCTGCCCAAAGTCTCATCTCATCAAATCACACAACTCTTCCCAAAGTGAGTCCCAAAACAAAACCTCACATCAGGTCAGTCACTGCTCATACAATTTCATCAGTCACTACTCAGTATTGACAGAGAGGTCTTTCCATCTTGACTTGAGGCAGGCTTTCAACTTCCCTAGATCCCCTTCCATGGACCTGGCTGCTACCTGAATTCACTAAACTGTCACCTGGGTTCAAAGGCAGACAGCTCCCAGCTCCTTGTCCAGCTGTCTGTGTAGTTCCTGTTCCACACTGAAGCTCACAGTGTCCAGTCCACCTTAAATCCTTCACAGTCTCTGTTCCTGGGAAGTCAAGGCTTAACAAAGCCACAAACAAAGTACCGACACCATAGTCACACTTCCTCTGACAGCTCTGGCTGGCCCTCAGAAGTCTTTGGCAGCTCCAGCTGGCCTTGGAAATCTTCAGCAGAAGTTTCATCTGGTTCTGAGGATCAAAATGACTTCATCCAGGTTCTCAAAATAAAAATCCTCCTCTCCACCCTGGGCCTCTCTTCCTTAGCCTCCAGAACCTGGCTCCAAGAAGATCTGAAATTCCAGCTAGGGCTTCTCCTTATATACCTATTAGCTCCTCCCTGTTCTGCCCCTTCCTGTTACATCAGCAACAAGGGTTCATACCTTTTGTTTCTTAACAAAGGCTTGATCTAATTAATTTCAAACTAGGTGCTAAGTACCAGTTAGCTTTGCCAATACAAAGGGATCAAATTACATTATTATTACACATCATTCAAACAAAAGAATAAACAGTGGTATGATGAAATCTATTTTGCTTTGATTTGGCCATACTAGTATGCCAGATTTTTATTTTGCTCTGATTTTTTGTGTTGTTTGTACCAAAAAGAGCAATGAAACAGGAATGAGTATAAATCTCAATGTTTCTGAGTTACTACCTATATGAACTTGGGAAATTCACTTAAACTATTTGAAGTTCAGTTTTTTCATCTATCAAATGAAAAAGGTTTGGATTAGATGCTCTGTATTGTTCCTTCTAGCTTTAAATCTTTAAAGAGATGGCTAGATGATTCAGTGGATGGAGTTCTACTGATGTCATACAACTGATGTCGGAAAACTCAAGTTAAATCTTGCCTTAGACACTTAATAGTTTTGTGGACCTGAACAAGTCACTTAACCTCCATCAGCCTTAGGTTCCTCATTTGTAAAATAAGGATAATAATAGAACTTTCCTTATAGGATTGTTGGGAGGGATAGAATGGGATGATATTTGTAAAGTATTTTCTAAACCTTAAAGCACTATATAAATGTTAACTATTTTCATTAAATGAAAGGATATTAAGGACTTTGTAAATTGTTCAACTTCCCTCAGGGAGCTTAAATTCTACTTGAGATGCACACATACAAAATTGAGTAAATGCAAAGTATATATAAAGCATGCAAAATAATTTCAAAAGGAACATAGTATTAATAAATTTGGAGTTTGAGGAATGGCCTTATGTAGGAAGGGGCACCAGATGTGAGCTTTCAATGGAGCTAAGAAATCTAAGAAACAAAATGAACATCATTGTATCATAAATCTAGACCTGGAAGAGGCCAATTGAGATGAAAGTTATCTGTTCCAACTTGTTCATTTTACAGGGCAGGGGATGTATTTCATACTTTGAGGAACTCTTATGGAAGATATGATGAGTGGAATAGAATAATGAATGGGTGTAAAATACATAAAGCAACCCAGTTTGACTGAAACAGAAAGAAATTATATGAAATCAGTCAAGAAAGGTATATGGGAGCTATATATTGTGAAAGTCTTTGGAACTCAGACTTAGGATTGTCTATACACATGCCTATAGAAAGCAGGAAGCCAAAGGAGATTTTTTTAGAACTTTTAGAATCAACCAAGCATTTATTAATATATTCTATATTAGTGGTTGTATGAAATTCTGAGAACAAGTAAAAAGGAAGAAATAATCTCCATTAACAAGAAATAATCTCAATATCTATATTCTAATAGGGAAGAAAACATACCCTAGCTTGGATAAACAAAAAAAAATGGTTAGGGCAGGAGGAGAGAAAAGAAGAAAAGAAATTTTGGGAAATTTTGGAGGCCAAAGGAAGTTTGTGTCGGAGAAAATATTGGCTGGCCAGAAAGCTGCATGATGGCATCAAGCATTTGTCTCTATCTCAGGTGCTTTCCATTTTTTTTCCCAACAAAGAGCCCTTTGGCAGTCTTTTGGTCTGATGAAGTCTATGGGCCCCTTCTCAGAATAATGGTTTTAAATACATGAAATAAAAGGCATAAGATTAAAAATAATTGCAACTATTTTAAAATTTAAAACATCAGTTTAAAAACCCATGATCTGTAGGAAGAAGGAGTAAGATGGTGAGGAGTTCCCTTAAACAAGTCAAAGATGAGATTTTTTGTGTACTTTGAAATTTTACATAGAGCCTTCCATTCTATAGACTTATTTGAGATTTCATGAATATTTGGGAAAGTTACCTTCCTACATTCCAACCAATTTAACTTCTTATTGAAGAAGAATGGAGAGAGGAAAAGATATGAAGTCAGGAGATGGTAATAGATTCACAATGGTGCCATGGTAGAAGCACTTACTTTGGAGTTAGAAGGCCATCCAAATGACATCTTTGGTATTTATCACTCTTCTGACCTTGAGTCAGTCATTCAGTCTCTTCAGATATCATTTGTAAAATGAATGAGTTGCACTGGATGGCCTCTAAGGCCCATTCCCATTTGAAATCTGTATCTTGCTTCCTTCCTCTTCAGATTTTGGATTTTCCCTAACCAGTGACTTTTAGACCATGTTTTTTTGAAAATGCCAAAGTTCTAATGCAATCCACACTAGAGAATGAAATTTTTAATTATTACAGAGAAAGTGGTGGTAATTTAATAGCATCCTGACCTTCAGAGATGGTCAGGGTTGGGTGGGTTGCAGAAATAAGGGTCTTTAGATGGCAAAAGGACAGCAGGTGAGCACTGGGATCCTGCCAAATAAAAAGAGGGGAGGCAGAAAATGGACTAGAGGCAGGAAGAGGGGATAGTTTTGAAGGGGAGGAGGGAGTTGCCAAGGCTAATCTTTACTTTGTAATTTTGCCCTGGGCTGGCTCTGTACCATCTGGGAAAGGCCAGCTACCACAATTTTCATTTTATCTCTCTTACACTGCCTGAAATTCTACCAATTAGAGATTCATTTTATTTAATAAGCAAACACCCATGGGAGGATTATGGAAGAAGTAGATGGCTATCAGCTTTTCACATCTTAGTGCTAGGTATTAAGAGTTAATTTAAACAAATCTACAGTAAGGGCCTAGGAGTTCTGTTTGTGTCAAGGGGTTTTATTTTAATGAAACCACTCAACCTACGCCCCATATGGTAAGAAATAAATCTTTAAGAGGAAAAGGAAAGGAGGGGGGTAGGGACCCCAATTCTCTGAACACCTGGGCCATATACTATTCTTGCTAGAAAACTGGCTAAGTCTGTGAACTTTGGGGTTATAGATCAAGGAGACTTCAAAAGGTAATGAAGTTGATTCCTGATCCACCTAGAATCCCTTCTTTTCCACTAACAAACACCAAATATTCTTAACATGGTTGTTTACAAGTAATATTAATTATCTTTATTTATGCAAAACACTAACCATTTATGCCTATTTTTCATGCAGCACAATTATGATTAAGCATATCATTAAATATGCCAGATTAACTTTGTCACAAGTTTTATTTGATTACAACACTGAACTCTGTTCTCCATATGTTCAGCCTTCATAGTTAGTTGTTCAAATCACATGGTCAGCTGCTTATAATTTTAAAAAATTAAAGGTAATATTGCTTACAGTTCAGGGAAAATAGGTCAGGTCAGAGGCCCCATAGAGTCACTCCTTTATTCTGTACCTATAACAACAAGTGAACCACCTAACTCTTGCAAATTCTCCCCATGATTCAAGTCTGCCTCATGGGGTCAAATGAACAGGATTTGGAATACAGCCCAGCACCCCTGTGGACCCAGCTACATAGTTGGCACTCCCCAAGGCACAAGCAGAGCAGAATCTGGTTCAACAATCTTGTGCTCTCATTTAAGCAGCTGAGCAGAGGAAAGAGGTGGCCCTTGATAATAATGTGTAACTGGTGAAACTGTTCCCCTGTATTTCCTCCTTCCCTTCCACCTGCCAGATCCTGGGGCTTAGTAGGTTCAAGGCTGTCAGAGCCACATCACCGTGTAATCTCCGCTCACTCTTTGGAGTAAAATATATAGGACAATAAAAAGGCCAGCTCTAAAAGTCTATGAGTCTAGTAAATGATGTGAGTAAATAAAATAATAAGCACTGTTGGAGAGCCTTTTGAATGGAGAGCATCAAACAAGACATATTGGAGAAATGCAACAAGAGAAGATTTAGTTCCTTCTCAGAAGTTTATAGGCTATTTAAGGGAGGGAATATACAGACAAAATGATTGGAGGAAAATAAAAAAGAAATATTCAGCTAGTGCACAATGACATATTGCAAACTGAATAAGGGTAATTGGTGGAACTTGCAGAAAAAGTCAATTTCATGTGATGTTAGGGGGAAAAAAACAAACAACTTTAACAATTAGAGCTATCCAGAAATGGAATTGGCTACCTAATTGAAAGTCAATGGTTGCCTCTTATTAGAGGTATTCCAAAAGAGGTATACTTTTCAAGTATGTTTTAGAGGACATTTGTTTTCAGGTAAAGGTTGGACTATATAATTTTATGACTCTTTCATTCTGTAAATCTATCCTAAAAGGACAAAAACAAGGGGATGATTGGAAAGATGGATCAAGTATGCACCACTCTCTGGAAATGCTCTTCTCTACTTAGGGCTTCCATGAACTTTTCTTCCACTAACTTCTTATTATTAAAATACACACACACACACACACACACACACACACACATACACACACACACACACTATTTTACCCCTTATCTCTATAATTAAAATATGTAGCTATATTTTTATTTGAAACAAATGCTTATTTGAATATATTCCAGACTGTTTAGGTTTGCCTCATGGGGTCATACAAACAAGATATATAAGGATGTTTTGTTTTGTTTCCTAAAAAATTGATTTCTTACCAAGAGAGAAAGAGATTTATTCAATAATGATCAAAACCGCCATTCTTAGGTCCTGAGGGGAGGGGAGAAGAGAATTGATCTAAGTGTAAATCAATAACTTAAATATTGAGGTAAGCATCTCATAATAGCAGCAGCTCACAATTATAAGGTACCATTTAGTTTCCAAAATGCTTTCCTCACAGAAACCTCATAAAACAGAGAGGGCAAACATTATCTTTATTTTGCAGAAGAAACAGCTAAGGATCAGAGTTCAAGTGAAGACCATACAGTGCTTAGTATATAGTCTTACCAATGCTGATTTGGGCCTCTCTGATTTTTGTGCTTTTTTCTAAGATATATCTACTAACTAGTATTTAAAGTATTTTTAAAAGTCATAAATACAATTCAAAATATATTTTATTTTGTAAGTCAAAGAGATCATTCCAGATCTCCCAGGAAAATAAATACAAAAATGCATTCACTCTGTTTGTTTGTGCTTTGATGAATCAACATTACTTAGTGAATAGCAGTGGGAATGGAGTCAGGAAGAATCAGGACCTTAGTTGAGTCACTTAACATCTTTAAGTCTTAGTTTCTTCATCTGTAAAATGGACGTATAAATATCTTGTAGTATTTGCTTCCTAGGCTTTATCTAAGGCCCAAAGTAGCTAATGCATATAAAGAACTTTGCAACTTTTGAAGGGATGGATAAAATGTCTGTTATTATTCCATCTCAAACTTATTGTTATGTACGCAGCGTAGACAGAACCAGAGTAATGCATTTGGGGTCCTAGATTTAAATCTAATGTCAAGGTGTTCTTTATTTAGAGGCCTGGACATGACTCTGGGAACAACCACAGAAAACAAAAGGACAATGTAGGTGTATGAGCAGCATTTTTTTCCACATGAATTGAGCTCAGCTTGACAACATAGTAGACATTCCGCAGATTTTTTTTCAAGATGAATTTATTTTTAAAGATAGTGCCTAAGAAGGAGTTCCTGCTGTGACTCTAGAGTGGTTTGCTATTTTCTTCTCCAGTTCATTTTACAAATGAGGAAATTGAGGCAAACATGTTTAAGTGACTTGCCCAGGGTCACACAGTAAGTGTCTGAGGTCAGATTTGAATTCAGGAAGATAAGTCTTTATGACTTTAGGCCTGGTGCTTTATCCACTGTGACCCCCAGTAGCTCAGTTGATATAGCTTCCATTTTACCTTTCAAATACATTTTAAGAACGTGGTGAGGGGAAAACTTTGGGAAATGACATGAAATACTTTTTGGCTTTCCTAAGAGAAGTTCCATTCATCTGAATGCATGACTATATTCTTCCAACTTCTAAAACAAGCAATTTAAAATGCTTTGGTGGGCAGGTCCGTAATGAAAAGAGAAATAATACACCACCAAAATCCATTAAGACTTTGTATTCAAGATTGAGGTTTGGACCAAAATTAATCTTGGTTAAAGTCTATTACTGCTTTCACAAATAGCTTTACTAAAAGCCAAGCGCTCAAGAATCTGAGCATGTATAAATAAATGACCCAGGACAGAGATCAAATGTGGTCATCAAATTTTGCCAGGCACCATCAATTTCACTTTTGGTGCCTAGGCTCTTCTTGTGGTCAAGGTATGTGTTTTCAAAGGTGTCTCAGCCTTCAAGGCTAAGGCAACCACAGAATGATGTTCTGAACAGCACTTGACACTTGTTATATTGGTTATAGATGGTAGGTACTCAGCAATAAGAGGGCCTGGGATTCTTGGGCAGACAAAATGTCAGTGTGCCCTAATGAACAATTTTGACTCTTGGTGACGTGGTAGTCATGACAGTAGAAGAAGGTTTTGTGCTAAAGTTCTCACTTGTAGGCCTTTTTTCTGTAGTTACTGTGTTACTACTACTAGTTGCTAATTCTGATGACACATTGCTAATTTCTCAAGGCCTCTCTTTCCTTGCCCGTTAAAAGATGGGTTTGGACTAGATGAACTCTAAGGGTTCTTCCAGCTCCAAAGGTCTGTGAGTTTGTTTTCCAAGAATTATCAGAGGAAGAATATGCATAGTGGACAATGTCCTAGTCTCAGGGATCACCAAAAAAAATCTGAGTTAAAGTTATTGCTTCCAACAAATGCTGGCTGTCGAACTCTTGGGCCAATTGAATAGCTTCACTTCATGGAGAGGTTAAGTGATTATCAGGATATTTTAAGATTCTAAGTTTTAGACCAAGTACTGATTTGTATTGTAGGGGGAGTTTCCTTACCAGAAGTTTTGTGTAGCAATGAAATCACAGGTACATGGTCTCAAATCCAAATTAGTCCATTAAAGCAACTTTTTCTACCCTGTGACCAGTGTGGCAGGACTAGTTAGGAGGTTCTATGTTCCCAACAACCCACAAGGAACATTGAAATGTTATTGCTAAAAGGGTGTCCGAGATTTCACTTCTCTTGGTGGATTCCAGACCATCGTTGACCCCAAGGATATAGTTATCACAGTATTTCATTTAGTTTTTATATCACATCCCCTCCCTTCTCTCTTCCCCTACACTGACTTTTAAAAGAGTTGCTGATGAGCAGACTGCCTACAGATGTTTTAACAACTCCATGAGCTGTTAAACTCTTTTCATCTTGGAGTCATGGTCATTTGTCTTCCTTACATAGTAAAACATCTTATGCTGGCAAGATTAAAAAATGCTGAGTGAAAAACACTGTTACTTCTCCTTTCAATTTCTATCCTCCTTGGTTGACAGGTCTTGATCCTAGAGAAGAGAAGAAAAGGGGTTTGTTTATGTTCTGAAGTTTTCAGTGTGCTGGCTCCATTGAGGATTCTCTTGACTTCCAATCCATCAAGAGATCAATAAGAGTTTGACTGTTCTCCTGTACTTTGCCCATAGCTTCTGTTAAGGTTTCATTCTATCTCTAGGCTTCTGGAGAGTTTCAGTTCAGGCCCACACACTACATTGCCCAGAAGAGATAATAGGTTATATGTTCTCTCTTCTCTCTAGAAACTCAAGAGTTCATTTTCTAGACATTTCTGCTGGATTTTCTACTTTCTTTGGCAGAGGACTCCATCATCTGTGGTTTTCCATCATAAGCACAATCTTTTTCTTTCCCCACAACCTGTGCTTTCCATCATGCACATTTCTGATTAATGACTTCTTTTGAACAGCCATGCTATCAAGGCTGTACACTTTAACTTTGCAAAGTATTTCTCTAGCTTGGAGTAACTGTTAGTAATTCAACTTTATAATCTATTGCAAACTGCCTTTAGAATTCAGTCAGATTCTCTGTCATTCATTGTGCCATAGCTCTCCCAGAGAACAGGTCCTTATCCTTTCCCACAGTCGAGTTTGATCCAAGGTTGGTGCCACTCACTAACTAATGGACTTACACCTGAGGCTTTTTTTTCACAGCACATGGCAGGTCTGCAATATCAGATGTTTTATTGTGAAACTGTGAATTTGAATGTAACTAATTTCTCATAGCAAACCATTCTTCTCAGAAGAGGACTGATGATTGATGTCTGTACCTGAAGGCAGAAGTTGATTTTCCAGGGTTACTGAAGGAAAAAAAAAGCTATAGGTTCATTTAAAATGTACCATGGACCACCTACAGTTAGCTTAGAAGACTTTGTGCCACAGACTAAATCTAACATTGAATAGCCCCACTTCTACTGCATGAAATTTATTAATACATGGGAAAGAATAATCCTTCTGTCTAGTTGTTTTCCCTCTCTTTCCCTCCTCATGTTTAATGAATCATAGAATTCTAGATGTGAAAATGACCATACTTGGTTGGACTAAGTCAGATAGTCAACTTCACTTATTTCACAGATGAAGAGACTGAGGCCCACAGAGGTTAGAGACATGCCTCAAGGTCACAGAGCTTGTTAGTAACAAAGACTAGCATGATTCCCAGTCTGAGCCATTCTCCTATGCCCCACTGCCTGTCATTATACTGTTTAACATATAGCTCCCAGTGGTGGTGGTCACAAAATGAACTATTATGTGTTTGGTGACTAACAGAGGGAGACAAATAGAAAAGGCAATAGTTTATTGCACAACTTATTTCTCTTAACCATAAATCAGAACAAGCGTAACAAAGAACTCAATGTTGTCATTTAATTTAGATAAGATATACTAAGGGATTTGTTTAAGAATAATTGAATTGGGGACAAATAATACAAATGTAACCCAGAAACATATAACTGAAAAGTAGCATGTTATAGTGAAAAGGGTACTGCCCTGAGAATTAAAAGGACTGAGTTCAGATAACCTTAGACACTTCTTAGCTTTTGTGATCTCCGTTATGTCACCAAACTCCACCATGAGAAAACACCCTAAGGAACAATGTATTCCTATATGTATTTGGGGGGCATTTCCCCCACAACAGAATCTAGATTGGTCGCTTAAATTGTCTGAGCCTTTGGTTTCCTCATCTCTAAAACTGAGGTGACAATACCTGTCTGATAGTATTGCTATGAGAAAAGTATCTATTGTTCTCTCGTCCCTAGTATTCTTTCTCTGCAAAGCTTTAAAAATGTATTTCCCCATTTTGGGGAGGGTGGAGGAAACCCAAGCCTGTAATTTTATCAATGTAGAGAATTCCTGGGGAGGAACTTCCTGTAATTGCCCCTCCCCCCAAAACAATTACCTTATATACATCTATATATGTATCTGTTGTCTCTCCTTATAGAATTTAATCTCCTTGAGGGTAAGGACTGTCTTACTTTCATCTTTTTATCTCAGTATGGAGTGAAATGCCTGGCATATAGTAAACCTTTAATAAATACTTCATGGCTCAAAGAGAGTTGCCTGGGACCTTAAGTAATTAAGTGATTTACACAGGATTAGACCATCAGGATTTGGCAAAAACTAGATCTGAACCCAGATCTATCTTGCTTGACTCCTGAGTCATCTGTCTACTACAACATACTCCTCAGATAGTATTATGAAAATGTGTATTTTTCCAGATATCATTAGGAAAACTTGAATGATTTCTTCTGTGTACTCTTCTTATATATATATATATATATATATATTGAATAACTACTACATGCCAAGAAAAGTGCAAAGATAAATATCTCATCCATTGGCTAACTGAAGCAGTACCTTTCACCTAACATCTTAGCATTCCTATCACTTTACTATCCATGTTTGTTCATAATTAGCCTTCTCTCTTTACCCAGCCTTCAGACATCACTCTTAAATCCAAGAAAGTCAATGCTTAGGAGCCATAACTGCATATTATAAGAATTTTTTATTTTGTTCATTGTACATGTGTCAAAACAATGTGACTATCAGAGAGAGGGGCTTCAGTATGCTGGTTTAGTTTATTAAATGTTGCATGCCAGTCTGTAATTTCAGTGTAAATATAGGCTGTGTTTACATCAGTGAAGTAGAGCGTTGTAGTAATTCGTGGTAATTATCTGAGTAATTTAGGCTTTTTAAAAATGCCTGTTATTGACGACAAAAGCTACGTCTATAAAATCATAAAAACATGGGAATGGAAAGTTTAAAAAATGCACTGAATATTGGAAACATCCAGGTGACTGACCCTTTTTTTCACAGATTTCTAGCTTGTTTGAATGGGAAGGGAACATTAAAGATCAGGTAATCCACGCCCTCATTTTATAGATATGGTAGTTTTTCCTCAAGATGTTTTGATGTTGTTCAGACACAGCCAGAGAAGGGGTTTGGCACACTGACTTAATCTACCAGATGATTTCTTCAGGTCCCTATTTTAAGTTTTCCTGTGTAGACAAAGGTTACAAACTTAAAACAACATTTCTTTATGCAATCATAATGTCTTAAATTTGTGAGGTACCTTACATTTCATCTAATTACTCCTACCTGAGGTAACAATCCATTATATAACATTTTAATTCATTCAACATTCAAAAAAGAGAGAATTAAAAATGGTATCCATCTTAGTTTCTCTCTTTCAAGAAGGCTTCCAATTTCTCTTTCACAAAATACAAGAGACATAGGAATCTTCATAGTTTAACCATATTGAATAGAGCCCCCAGTATAATTGCTGACCTAAAAGGATGCATTTCTATACCTTTTAGGAAAGTTAGTAAGGTCCAGTCTCATGTTATAGTCTCTCTCAAATAAGCTTAAATAAACAATCAAAACCATTTAAGTGAAAGAACATTTACTTAGGATCATAGACTGGGAGCACTAGAGGATAAAATTGCCTGGCAGGGTAGCAACAGCCTAGAAAGGTACAATGGATAAAGGCCAGTCTTGCCAACTCTACAAATTGCCTCTTGGCATTCTTTAAAAACAGCTCGACAGCATAATTTGTTTGAAACAAGTGTTGAAGACTTAAACCCAAACTGCTTTCCTCTTAAATATTTTTCATATTAAAGTATGTTTGTTAATAACATTGACATAAATGCAATTTAACATACATAAGTGAATCAATTGTTGTTAAGTGTTCATGTACCTTTAATTAGGGGGCATGGGATTTTAGAACAGAGAACACCATCTGTATTCTCAAATGAAATAATAAAATGACAAACTCCATTCTGTGGAGAATAATATCAGTTAATCAAAAATACTGCTCAACTTAGTTAGAGGGTAACAGATTGCATCAGGTACCCCTGCCATGTTTGTTTTAGCATGTGTTCTCATTGAACATTAAATTATACGTGAAACAGAACAGGTTAGAATAAGGCCAAACCCAAAGCAGAAAACTTTTATGACATTCCTACTAGAGGAAAAAAAATCATTGCAGGTGGACAGCTAAACCTAGCTCTAAGATATTAGGCTGACACAGAGGGTTTCAGGAGTAATTGCAATGAGGCAATAAGAGTGGGAGTAGTTCATCAACCCTGTCTAGCATCAAACAGCTTTTACCACCAACAAAATAAAAGGTAATATGTGCTTAGAAGGCCAACACCTAAAGATGTGCCAATTCATTTGGAGTAAATCCAAGCCTACTTCAACCTCGAGGCATTCTCCCAAAAAGTACATGTAGATATTTAGATGCTTGCAGCAAACAGACAATTCTTTGAACATAGTATATATTTTACTTAAATTCATTTGATAATTAATCTTTAGCCTGTTAAGCTTTCTGATTAAGTAAATAAGGAGAAAATTTACAAAATTTATACTGATATAGACATGAACCATCCAATATATAATAAAATTCTCATAAAAAAGTTCCCATTCCATCTGGCCCCATTAAGAATAAGCACAAAGCATGTCAACATGGTGCCATAGGCCAAAAAACTCCAAACATCTACCAATGTCCTCAGTATCATGAGAGATTGGTTCATTTGATCATTGGGAAATCTCTTCAAGAAGAAAATACTATATCTAAGAAGGCATTTAAATGAATATGGCTCCAGGAGAAGAGCTACAGGTCAATTGAAAGGATGATAAATAGTAAAGAATCAAAAGGGAAGATTTAATAAATTGGGCAGACTTGAGTGTTATGCTTCACTGTCTAAACTGCCCTTTTAATCTGCTGTGGATAGACACTGACTATATCCTCCAACTCAGTTCAATTATACCAATAGCTATGATTGCAAGCAACTGCAGACCTGTGATTCATACAACTATACAATCAGGGATTTAGTTCATTAAAGGGACCTTGATGGTGCTCTATTTAATCCCTCTTCATCTTACAGGCTATACTTAGAGGTTTAGTGACCTGCCTGAGATTATACAGATGTTGACTAGCAAAGTCAGGATTCAAACCCAGGTCCTCTGACTCCAAATCTGGATCTCTTTCCACTAGAACACACTACCTTTCCTGATTCAGATGGTTGCATTTTTGAAAAAAAGAAAGACAAAAGTAGGGTATTTTGTAAAATGCTCTTTTAGTAGAATGAAATGATTAATTATTCCTCCCTTTGAAAACAATATTCCAGTAGTACAATGGATAATAAATTTATAGTTAAGATACTCATCAATTTATTGAGGAAAATGAAAATCGGATAAATTAGTACTTACTAAAGAAAAGACCTAAGCAATAAACTTTCAATAAATTTAAGTTTATCCAGCTTTGACAGCCCATGACAGTGTGGACACAATAAGATTTTAAAAACCTTTCTTAAATTCCCGTGATGCATAAAATATTGGATTGGGCACTGAGGGATATATAAAGATAAATAAGATGGAATCATTGCTCTCAAAAAGTTTACATTCTAGTAGGTGAGTTAAGTACAGAAATTAAAAAATACAACTTAGTAGATGATAAGTGTATAAAATCAGTACAAAGTGTTGTCCTGAGGCTATTTCCTCAGATACACAATTCAATTTGATTCCCACTTCCTGAGCAGATAACATTGCCAGCTACTTTACAGAAATTGAGACCATTCTGTTAATGCTCTTTCTACATGTCAAAAACTTTGTATCGGGGCGGCTAGGTGGCGCAGTGAATAGAGCGCCGGCCCTGGAATCAGAAGGACCTGAGTTCGGAGCCGGCCTCCGACACTTAATCCATACAAACAAAAACCTAGCCGTGTAACCTTGGGCAAGCTACTTAACCCCAATTGCCCTAAAGGGGCGGCTAGGTGGCGCAGTAGTAAGAGCGTCGGCCTCGGAGTTTGGATGACCCGAGATCAGATCCGGCCTCAGAAAATGAGCATCCACGCATAAATCAAATGATTAGCCGTGTAACCTTGAGCAAGTTACTTAACCCCAATTGCTTTAAAAAAAAAAAAAAAAAAAAAAAAAAAAAAAAAACTTTGTATCTTCTTCCACCTAGTCTTCCTTCCCTTTTGTCTGGCCAGAAGTTGAGGAAGATGAGATTGCCTTTCCCCTTGCTAAAATCTACCCCTCCACCTGTTCCCCTGATTCTGTCTTTGGAATTATTCTCCATTTTTTACCCAGTGTCTTATTCTCATCTCTCATCTATCACACTTTAGTAGCTACTTCCTCTCATCCTAAAGACATTTAATGTCTCTTCTATACAAAAATGAATCAATACACACACACAAGTCTTCTGTATTTATGTCAGCTAAATTTTTCATAAATACCTTTTCTTCTATCCTTCAAAAGAGCGATGATATAAAAATATTTTTATATATATTTGAAACATTTAATGTTAAGACCTCGAATTTCAGATCCATTTCCTTCCTCCTTTGTCACCCATTCCCTCTTAGGAGATAAGTAATTCAGTATATGTTGTACATGTCTGGCTATGCAAAACATTATCATAGTAGATATATTGTACAAGGCTGCTTATAATTCCCTCCCACTCATCCCACCCCCCACCTGGTCCATTCCCTACATGATCCTGTCCCTCTTCTATAGTGGATACTTCCAACCTCCCCTCCCCACAAGGATGCCCTCCCATCCATCCTCCCTCCTCTCATCCCCCTTCCCCCTATCCTGCTGCAGGTTGAGATATCCCATTTAGTATGTATGTCATTCTCTCCCTGAACCAAATTCAATGAGAATGTGGTTTTGCCTTTTTTGCCTTCCTATTCTCCCCCTCCCTTGCAACCACTTCCCCTTGCTTCTTCTACATGGGATAGTTTACCCTACCCTGTCTCTCCCCATCTCCTCTTGCCACTTTCCTCTCTCACCTCATAATTTCATCCCTTGAGTATTCTCCCTTCCCAACAAATTCAACCTATGCCCTCTATCCATATATAACTGTAACCATATACACACACATTCACATATGTATTCATATGACCACACCCCCTTCTTCCATTATTTTCATAGTAAGAAAGATATCATCAGTCACAGTTATTGCTTTTCCATATAGGAATGTAAATAGTTCAACTTTGATAAGTTCCTTTTGATTTCTTTTCCCTGATTACCTTCTCAGGCATCTCTTGTTTCTTGTTTCTGGATGTCAAATTTTCTGTTTTTCCTCAAGAATGCTTGAAAGTCCTCTATTCCACTGAATGACCATGTTTTCCCCTGAAACAAAATACTCAGTTTTGCTGGGTAGGTGACCCTTGGGTTCATTCCCAGCTCTTTTGCTCTCTGGAATATCATATTCCATGCCCTTCAGTCCCTCAGTTTAGAAGCCGCCAGGTCCTGGGCTATTCTGATTGTGTTTCCACAATATTGAAATTGTTTCTTCCTGGCTGCTTGGAGTATTTTATCCTTGCTCTGGGGATTCTGGAACCTGGCTATAATATTCCTGGGAGTTTTCTTTTTGGGATCTTTTTCAGGAGGTGATCTGTGGATTCTTTCAACCTCTATTTTGCCCTCTGGATCTAAAACATCAGGGCAGTTTTCCTTGAGAATTTCTTGAAGGGTGATTTCTAGGTTCTTTCTTTGTTCATGGCTTTCAGGTAGTCCAATAATTTTTAAATTGTCTCTCCTGGATCTATTTTCCAGGTCAGTGGTTTTTCCCATGAGATATTTCACATTGCCTTCTAATCTTTCGTTTGTTTGGATCTGCTTAACAGCATCTTGATTTCTCATAAAGTCATTAGCTTCCATTTGCTCCAGTCTAACTCTGAAGGAATGAATCTCCTCAGTGAACTTTTGAGATTCTTTTTCCATCTGGCAAATTCGACTTTTTAAGGCATTCTTCTCCTCATTGCCCTTTTGGGCCTCCTTTGCCATTTGAGTTAGTCTATTTTTTAAGGTGTTGTTTTCCTCAGTCAGGCTGTTGACCCTCATTTCATACTTTTCCTGCATCCTTCTTATTTCTCTTTCCAATTTTTCCTCCACTTCTCTTATTTGATTTTTAAAGTCCTTCTTAAGGTCCTCTATGGCTTGCAACCCGCTCATGTTTTCCCCTGGGGCTTTTGGAGCAGGACTTCTGACCTCACAGTCCTTTTCCCGCTCTATGCCCCCAAAATAGGAGTCTAGGGTTGCATTTTTCTGTTTCCTTTGCCTTGGCTTGTTGCCACTTAATTGCTTGACTTTTGGGCTTGTTGCCACACTATGGCTTTAAGGCCAGATAGAGGAATTTTCATCCCGAACGTGTGGGGAGCAACTTCCGTTTCTGGCAAGCTGTAAACCCACCCACAACTTCCACCCTAGATCACAATCCAGATCCAGGGAGGTTAAAGAAAAAGCGATTACCCCCCAAGACTGATCGCTGGATCTCCCTACAATTTGCCGGCTGGGAGCTGGAGCTGCCTCTGAAAACTACAAAATGGCGTGTCTCCTCAGAGGCTTCTAGCCCCCAGGGGAGGGAGCCGACGCATTCCCCAAATACCGGTCCCAAAGTCCATAGGACACTAACCTCTTACTTTGTCCTAGGCATGTCTATGTTGATAATTCTGGAATCGCCACAGCTGCTGGTGTTCTGGGGTTCCTCCAGCCGGCTTCTGGCCCTGCTGCCCTGTGGCTAAAACCTCGGCTCACGCGGACCTGGGCTTGGCTCGGTGCTCTGTGCACTGCCTACTGCCAGGTCCCAGACCACTGCGCTGGTCCTTCCTGCAGGGCTGCTGGGCTGTCCTCAGTGGGAGGTTAGTTTCTCTGTGTCATTCTGTGGGAGCTGGGGCTCCAGAAGTTGTTCAGAGTCCCCTTTTACATAGTTTCGGGGGAATCTGGGAGCAGAGTGGCTTGAACGAGCTGTTTCTACTCCACCATCTTGGCTCCGCCCCCCCATAAAAAATATTTTTTAGTGAAAAAGAAAAAAGGATGAAGAAAAAGAGAAAAAATTAAGAAGACTAAGTAATACATATAAATTGTTTGAAAATATATTCAATTGGGGGGCAGAGCCAAGATGGCAGAGTAAAAGCAGGAACTTGCTTGAGCTCCTACCCCAATCACCTCCAATACCTATAAAAAATGATTCTAAACAAATTTTAGAGCTACAGAACCCACAAAATGACAGAGAGAAACAAAGCTCCTATTGAAGGAAGCCCAGGAGACCAGAGCAGACCAGGAAGGGTCTGTCACACCTGGCTGGGAGCTGAGCACAGCTTTGCATGTGCACTGGCCCAGACTCACAGATCAGACCAACCAGAGCAGACTTCAGGAGAGTGAATCACCAGCAGCTGTGGTGGTTTCCAGACTTCTCAATCCATAAATGCTAAAGAGAATGTAAAATGTCAGTAGGGAACTCTGTTGGAAATGGGTGAGAAAAGAGTGTGATCTGGCCCCTGACCCCAGGGCAACAGAGGAGGGGGTGGCTCGGTGGCTGCAGCTACTGGTGCATGGCTGCTTCCCAAGCTCCTGGCCTACAGATTGTGGGGGGACCAATCAACCCTTCAGGGGTTAATTGATCTTGCTTTGACCTGTTTGGATCTGGATCATAGTCTCAAGAGGTGGTCCTAAGGTGAGGAAAGCTAGAGTGCCAAAGCTTGTGGTGGCTGTATAGAGGGAGCCTTCCTCATAGCTCTGACAGTAGCTTAAAAAACCCCAGAAATTGGAGACACAACTCTCTCTATTCTCTCTGGAAGCAGAGTTCTACCATGGCAAAGAGCTCAAAAATAAAGTAATTGGCTGGCAAGATGAGCAAACAGAGAAAGTGCAATCAGACCATAGAATCTTTTGGGGGGACAAAAAGGATCAAAACATGGAACCAGAAGAAAACAACAAAGTCAAAACTCCTACACCAAAAGCTCCAGAAAAATATGAACTGGTCAAAGGCCATGGAAGAGCTCAAGAAGGATTTTGAAAATCAAGTAAGAGAAGTGGAGGAAAAATTGGGAAGATAAATGAGAATGATGCAAAAAAAATGATGAAAAGGAAGTCAATGGCCTGACTGAAGAAAACAATACCTTAAAAACAGACTAACTCAAATGGCAAAAAAAAAAAAAAAAAAAACTCAAAAGCCAATGCCTTAAAGAAGAATGCCTTAAAAAGCTGAATTTGCCAGATGGAAAAGGAATTTCAAAAACTCACTGAAGAGAATAATTCCTTCAAAATTAGATTGGAGCAAATGGAAGCTAATGACTTTATGAGAAATCCAGATACTATAAAACAGATCCAAACAAATGAAAAAATAGAAGGCAATGTGAAATATCTCATTGGAAAAACCACTCACCTAGAAAATAGGTCCAGGAGAGATAATTTTAAAATTATTGGACTACCTGAAATCCATCATCAGAAAAAGAACCTAGAAATCATCCTTCAAGAAATTCTCAAGGAAAATTGCCCTGATATTCTAGAACCAGAGGGCAAAATAGAAATTGAAAGGATCCACTGATTGCCTCTTGAAAAAGAATCCAAAAAGAAAACTTCTAGGAATATTATAGCCAAATTCCAAAGTTCCCAGGTCAAGGAGAAAATATTACAAGCAGTCAGGAAGAAATAATTTGAGTATCATGAAAACACAATCAGGATAACAGAAGATGTAGCAACTTCTACATTAAGGGACTGAAGCATTTAGAATATGATATTCCAGAGGAGCTGGGACTAAAACCTGTCCAGCAAAACTGAGTATACTGCTTCAGGGGAAAATATGGTCATTCAGTGAAATAGAGGACTTTAAGCATTCTTGATGAAAAAAAAAAAAACAGAGCTGAACAGAAAATTTGACTTTCAAATACAAGAAGCAAGAGAAGCATGAGAAGGTAAACAGGAAAAAGAAATCATAAGGAACTTATTAAAGTTGAACTCTTTAAATTCCTACATAGAAAAACAATAATTCTAACTTGTGAGACTTTTCTCAGTATGAGGATAGTTGAAGGGAATATATATACACACACATATATATGTAAGTTTAGGAGGGTGTATGTGTGTATAAATGTACATTTGAGTGTGTGTATTTTTGTGTACATGTATACATAGAGGGCACAGGATCAGTTTAACATGATGGGATGATATCTAAAAATAAAATTAAGAGGTGAAAGAGGAATATATTGGGAGAAGGACAAAGGGAGAGATAGAATAGGGTAAATTATCTCATAATAAAAGAGGTAAGAGAAAACTGTTACAATGGAGAGGAAGAGCAGGAAAGTGAAAGGGAATGGGTCAATCTTACTCTCACTGAATTTGGCTTAAGGAAGGAATAACATACACACTCAACTGTGATTATACCCTATAGGAAAGTAGGGGGGAAAGGGATAAGACGGGGAATGATAGAAGGGAGGGCAGATTGGGGGAGAAGCTAGTTAAAAGTAAATATTTTGGAAAAGGGATAGGGTCAAAGGAGAAAATAGAATAAGTGGGGGTCAGGATTGGGTGGAGGGAAACATGGTTCATCTTTCATAATATAACTAATATAACATAATATAACTACTATGGAAAGATTTTTCGTAACACATGTACAACCTATATTGAATTGCTTGTCTTTCCAATGGGGGTAGGTGAGGAAAGAAGAAGGGAAAGAATCTGGAAATCAAAGTTTTAAAAACAAATGTTAAAAAATGTTTTTTACATACAACTGGGAAATAAAATGTACAGGCACAGGGGTATAGAAATTCATCTTGCCCTACTAGAAAGTTAGGGGGGCTTGGGGAAGATATAAGAGAGAACAGATTGGGGGAAGATGTATTCAGTAGGCTCACCATCTTGGGTGGGGGTAGGGGAAAGACGGGGAGAAAATTTGTAACTCAAAATCTTTTGGAAGTGAGTGTTGAAATCTAAAAATAAATTAATGAATTAAATGAAAAAAAGAAAGAAAATGTATGCAGTACGCTGTGTCTCCTCATATGTCTTCTTTGGGGTCATGGTTGTTCTTTGTTCTTTGTTATTCTCCAACATAGACTTTTTTTTTACATTTGTTTTTCCATTAATACAGCTGTAGTCTTGGTGTATAATGATTTCTTGACTGTTAACTTTTTCTTTATCAAATCTCTTAAGTTTTTCCATGTTTCTTGGTATCAATCATGCCCATTGTTTCTTACAACATAGTTATATTACACTATATACATGTACAACAATTTCTCTACCAATTCTCTAACTTATTTTTTTCATAATTCCAAATTGTTTTCCAAAGTGGTTGTACTGATTTACGGCTTCACCATCTTCCCCCAACTATTTCAGTATCATCAATTTCTATACTTTTTCCTCTTTGCTAGATTTCTGGGTGGGGGTGAAACTTCAGGCTTGTTTTGATTTTAACTTCTTTTATTAGTGATTTATTAGTCATTTTTTTCATATGGCTGTTAATGCTTTTCAGCACTTTTGAGAACTATTTGTACATATTCTTCAAACCCTTATATATTTGGAAATCAACCCCTCATTTTCTACTTCCTCCTTGACTCTCCTGTCTAAAGGTCCCTACAAATACTTTAAATTTAATATGATATCAATACCTTCCTTCCAAAATCTGTTTCCTCACTTTCCCACTTCCCTATTTCTGTTAATAGCATCTTCCTATAATATCTTCTATATAGTAGACACTTGAAGGAAGCTAGCAAGGAGAAATGAGAAGGGAAAATATTATAGGAAAGGAGACAGCCAGTGAAAAGACATGGAGAGAGGAAATAGAATACTATATACAAGGAGAAATAAGTTAGTGTAACTGATTCTAGAGTGCTCATAGGAAGCTATTAATAAGGTAAGAAAAATGGAAAGATAGGAAGGGACCAGGTTACAAAGTCCTTTGGATGCCAAATAGCACATTTTATATTTGATGCTGGGGGCAATATAATAGTGAACCATTGTAGTTATTGAGTGCATATGTTTATTTATGGTCTAGGTAATATGGTCAGAATTGTGCTTTAGTAAAATCCCTTTGGCAGCCGAGTGGATGATGGTTTCCAGAGGAGAGAGACTTGAAATGAGGAAAATAACCAGAAAATTATTGCAATAGTCCAGTCATGAAGTGATGAGGGTCTGTGCCAGGGTAGCAACTATATAATTAGAAAGAAGGAGGAATTATATGAGAGGTGTTATAGAGACAAAAATTCTTGACAATAAATCAGATACGTCGGGTGAGTGTGAATGAGGAGTTGAGGATTACCCTGAAATTTTGAGTTGGGGTGACTGGAAGGATAGCTATACTTCAACAATTAAATGAAAGTTGGGAAGGAGAACAGGTTTGGGGGGGGGGGAAGATAAGTTCTATTTTAAACTTGATGAGTTTGAGATACCTATGGAACATCCAATTTAAGGTGTCGAAAAGGCAGTTGGTGAGCTTGGGAGGGAGATTAGGAGTGTGTATGTGTGTATGTGTGTGTCTGTGTGCATAAAATTTATCATTGAACCCAAAGGAGCTGATGAGATGACCAAGTTAAAGAGTTTACAGTGAAAGGAGAGCTTAATACAAAGCCTTGGAAGACACCCATGTACTGAATGAAGACAGCGAAAGAAATTGAGAAGTAATGATTAGTCATATAGAAGAGCAGGGACAAAATAGTGCCATGAAAACCTAGAGTGGACACAGTATTAATGAAAAGAAAGTGATTGATAGTGTCAAAGCCTATAGAGATATTAATAAAGATGCAGATTTATATAAAGTTGTTAGATTTGGCAGTTAATAGGTCATCGGTAACTTTGGAGTGAGCAGTTCTAATTGACTGGAGGATGAGAGGTGATGAGGAGAGAAGCCATACTGCAGTGAGTTTAGACATGAGAGAAGTGGAGACAACTAATGTAAACTTTAGTGGAGAGGAGAGAGACAGACAGACAGAGAGAGACAGACAGACAGAGACAGAGAAAGAGAAAGGAAGGAAGAAGGAAGAAATAAAAGAGAAATAGCAGGGATGGTCAAATAAAGTGAGAATTTTTGTTTTGTTTTGTTTTGCTTTTAGAATTGGTAATACATGCACGTTCTTGTAGGCAGAACAGACTGAAGATTATGGGAGAATTAATATGGAAAAATCAGATGAAGAAGATGGAATGGGATGGGATGGAATTGGGTGAACAAAGAAGAGTTTGCCTTGGTAAGTAGAATGTCTACCTCTTCTCATGCACAATGATAAAGTAGAATATGATAGAAAAAGAAGCCTGAGTGATGGGAGTTGAATGAAAAATAGGAATTTCTTGGCATATGACCTGAGTATTTTCACTGGTATGAAATGAGATTTTCAAATTTGAGATTGGGGCAAAGCATGCTGAGGGAGGAAGGAGAAGTTTGAAACGGCCACTGTAGCAAGAGTGGGATAGTAAAGCAGCTAGGGATGTTTAAAAGGCCTGCCTTACTGTAGTGAGTACCCAGTTGAGATTATGTAACAAATTTTTGGTGGATCCAGTCAGCATGGTTTCATGATTTTCTCCAGCTTGGTTAGGTGGCATACAGATAGAAGCAAAAGAGGTAGATGATCAAAGTAAAATAAGGTTGGAGTTTGGGAAAGTATGATAAAAAATATACAAAGGACTCAGGTGTAGCAGATAATATAGAATTGAACTGATTCACCAAGTGGTTGAGACAGAGAAGGGAAGATTTCATTTAACTTCCCTGTTGCAGTGTTTACTATGAACATAGATGCATAACCAAAGGACTAGCTTCAGATCTTGATTAGATCACCAGCACAATATCACATCACTGTATTTTATAGCTTGGATGACTCCTTTTACCAGACAGAGATCACTTCAGTGAGAACATGACCCATCTATAGCTCTGCAGGGTTTTCACTATCTGTGCTTCTATTTTCCTATCTCCCATTTTTGCTATTTGCTACATTCCTGGGCAGGCATGGTTGCTGCTGTTTGATTATGATTGTGTTGCTTCCTCTACTGCCATGGCAACCCCTTCC
The DNA here is from genome assembly GCA_011680675.1 of Gymnobelideus leadbeateri. Lineage (NCBI taxonomy): Eukaryota > Metazoa > Chordata > Mammalia > Diprotodontia > Petauridae > Gymnobelideus > Gymnobelideus leadbeateri. The sequence goes on along the minus strand of WOXC01009628.1, from coordinate 168,432 downwards.
TACCATGGCTTGCTGGACTGCAGTGGATTCATTTTTCTGTTGCTGTGGCAATTCTCCATGCCACTTGCTCTTACGGGAGGGAAGGCATTTTTTCTGTAACACTCTAGCAGTCTGTCACAGGTCTGTGTATGTAGGAAAGGGTGGGAGAGAAGCTTGATCTTCTTGCTCAAGCTCAGGTTGCTAAGGGTTATTGATTTGTCATTAATGCTATTGAAAACCTATCAGGAAACTCCTTCCTTGGTTTCAATAATACTTCAAGCTCCAAGTACTACTTTTCTGACCATTTATAGGATTTTCTTTGCTGTCTACCTTTCCTCCTGCAATCCCCTAAATGTCAATTTTCCCTCAAATTCTGTCCTCAATCCTTTTGTTCTGCATGTAGTCACATCCATTTTGATAGCTAGCAGTATAGCCTCTGTGTTTATAATTTTTATAATTCTATATTTCTAGCTATGATTTCCACACTTGCATTTATATCTACTTCATGCATATCTCCACCAAAAGTCTCCCAGACATCTCATTCAACATGTCCAAAATTAAATTCATTGTCTTTCCCCTCAGACCATCTTCTTCTGACTTTCAAATTTCTGTTCGTGATAAAATTAATTTTCTATCACCTAGACTCTGAGCTACCATTTCATCTTTAACTCCTCCTTTCCCTCTCATAAAGTCATTAAGACTGGTCAATCCTACCTCTGAAATATCTCTCACATCTGTCCCTTCCTCTTCATTTCTACTGCTACCACATGCTTTAATTATCTCTCAATTTAACTATTAAAAGGTCCCAACTATTTTCAGTCATTCTTTTTCCCCCAAATTAATCTTGCAAAAACGTAGCTCTGGTAATATCAACATCCTTTCAAAATACCTTTGTTCTACCACGAAATTGAAGTTGGAACTTTTCCTCCAGGTATTCAAGACCCCTTTTGTTCTGCCTCTTATTTCTCTTTTTAACTCTTTCATTCACTACTCCATGTAACCTATCATTCAACCAAACTGTATTGCTTATGGCTACTCAGAACTATGCTGAACTTTCTGGAATTTGAATTCCCAAGAATCATTTCTCAATCTGGAATCCTCTCTCCCCAGCACCACTTTTTTTTTTGAGGGGGGAAAGCAAGGCAATTGGGGTTAAGCGACTTGCCCAAGGTCACATAGTTAGTAAGTGTGTCAAGTTAGCTGGGGCCAAATTTGAATTCAAATCCTCTTGATTCCATTCACTGTGCCACCTAGCTGCCCCACCCAGCACCACTTTTGATAAATCTTACTTGTCCTTCAAGACTGAGTTCAAATCACATGCTTTTAACCCTGTTTTCCCTAGTACACGAAGATAATTAACTTCCTTTTTTATTGTCTGAACTCATTGAAGTTTTTTCATACCTCTTTCAAGGCATTTTCATATTCTACCTTAAATCTTGTTTATTTGTGTATCTTTTATTTTGACTCTGGGGTTCTAAGACCAGTGAGCATAAGGACTGTGTCTCATACAGCCGTATAATCATTGCAGAGCTTTAGCATAGTTAGTACTAAAGATGAAATAAGTATTTGTTGTGTGGTAAAGTAAATGAATAGAGAAGGAGAAGGCAAACCAATCCACTGTCTTTGGCAAGAAAACCCCAACTGAGATCATAAAGAGTCAGGCACAACTGAAACAACCAAACAATAAAAACAAAATGAATAAATGTCTTTGGAAAAAAGGAGAAGTAGTGACTGCTCTAAATTTAGAGTAGAAGAGCCCGACAGAAATTTGCTACCCTTTTCCCAGGTAGTGAGAGAATTTTTTGTCAAAGGGATTGGATTTTATTGTGTTTAGTGTGCAATAGAGAAGACTTAGCTGGGACACAATTACTTATTTCTATTATTTAAAGAACTGTCACATAGAAAAGAATATCATTTTTCTACTTGGATATATAGGGCAGAACTAATAGCAATAGTCATATTTACTCTTGAAATAAGGATAACTTCCTAAAAATTAAAGCTACATAAAAGTGGGCTGCTTTAGGAAGTAGGGATTTTCCCCCCTCATTGAAAGTCTTCAAGCAAAGGCTATGAAGTGAATGCCATGAGAAGTATCTACATATAAAATTGCAAACAATAATTTGAAGAGGAAGCTAGCCAGCAGAAAGTTTACCATGCATGGGATCAAAGTAAGCCACATAATAAGATCTATAGATAAAACTTGAAGGATTGCAGACATGAAATAGAAGATATCTGCTTGTGTTTCTGTAGTTATGAGAATGGAATAGTCACATTTATATTCAACATATAAATGTTACTTGATGAGGTATTGGAAGAGGCATTGATGGCAATTAGGCAATGAGGTACTTGTTCGGTATACTGTGGAGGAGATTATTTTTCAGGTATAGGTTGAAGTATCTACTGATGTCCCTTCTATTTCTGTAATGCTGGATTATGTGATTTGACTGTTATATATTATGATTCTCAGTAAGATAGCTCATTTTACTTGTCTATCAAGGGATTATGGTCCTTTCTATCATGCATCACATAATAATAACAAATATTCATCAGGGTTATGTCTTCAAGGAGCTATCCTGGTGTGTTCTGAGAATCTTGCCTGTATTAATATAGCAAATGCTAATCCCAGATGGTGAGTCTTATCCATGGTGTTTGGTAGCCCAGTAAGTCACAGCAAAAATACCCAGTGATATGAGATAGGGACATTAATAAATACAAGCATAAATCTAGTATTAGGAGAGGGTCTATGGAATTAAATACCAACTTATGGCCACTGTAACCAAAGGGGAAAACTCTATTGATAGTTTGAATAGGTTTTCAAGAATAGCAGTTGTATAGTTATACAGCAATAAATGCAACATTTCCATAGTTACAGGCAAAAAGTAACAGTAAATAAATTTCATCAGAAGTTCAGCACTCTGCCTCTTATGGTCTGAGCAACTACAAGGCTATTTACTTTAAACATTACAAAAGGATACAGAGGACTCTGTCTTCGAGCCTCAGGTTTCTATAGGTATCCAAGTTTATTTAGGAGAATAATTTTATATAAATGGACTAATCATCATCTAACTTCTATTGCCTTAAATTCTAACATAATTTTGACTTAAGGTTGTTGCCACTATACTCATTTGTGAACAATGCAGAAGTCTGTATCTTCTATAGCTTTTTTTCACAAACTCTTGACTATCTAGCCTAGCTTCCTTTCTGTAAAGGGGTTTTAAGGGTTTTAAGTTAGTCAGTTCAGCTACTTGTGAGCCCTTACTCCTTTCACTTCCCTTTACATTTTCATCTTATTTATGATGAAGTTTGTGCAATAACCATAGCTGAAAAATTCTGCCTAAACCAGAGGAATACAATCCTATAAGCTTTAATATTCTCTTAAATGTGACTTTTCCCTTTCCTGATCTTATTTTTTCCAGGGCTATCTCTCAGGTCAGTTTTCATCAAAAGTACTGTTTCAAGTCCTGTAAAGTTCACAGTTATTGATTTAGCCAAGGTTTTGTAACTTCGACACAGCAGTCACCCAGACAGCATTTTTCTTATTTCCAGAGATTGTAGTCTTAAAGAACACCTAACACAATCTTCAATGTCATCCAATCTGGAGTTACATTCAATCGTTATTCTGTGCCCCCCTCTTTGTTAAATGTGTTTGGTAGTTTGCAGATGAAAGAATGTGTTCTGATTTTCCTTCCCACCTACACACAGAGAGCCTTACTGAGTGCTTATTCTCCGTGGCAGAAATGCTGGAGGTCAATTAGTAATCTCAAATGGAAATGTTCCCAGAGACAAAATTTCATTTTAGCAAATCACTAAGTTTTGTCAGCAATGAAGGTAACAGAGTTCAGGTACAAATAAAGTGGCAACTAATTTTGTTGACAAAAGAAGAATAATTTATATGAGTATGTGTTTGTCCTTCTGCTTGTTTTTAACAGTAGAGAAATTAGCAACTGAATTCTGAAAGTATTCAAGGATGGACCCTTCATCTATTTCTTTTCCAGGCTCCATCAGATGCTCAGCATGGTTTGTGCAGAATAGACAGCTAGATTTGGAATCAGGAAGACAACAACTCTTGGCTTCAATTTTCTCATCTGTAAAATTAAAGGGTAGAACTAGAGAATCTTCTAAGGTCTTGCAAAATTTTAGTCATTGTTCAAAGAACCTCTTTAATATTTTGGACTTTGTTCACTCTGCCCATACACATCAAGTCTTGAACATGTCACTAGGAGGGCAGGTAGGTGGTGTAGTGGATAGAGCACTGACCTTCAAGTCAGGAGGACCAGAGTTCAAATTTGACCTCAGACACTTAGCTGTGTGACCCTAGGAAAGTCATGTAATCCTGATTGCTTCCAAAAATACTCCAAAATTTAAAAAATTAAAGCTTTTAAAAAATATTTTAAAAACTAAACATGTTACCAACTTCCTACCTCTACTGTCAAGGCTGATTATTTCTTAATGGATGTGACCCTTGCAAAGGATTCCATTTATTCCTTTTGCCTCACTTTCTGATCCATCTTTTCAGAAGGCCCCTGAAAAATTTTAAACTGACCACTCATAAATGTTATTCTTTACCTTAAAACTCTCAATGTCTCTCTAGTACCTATGAAATAAAGTACATATTGATTATAATGGCATTAATTACCCTCCATAATTTTTCTAACTTACCTTTCCAGCTTTGTTTCAAACTGTTTCCCTTCAAACTCTACCTCCCAATAAAACTCAGCTGCTCATCTTTCATTCCCTAGTCTTTCCTCTGCTGTGACCTTGTGCATATTATGTTCCGTGTATGAAATAGACCCCTTCTCCCTATCTTTTCCTATAAAAATTCATCCTTTCTTTAAGAATTAATTTGTTAAACCTACCCTCACTTGGTACATTCACACTCTCATTTCCAGTGGAGAGCCAATTCCCTTTTCCACTTTTATGCCCTGGTGGCAGGTTCTTGGACACAAGCCCCAGGATTGTCCCAGTTACAGCAAGAAGGATATGGGAGGTTGAGGCTCATAAATGTCCTCATCTACATGATAAATAAATGTTTGTTAAACGTCATTGAGTTGGCCTTTACTTACCCACCTAAACTTTAGTCTCACTATTCCCAAGACAAACTTTCTTTCCAGAGCACACGTCCTAATACAATGCTCATTTTGCCATCAAGTCTGTTTACCATTCTTGGTATATTTCTAATTCAGTCCAATTTATTTCATACCCATTGCCTACAAAGAACTGTGCTAAGTGCTGAAAATACAAATTACAGGTGCAATTGAATAATGTTTGCCCTCAAGAAACTTGCATTCTATGGGGAGATAAAACATATATACATACGAGCAAATATAATTTGAGAAGGCAGAGTATGCTAACAAATGGGGCATCATGAAAATGTTAAAGGACCTGAGATAAGCCTTAACAGAAGCTAGAGATTCAAAGAGGTGAGGAGGAAGTACATTTCAGCCATAGAGTTGAGTCCATTCAAGGCACAAAAATGGGAGAGGAAAGTTTAGCATCATAAACATCAAAAAGGCTAGTCCGGCTGGATCTGAGAGAAAGACTGGGAAAGAATGAAGGAAAGATTTACTAAGTGCCTGCCATCTTCTAAGTACTATACTAAGCACTTTACAAATAGTATCTCATTTGATTCTTACAACTCTGTGAGGTAAATGCTATTATTATTATTACCTCTATTTTACAGTTGAATAAACTGAGGCAGAGAGCAGTTAAGTGACTTGCCCAGCTCCCCTTAGCTAGTAAGTATCTGAGGCTAGATTTGAACTCTGGTCTTTCTGACTTCTGACCTAACACACTCTATCTTTCCACTGTACCTCATAGCTGCTCCCAATAATACCTAACATTTAGATGGTATGTTTTTTAACAAAGCACCTTACAAATATACCTCATTATATCATCACAACAACCCTGAGAGTAAGATGCTCTTTTTATGCTCACTTTTATGAATGAAGAAGCTGAGCTGCATGAAGAGGAAGTTAAGTGACTTGCCCAGGGTCACACAGCTCAGTGTCTGAATTAGAATTCAGGTCTTTCATATTCATTGGCCCACATTCTATCCAGTGTGCCACCTAGCTGAAAAAAAGACTGCATGGAAATTATGCAGGGAGTTAAATGCAAAACATTCTCCCACTTTGGTGCTACATAAATAGCAATATATTTGGAGTCAGAAGCCTTAGATTTGAATCCCCACTCTTACTTCACCACTTGCAGCCTCATCTCCTCATCTGTAAAATGAGAAGGCTCATCTAAATGACTACTGAGGACCCTTTTAGCTCTAACTTTGTATATATAGTGACACTAAACTCTATATTTCCTTTAAGGAGAGGCTTCATGTACAGATTGGTAGATAGATATTTACAGCATTTATTAAGCATTTAATCTCACTAAGACACCGGGGTAAGCACTGTGCTAACCTTCTATCTCCACAATCTTCCTTTGAATTCCAATGTGTGGTATAGAATCCAAAAGACTGCTAGGTTGTGTAGTGGTTAGAGAAAGACCTGAGTTCAAATGTGGCCTTAGACACTTAAGGTAAGTCACTCAAGTCACTCAACTTCTGTCTGCCCCAGTTTCCTCATCTATAAAATTCAGATAATAATAGCACCTACCTCTTAGGTATGTTATGAGATAACAATTGGAAAGCACTTAGCACAGTGCCTGGCACACAATAAATACCATATAAATGCTAGCTATTGTTATTATTTTAAAATATTATTGGATATGGAGAAATGCATATAGAGACATAAATGTAGTCCTACTTGTTCCTTAGTTATTTGTATGTGTGTTTGTCTGTCTGTCTGTCCTTTCCAATTAGTTTTAAGCTACCTAAAGGAAGGGATTATGTCTATTTCTTTTGTAATACCATAATGTCTGGTACAGTTTCAGGCATATAACAGGAACACAGCCTGTTGAATATATAAATGAGAGATTTCCTAAATGTTGAAATAGATTAATTGATCCATTAATTATTTGAATTTTAATTACTAAGAATGTTTATTCCATGTACAAGACTGATTAAATATAGTAAACTTTATTATCAGAAGGTTGGCCACCTTTGGTCATGATGATTTATGAAATAGATAAAAATATAAGAGTCTTCAATTCATTGTATCTCTTTCAGCTTCTATAGTGACAGTGTCAGAGTGGTGGAAAAGGGAAAAGAGGATGCTAAGTCACATAGTTGTTATGTTGTCTGCAAATATTGTCAACATGTGATTTTCTCTGATGACCTGTAGCATTAACACACCATTAGAGAAACTAGACTGCATCCATATTGACATTCTTCTTGTAAATGAAACCAGAAGATATAAAGATTTGTAAGTAAAATGAGGAAGGAAATCCTGGAAAAGGTGAATAAATGAGTTGGCAGAGTTGGTTTCATCTTATGCCTGAAGGCAGTAAGAAATATCATATCATGTATGTAAAACTCTTACTCATAGGATTTTTAAAGAAATCAGAAAGTAGGTATGTGGGTTGTAGTTTCTTATGTCATTTTGGCCAGTATTTCGGGATCTATGCTTTTTGTTTTCCTTTCAGAATATTCCACATTTTGAGATACCTTGAAAATGATTCTTGAATCATTAAAGTCATGTCACCTTCACAGATGTATTTTGTGTGAATTTCGGGGGGTAGGGTTGCTTTTTCCAACACAGTGCTTGGCATATAGGGAGCACTTAAAGTTTTTTGCCTTTTTGCCACTGTCGCCTCTTCCAATAGGACATCAAATAGTGATAAAGTAGAATACAAACGTGCCCATTCCACTGTCATCATCCATGAGAATAGATAACTGCAGAAACACAAGCAGCTGTCTTCTATTTCAGTCTATAGTGCTTCAAGTTTTATCTACAGATTTTATTATCTGGCTTACCTTTATACCACTCAGATAAGCATTCTGCAGGTTAATTTCTTTTTTAAACTGTGGTTTACAGTTTGGTGAGTTGAGAGAAAAAGATCAGCTCCTCACCTCTTCTCCCCTACTTCCTATCTTCTATGTTGGCAAGAAGATACTTTTCACACAAATGTTGGGAAGAAAATACTTCCTACACTTATCAGCTTAGTCAACAAGATCTATGTAAAGGAAGATCTTCATTTGTTTGGATATCTTCTCCCCATTACTCATATTCCAAGACTAGATGTGTCTCTCCTTGTGAATAAAAATTATGCTTCCATTTATTTAGTCTCCTAACACTTCACAAATCTTTTAAGATTGTTTGAAATTAAAATGACTTGTTGCAAATCAGACAGGTAAAAGTGAAGGTACTCACTGAAGAACAGTGTGGACATTATAGTGATTTGGAGGTGATAATCATTCAGTTGATTAAAGTTTGTCACTAGTGACAGGATTTTTAAAAAATGAGTTTCTTTTAGAAAAATCACTTCTTCCTGGACAAATTTTCCATTTATATTTGATATAACTAATGCTTGATGTGCTACCTTTGAAATCTATTTTACATGCTATTATTCCCCATTTTATCTAAACAGAAAAAGTAATGAGTAGTTTTTATTCTTTCCGCCCCACCCCCCAACATACAACAGGTGTGCTGAAAATCTCACTATTGTAAAGAGTCTCAGAGTAGGTTTAGGAATTTAATTTTTAAGTATTACTGTTTACAGTGATCAAAATAACTAGAGAGTTGCTGAAGTTTTACTTTACTTTGTCCTGTGTAGTCATAGGCTAAAGAGACCTAAATGAACAACTAGTATGACAATAGTCATATAGCCAGAGGTAACACAGATGCTAACAATCTAATCCTCTATATCAAGTACCAGTCCTGTATTGGCTATAAAATAGCAATTTGTATTGGCAATGGTTATTGAAAAAATCCCCGTGTGAGAAACATTCTTTCCCCCCTAAAATACATGGATATTGTTTATAGGCATCTAAAATTAATATAAAGATATTATATGTACTTCATTTTATACAACAAATATGCTCTTGAAAAAATTATGTATGTTGATTTCTAAATTTTAATTCAACAAAGGCACCTTATTTAGTAGAGCTAACAATTTAAAGAAATAGTTGAAATATAAAGGATCATTTTGGAAAGAGAATAGGCACCTTGTAATATTTCTTTTAAAATATAAAATATTCAAATTACAGGTTTGCTCAGCTTCATGCAGAACTACACTGAATCAAAATCTAAAATTTCAAACTGGCACAAACACTTTTGTCTCAATTATCTTTATTTTTTATTTTGCTTAAGTTATTCAGATGGGACCCCTAGTCTGCCCTTTATAGTGGGTCCAGGTTTCAGCAAACAAATGTTTTGGCAGATATATTTTGCCCCCTTTTCAATTTTGCTTCCAATATTGCTTATTTCAACATGTTTTTTGTGCAAATGTTGAGTAGAGAATTTTTTTCTCCCCTGGAGAAAATAGCCTGGACAAAAGCTTGGAGCTTTGACATAAGTCTTAAACCTTCAAATTAGTGCCAGCGTCAGTACCCAAACTCAGGTGGATTGAATCTGTTCCAATTAATATATATTATGACAAAATTGAAAGCCTTTCTCTCATGTGGAAAAAAAAATAAAAATTATTAAGGCATATAGATTTTCAACAATGTTTTATTGTCTTAAAAAAAAACCTAAGCCTCTCTGGGCCTCAGTTTCCCCTTGTGTAAAATGAAAAGGTGGCAATAGATGATTTCTAATTTACCTTTCATTTAGAATAATCGGATTTCTAATTTACCTTTCATTTAGAATAATCGGAGGCTGTATAGTTCAGTTACAAACGGCTTGGTTAGAAACTTCCCTCTGCTGTAAAGGTCGTTGGTTGTAAGCTGTTACCATAAAGCTTCAAGCCGAACAGGACATAATCGGTAGAGAGGAAAAATAAAATAAAATAAAGAGGTTTGTTTTTTACCCTCCTGCCACAGTGTGATCAGTGTATTATCTTATTTTGATTCTAATTAAGCAGTAGCAGGAGCAAATGAAGCCGGTGAAGAATTGCATGTTAGAACAATCTCACAGCAGCGTTCTAGGAAGACAAATTAACCAGTGGCCTTAAATCTCTGAGCTAGACCTTCGCCTTGATATCAATCAATGAACAAGTATTTACATAGTCTGGATAACACCCTGGTCCATAAGTTGAATCAATAAAGTAGCACTGGCAGGCAGGGAAAAGAGTTTTCTTAAAAAAAAAAAGAAGAGAGTAATCCACTTCCCTAACTCTGCTTGCTCGAGGTGAGTTAACTCCCCGATTGTCCAAGCAGCAAGATGGTTTTTGCCATCTTAAGGTAAGCCTCTAGTCCTGAAATAAGCTTCCGTTGAAGGTTTGGACTGATCGTAGGAGTGAGCTGGGGGTTAGGGGCGTGGAGAAAGAGAAGGTTTATTTATCCATTAATCCAAATTAACTCCTTGTGCTCAATCAGCAACAGACGGACACCTTTGAAAGCTCAGGGATGATTACATTTTCCAATTACAAAAAGGTTATCTTTTATAGAAGCCAGTGGCATGGGCATGCTGTGAGGAAGAGCAACCAGTCCTCAATCTACTTGAACTCTGAGAAACTAAATGCACCAGCACGTACCTGCCAGGGCTGAATTTGGCCAAGTTGGCCGAGACAACATTGTGAAAATTATTTGGAAGAGAAAAAATCATAAAAGAGCCCCACAGCTTCGTGGTTTGCTGATTATTTTGCACTTACTCCGTCCTTTCTTTGAGCACTAGCTGACATGACCAAATAAATTAAAAAAAAAAAATCAGGAATCAGAAAACAGAGTTCAGTCAAACAGTTTTGTTCATAAAATGCTTTTGCTTTTTTCAGTTGGGACTGGCTAGAGAAAGCAATCCAGAGACCTGTTTACTGTACAATGGCTTAATTTTACTTACTATCTGAATAAAGACATACTTCTATAATACAAAACTTTGCCTTGGGACTCCTGTCCATCTCTTCAAAAGGGCTGGAGACTTGTTTTAGTTTTTCTAAGAGCTGCCTCTCTTTACTGTGAGAGTGCGAGTCAGTGTATTATAGAAGCAATGCTCTTTATTGGAGGTCAGGAGAGATAATTCCAAACCCCAGTTCTGTATCCCTAGTAGGCCTGTCACTTGCAACTCTGGTCCTTAGTTTCCTCATCTGTAAAACCAGGATTGTGGCTTTTAAGGTGCTAGCCAGCTTTAAAATTCCATACTGGCTCCCGTTTATCTTTTCTAGCATTTGCCCCTGGATTCTATTATTTTTCTATTACTTTTCCTTATGCATTTTCTGACTTTTTTGTTGTTGTTGTTGCTTTCACTGAGAGTAGTTAGCTTTTATAATCATAAAATAATGTTGGAGAAAGAACACTGGAGTTTGAGGAAGATGATCTGAGTTCAAATCCTGAGTGCTAACTATTTTATCTGTGTGACCTTGTACAACTTATTTAACCACTCTGGGCCTCAGTTTCCTCATCTGTAAAAATACATGATTTTATTAATTTACTTCTAGCAACACATAGAATTTTAGATTCTAGGATCTCAAGGCAATGAGAGTTAGTTGGTGGAAAGAACAGTAACAGCATGTTACGTATAAGCTTAAGATCTTTGGCTTATTTTACCCATTGTTATTTCTGTTGAGGAGTGTCTTGATTGCCTTAGACTCTCTCTCTCTCTCTCTCTCTCTCTCTCTCTCTCTCTCTCTCTCTCTCTCTGTATCTCTCTGTCTCTGTCTCTGTCTCTCTCTCTCATTTTCCTTTCTTCATTTCTCTTTCTTTTTCTTTCCTTACTTTCTCATTTTCCTTCCTTCCTCTTTCTTTCCTTCTTTTCTCCCTTCCTTTTCCCCTTCCTTTCCTTTTCTCTCCCTTTCTTCCTTTCTCTCTTTCTTTTTCTCTATCTGTCTTTTTGTGTAACTGTTTCTCTGACTCTTGATTTTTGCATTTGGTACCTATCCCAGAGGCATGACTATTGAAATGCTAAGTTGAAAAACTGATAACTGAGAAATTATAATTAAAATTAATGATAAAGAAAAAAATTCAACAATTCAGCAATCATTTATTAAGTGCTCTCTTTATTTTTATTATTTTATATTAAGTGCAAGGTTTTTTGCTAAGAGGTTTTGTTTTTCAGGAGGAAAATGCAAGAGGCTAGAGAATTTCTTTCACCTACACAAAGCCCCAGAGCACTAAATATTATATATTCTTTACTTTTATGTGTATCCACTTGTAGATGCATAAATATACATTTGGAGATTTATACACACACATCTGTGTATATAAAATCTGTTGTTTTATGCATTTAAGATAATTTTCTAATCAAGAAACATTTTGAGCATGTTGTGCTTTTAGGCAGATCTAGGAGAATTTTTAAAATATTATAGATAAATTTTCTGTTTTTTCTGCTCTCCTCACACACATAGACAACTTATATACAATGCTTTGATTAGAACCCTTGTCCCCATTAACTAATAGGCAAACTGGGGATCTAGATATAGAGTGAATTCCTTTAGGCAGTCAGACTCAGGGAACACAGACAGCCAGACTCCATATCCCCCAAAGGGTATGCCACCCTTTTATGCATGTTAGTATTTATATGTATAATACCCAGTATCCATAATTATTATATTTCTCACAGCATAGCATTTGAACAGCTATCCCTCGAGTCCACACTGACAGGAACAGAAATTATTTTCTCCAATTCCACAAAGCTTCAGCATAATTGCTAGCAACGGCTGCTGCATTTTCCATAAGCCTCACGCTTCAGAGGAAAACCTAATGCCATGTAGGGGAAACAATACAGCACTAGGGTTCAAGTCCTGGGTCTGACAGTTTCTATCTATGTAACCATGGGTAAATCAGTTAATCCTCTCTGAGTATGAGTTGTAATTGTAAAATAAGAAAATAATGCCTGTGCTACCTACAAGTAGTTGCTTTGTAAATCTAAAACATTATAGAAATAGAAGAGGAGAGAAAACCTTTTTTCCCCTTAAATATATAAAAAAGGAACATGGAAGAACAGGTGCCAGATCTATACAGATCTATATGGGCTGTAAATGCCAGATTTCTAATGATAAAAATACATTGTTTTTCCAACAGTGGAGAAAAAATGTTTTAGAAATATGTATGAAATATTTTTTTCCTATGAAAGCAGAAACCAAGGTGGAAATTTTTTCCCCTCTTTAATATTCAGAGTCTGGGAATTACATACACAAGTAAAAAGCATAAAATCAATTTTATAATATTAAAAACCCCCTGTTGCCAAGTGGTTAAATTAGAAAACGTTTGTGATAACTCTAAGGGATAAATGTCACTTACAAGAAACTAAGTTATACCTTTCAGTAACTGAAAAACACAATAATTAACTGCAACCACAGAACCGAGAAGGTAATGATACATCTCCAGAAATGTCAGTAATTAGCAAGGATTTCTAAGGCAGTAATCAAAGGATAATGCAGAAAAATGACAATAATCTTCTGCCACTGGCTTGGATGAGCCAAAACTGAAAATATGATCCATCTTATCTTCAAGAAAGTATGTAAATTCATACCGACTTTCTTGTCAGACCTTCACTTTAGATTAATATTTGTATAGCTACCACAATGTTTTTCTGTATACAATTAGTGGTGACTTGTTCTTCTGTCTTCCTAATGAAGTTCTGTTCTCAAGGTTGATTATTAGTTTAAATAAAGCTTTATGACTAGATGAAAAATGTCACACATCAAAGTAGTAGCTAGTCTTGGCAACTTGGTGTGAAGTACAAGATATGAAATCCAAATTTTCTAATGAAATCCAAAGCACTCTATTTTATTAATGACTGACTAATGGCTACAATCAAAGTCTAGTAATAATAAACCTGTACTTCACATAAAAGAAGAGCATTATTTGAAATGGTGTTGATGGGCATCCAATTGTCTGCCGGCACTGTCCAATTCCAAACTCCAAGTGTCCTCTACCTAGTGAATATTGAAATTACAATCTGCATCCAACAAATATAGGAAGAATGACTGGATCACAAGATGACTGAATCCAGGACTTTGGATTCATATTATTGGGGCACTAATCAATTTAACAAATCTCTTAACTGCCTTTGGGAGTAGGGATACAAATAGAAATACAGATAATGGCTTTCTCCTTGTTTTGCTTGTCTCCTGCAACAGTTAATCTTTAGACAATGTGTGTACACAATCTCCATGAAAACAAATCACTATATTTTGTGTTCATGTGTGTTTATGGCTGGAAAAGCTGATGTGTGACTCAGTGTTTTGTTTTGTTTTTTTTTTTAATATGATAGCACACTTAAAAAGGATATGCTCAGGATTACCACCCCATTTCAGTTCGCCAAATTTAATTTAAGAAATACCTATTATGTACAAGAGGACAATATACAAATACACTACAAAAACAAATACATAACTACAAATATAAACATAAAAGAAGATAAAAACTGGTGTAGTCCTTCCCTATTATGAACTTAGAGTTTAATAGAAGGATGAAAAATAGATAAAAATAATTCTCATGAAAGTTAACATGGGACAAGTACATAGGAGAGGAAAAGTAGAGAAGCAGTAAAGATATGAAGAGAGATCACTTCTAGCTAGAAAAATCAAGAAATTCCTCCTAGAGAAGGTAGCAACTGAGCTAAGTATTGAAGGAAACAGAGTTCAAGAACAAGTAGAACCAAATGGTGTGGGGGCAAGAGAGGGTAGGGTAAGACGGGAGTATTTGTAGTAGTCTGTTTTGGCTAGAAAACAGAGTATACAAAGTTAAGTTGTATGAAAGAGGGATGAAGAGGTGGATTGAAGCCAGAAAGTAAAGAGCCTTGAAGGACAGATTAAGGAGTTTGTATTTTATAATCCAGGTAATTGGGAGGGTTTGATGAGTTTTGAATAGGGGAATGATGTGATCAAATTAACTTTGATTTGATTTACAATCATTTACTTTGGCAGCTGTTTGAGGAAGGAAGGATTAAAGAGAGGATCATAAGGAAAAGAATTGGGATTGTAGCATTGAAAATGCAAAGGAGGGAAATGATATAAGAGATATGGCAGTATCAGAATCAGCAACACTGTTGCTACTTACAGAGGCAAGAAGCATTTCTAACATTTTACCCCCAAAAGAGAGAGATGACAATATTCATTATAAAAATCTGAACTGCTTAATATTAGGCAGTGTTTGGAAGAACAGAATATAATTAAAATGAAATTAAGAATGATATAGAAATGATCACTAATAATGAAGTCTTATAAGAACTACTGAAGTGAGAAAAAGGAATATATTCTCAAGTTTTATATAACAGAATTTGGAACCACTTTAAGGTTTTCAACTAAGAAATGAAATTTACTCCATTAAATTTTAGCTAATTATCTAGATTAGAAACCCAGGAAATCTTAATAACACTTTTTAAACAATGTAGCACTTAAACACATTTAGTAATGTATCTTATTAAGTCTAAATAACATGCTATTAAGACACAATTAAAAAGTGCAGCTGAATTATTCATTAAAATGAGGTAGATATCTAGTACTTTGGAAACTATGTCTTGTCTTTGTTTGCAGTCTCTAAGGATTTTCGATTTTTCTTTTTTGCTCAATTGATACATAATCACCCAAAGGCCCATCTATCCCCTGCTAATTAATGAGTGCTTGAGAGCCAATATTCTGAAGATATCTCTTTTTGCTAATTGTGTCATCTCATGAAAGTGTAAAGCAATTCAGGATTAATGAATAATCACTGGATAATATTGATGTTTATCCTTTGAGTATCAGTCCCTTTAGAGATTGGTTCCTAAACTAAAAGGAAAGAATGTTGTCTTATAGTGACTATAAGGTGGGCATAAGAATACAAAAAAGAAAGAAGAGTTCTTCAGCACTTTCACCACCTACCAAAAAAAGTGTAAGGAAAACAGTTTAAAAGTGTTCATTAAGCTTGTTAACACTGTCTTTAAACTCTATGCTTAAAAATGTTGAGGAAAGTGATACTGACACTGTTAGAAAAGTATTTTGGAATTGTTAAAAGGTGCTTCTATGAGAGACACCTTTCCCTGGCTTTTATCTAGATTTCCCCATTAAGTAGTTATCGGAAGGCAAATACTCCACTTTGACTTCCAGGTGTCTTCATTTCTTTAAAAAGGCAATTTACTTAAATGATACTTAAGATTCTTCCTATCTTTAAAAATTTTTAAGAGACATGAAAGAGAGAGAAAAGAGGGAGAAGAGGAAGAGAAAATAGGAGAGAGAAAAGAAGGAATAAAAGAGTTAATAGGAAAAAAGTAAGGCAAAAGAAAACAAAAAAGGGGCAGAGAATAGAGGGGAAATTGGAAAAAATAGTGAGTAAAAAAAATTACAAGAAAAAAGAAAATAAAAGAGAAGATGAGACATTAAGGGACTGAAAAGAAAGAGAAATAATGTAGTGAAGAAAGCCCCAAAAAGAGAGAAAAAAGGAACAGAAAGGAAGAAAAATGAGTTCAAAAAGAATAAATGAAAAGGCAGCAAGGAAAGTGTACAAAAAGAAACTAAAAAGAAAATAATGAAGACCAAAATAAATAAATGAAAGAGTTGAGGAGGAGAGAAAAGACAGCAAGATAAGAGGAAAGTAAGAGAAAACAGGAGAAATACAGAGACAATGGTAGAACAGGTGAACAAAAGAGAATTTTTTAAAATTCAGTTTTTAAAAAAATGGCCAAGAAGAGAACAAGTCAGGTAGGGAAAAGATAAAGGCAGAGACAGCAAAAAGAAAAGAAAAGGAGGAAAGGAAAAATAAGATAAAACAGAAATTAAGAAAAATAGTTTGTACTCCAGCTGTCTGTCCGAGTGATTTTCCTCTAGTAAAGATCCAATCTAGTTACTCTCCTACTCATTAAAGTGCAGTGACTACCTACCATTACCAGGATCAAATAGAAAATCCTTTTTTTGATTTTCAGAGTCCTTCATAACCTCCATTCTCCACCATCCCAGTGTTCTTAAATCTTTTACCATCCCATATACACTGAAATTTAATTCATCTGACCTCCTTGCTATTACTTGAAGAAGACAATCCATTTCCAGACTTTGGCCATTTTCACTGGTTGTCTTCTATGCCTAGAATGATCTCTTTTCCTCATCTCTGTCTTCTGAGTCCTGGCTAAAATCTCATCTTCTCTAGGAAGCTCTTCCCAGTCTAATGCCTTTCCTCTGTTAATTATTTACCATTTACCCTTTATATATCTAGTTTGTACATAGTGGTATGGAAGTTGTCTCCCTCATTAGATTGTTAACTCCTTTGAGATGAGAGACTTTTACTTTTCTTTATATCCTCAACATGTAACACAATGCCTGGCAAATAGTAGCACTCAATAAATGCTTATTGACAGGCTAATTTATTGATTATTAGGAAAAAAAGAGGAACAAAAATATAAAAAAAATAAGAGAAAGACTAATGGCAAAAAAAAGAAATGGTATTTAGAAAATAAGGCAGAGAAAAGGAGAAGAGAAGGATAGGAGGGAGAGAAAGAAAAGAGAGGGGGAAATTCAAAAGAACAAAGACAAGAAATAATAATGAAATTGGCAGTTAAAAAGAATAAAATAGTGTGGAGAGGAAAAAAGTGAAAATAAGAAAAATTAGAAACAGAAGAAAAAGAGGAAAGAGTTAACAAAGAGACGGTAGAGAGAGAAAGAAATGGAAGGAGTTTAGAAAAGAAAAAACAAAAGGATTTTTCAAAGTACATAGAAAAAAAGATAAATCAAAAAGGGAAGAGAAAAAGAAGAAAAGAAAAAAATTTTAAATAGAAGATAAAAGATAAAAAGGTAAATAAATTAAGTGAAAGAAATAGAGAAAGAATCAAGAGAGAAAAGAGGGAAAAAAATGAAAAAGAAGAAAAGGAAAAGAAATGACCAGAGGTAAAGACTAAGAATTGACTGAAAAACTTTATGGAATCAGAAAGGGATTTTGATTTTCTCTGCAGCAGCACAATGTTTCGTTACTGTTTCTGCTTTGAACATATGGCACAGAGAATACTGGTCAGAGAATACACAGTAAAACACCTCTCACTGGTGAATGGGTTAAAAACTGAAAGCAAGATTATCCTTTTAATTATATCTAAAGGCATAAATAGGTCAAATATACTATTATGATTGCCTTGAAGTCGGACTAAACCTATCAGGAAAATGTGTTTACCGTCTAGGACGAAAGTCTCCGACTGCACCTTCTCTCAGGAGGGTAATTTTCCTCAGCCCTGTTAAATTTCCTTAATAACTAGTACACATCCTGTCCTATTGCCCCTGGTTGGCAGGGGTCTGACAAGTTTGATTCCAAAATAGGAGTGAGTTAGAACAGGATGAATTAGAAAGAAAACGTTTTAATCAAGGTCTGGGGGATAAAATCAGGATTAGAAAAAGGCTGTTAAGGATTAAGAGAAAGGTGATAAAATGTACTTTCCCTAGGTTTCTTTAAAATCTAGTTTTTCTCACTCTCAAAAAATGAATGTATAATGTAGAATATATTCTTTTATGAATGTACACATACATATTAAATTATTAAAATACAAATTTTAACATGTGTTTAGGAGCATAGAAATACTAAGAAATAAGAAATAACTGTGTACTAAAATCATGAGTTCTAAAGGCTGAAAAGCCTTCAGGATCCAGAGAAATAATAAATCTCTCTCTTTTTTTAATAGCAATAGTTTAATCAAATGAAAAAGCCCTTAAGAAACAGGAGAACTTCAGACAGTGGTAGAGAGCAAGGTTTACAATTGTCTTGTAGACTAACCTTGGGAATAAGTATTTCCTTTTCTGTGAGCGTCAATCCTCCAGTTTCTGAAGGAGTCTTTAGATTTCAGTCAGTCTGGTCTAGTCAAAGATTCGCATCCACTTTATTTATGTCAAAAAGCTGAGCTGTTTTCCTTCAGACATTAAAAAAATATAAGTAAAAAGCAAAACCTTTTTAATTTGGGTGTGGTGTTAGACATCATGATAAAGAATAACAGGATACTTTGAGGTTGGGTTCTCTGCCCACCATTCCTTACATATTTTCTAGTAGATGGTTACCTATTCAGAAAGACAGCCCTTGATATAGAAATTCCAAGAGGGACCATCCTAGCCTCACCACCATCCCCATTCCACTCCCCCTTATGTGAGGATATCTGCTCTTATGCCAAATGTGGGCACTAAATGGACCCCAACCAGCATTCTGTGGAGCTAAAGAGAAAACCTCTTTAAAAAAACTGTTTGTGATACCAGACTTTTTTCAACCTTTTTAAAAATATTGTAGTAGTTGTTACTGTTGCCAGTGACACTCTAACTACATCTGATGCTGATGCACCCACATTTTTAATAAAAATAATTTGTGACATACATTTGCCAATGTAAAGTTTCTCTGGTTTAAAAAACTAAGGAAAATTTCTAACAGCAAACAAGCTGAGCTGAAAAACCAATTGCTCCATTTTATTTTTCAGTGATTCTCTTACCAAAAGCTAGATGACACTGTTTACCAGGAGAGCTGCCTGCTGTTCTCCGTGAGAGGCTGCTGCTTCTTTAAGGCAATCTTTCTAGCTGAGAAACAACATGTTTTAAAGATATTTTTTCCTTTTTAAAAAGTTAACTTTGAGAATAAGTTTGAGAATGACACAGCATCTGAAAAACTTTCTCTGCAGTGTTGAGGTCGGCCATCTTTGACTGACAGAAGCTTCTAAAGAAAGGAAAAATCTAGACCTGAGCATTTTGTCACATGTACATAAACAACCACATACATTGTGCAGATTAAAGAGAGGCTAATTACTTCCTTTTCTCTGCTATCCCCTTCCATCCCTCATACTGCTTTATTTCTTTTTCTAATTCTATATAGTATCCTAGAATTATTTGTATACCAGAGAGGTGTTTGCCAGTCCTGATGAATGTCCTGGACTTTATGTTCTGCAGAAGCTGAGATTAGAGTTCAATATTCAATTTCTCTCCTGCTTGTGCAGATTGTAGCCCCATGTTTCAGAGCTCATCTCTCAGAAGAAATGTTTTAAAGATTACTTCTTTATTTCTCTTCTCTCTTTATTATGATCAGCCAGAGAGACTTGCATATGTATATGTATATGTATATGTATGTATATGTATGTGTATGTGTGTGTGTATATATGTATGTGTATATATATGGAGAGAGAGAGAGAGAGAGAGAGAGAGAGAGAGAGAGAGAGAGTCAGAGTCTCAATGACTGACACTATGGGGAAAGGGAACAAGGAGGTCCTGAAGCCTGGGTCACTAGTCACCAAATGTGCATAAACTGGGCAGTAGCTAGGAAAAAAAATGATAATAGAATTAATTCATCTTAAGACTGAGTCTGTCTCAGATCCCATTAGTGGGAGGTTAATTACTGAACTACCCCCTTAGACCTCATTATAAGGCAGTTTCACCTGTAAGAGACTCAGTCCCACAGCATGTTCATGAAAAATCTAGTATATTTCCCCTAAAGAAATGGAATCTTGTGTTAAAGGCTACAGATCTTAAAAGTGGTAAAGAATATGCATTTTATAATGATTCTTCATTTTTTTAAAGGTAGTGGTACATACTTACTTAAACAGAATTTGGAGGAAGGTTCTAGGGTCCTGTACCTGCCCCTTTTCCTATAGTTAATAGTATGAAATCATTTTAGGTTTTTTTAGTTCCTTTTCTTTCATCTTTTCCTCTTCTCTTTTCCCCTTTCTCTACCTTTCTTTTCTTCCTCTTTTCTCTTTCCACACCTTTTCTTTCTTTTTTCTTCTCCACCTTTCTTCTTCCTCTTTTTTCTCCCAATTTCCTAATCTCTTTTTTCTACCTTTCTTTCCATTTCTGTCTCTTTTCTTTTGCTTTCTCTTTTTTCCTCTCTTTCACTCTCCCTTGATTTTCATCTTTTACTTAATAAACAGAATGAATTCCAGGATGATTCCAGAGATTCACATCAAGGATGAAAATTATGAATCACTAATAACATCTTCCCAGTAATATCAAAATATGTCAAGTTCTATAGGGTATGGAGGTTGCTGGAGAAACCAAACCATGAAAAGCAAATCACTGTTTTCTGTCACAAAAACAATATAAGATGCTCTTTACCTAAGGCAGACTGTCTCTCAGGCTCAGGGTCTTCTTGTTTCTAGTGCCGCATACTGGCTGCTTCTCCCGGCTGTTTTCCTGACAGTTACCATCAGATCAGACTGATATGCAATATGTATTGTGTTTATCTAAATCAGACAAAGGGGAAAATTGAGGAAATCATCCAGATAATTCAAGCCTCTAAATTTCATTTTTGTTCCAGTAATCTCATTCCTTCTCATTTGGTGGGAACCCAATAAATTCTTGTTGATTAAATAATTTCTAATGATTTGGTCTGGAATTTTCTGAATTATTGCCTTAATTCCATATTTTATTTTGAGCAAATAAATGTAAGCACAATATGCCTTCATCTAAAAACTTCTGTTGCAAACCTATTTTAGTTTATAACACATATACAAATGTATATAAGCAATTCCTAACTCATCTTCATTTTTTTCCTCTTCTTTATCTGAGAATAGTATTTAGATTCAGGAAAGAAACTTAATTATCAATATCCTATCACAGCAAAAATAACAGCAAAATTAGTTGTAGTTTCGTGGGCGAATTAGATATCAGCTGTGATACCAAGAAAGACAATTTCTTTGTGTTTCCTAATGGAATAATATCTGTATCATGGGATACTGCTATTAACAGCACAGTAGATTGATTTGTGGTTCAAACAGGGAATACTTCTTATGTTTAAAAGGCTGTGATGTCTGATTTTTCTAGATTTTAAATACAAATAGGTGAATTATAAATATTTTAAGCATCGTAATTCAAATAATAAATATTTATAGTTGAATTTAAGTTACCAAGAGGGTTCTGCAGGAGAAGAAAATAATGGTAAGTTTTATAAAAATAACTTCATAAAAAAATTTACACAGGTATAATGTACAATTGTAGTTTATTAAATGCATTGTTACATTAAATGGGGAAGTAAAACTTCCTGAAATAGCACTGTTGCTACTCAGGTTAGGAGTACCCAAATTTTATTATCTTCTCAAATCTCGTGATGGTATACTACCTGCAAGTTTAATAACAACAACACTTTACCAAAAAAAATTCAGGGTAAAAATTTCAATCAATATGCTATAGCACTAGGGTTTAGATAAAGCATCATGCAAGTAACAGGAGTTAGGTTGAGTTCTGTTATGGCCAATTTTTGCTGTTGTTTTATTCTGGTAACCCTAGATTCTAAGTCATCCTCAACTGAAAGAAATCACCAGATTTTTTCTACTGACACTTAATTTAACTGTCACAGGAGCAAAACCTGTCATTTTGGTTACATACAGACTTCAGTGAAACTCTATTTTCTCTCACCTTTTCTTTCTTTTTTTCTTTTTCCTTTTTTTTAAATGTGCCATCTCAAAGCTAGACTTGTTCATATCTTCAGTTGATAGGTAAATTGTTTTGGAGAGCTGGTATATCATTCATTCATCCAGTTCTGTCCTTTACAAAGTTACACAAGACTAATAGTAATGAACCATTACTATCAAGGATTTTACTAAAACTTTTGTCTATGGATATTTTCTTTAATTTTTCCTTTTTGTTTAGAGAGGGTAGAAAGATTTACACAAAACAATTTAAGAGATTGAGATTGCCTTCTCTCTCATTCTCCAATCCATTCTTTTGGATGGAGGAATTTTAAAATGAGATTAGACATTTTTCCCCTGTGAACAGGCCTCATTTTTGTAACTATATATGAGCAGTTGCTGGTTCCAAAATGATGCAGATTTTTTTGTAGGCTGGGAGAAAGGAACTATGTTCTACTGATGGAAGGCAGAGTCTTTAAATCAGGGATAAGGGTAGTTGACAGGAATTCATTAAGGTCTCAGAATTAACAAGGTAAAAGGACAGCTGGGCCCTATAAAGCAATGAGCTCATATAACTGCTTGGAGGAAATAAAGAGGCTTTTTACTGTAAAGATTGCTCACTTTGAAACTGACCTTCTAGGACAGGGGGCTAGAAGTCTCTGTATGGCACATGTCAAAAATGGCATTTTCAGTGACACCTGGTTTGGTCAGCATCATCATACACACACACACACACACACACACACACACACACACACATACTGCATTTATGAATCACTAATCTTGAATTCCTTGTCTATTACCACACCCTCCTCATCAGATATAAATGATGGGATCTTAGGGTACAGTATTTTCATTCCCTCACTATGCAGTAGAAGTAAAGATGTTGGAATTTTGGTACCAAACTTTTGAGATGTTGTATACCCCCAGATTTCAGAGCTCTATGGTCTTTGACATATGATTACAGCATTTAGAATTGGAAGGGATTTGAGCTGAGTTCACCTCAGTTTCCTCATTTTCATCCATAAAATGGACAATATGACCCCTGAGGTCCCTTCCAACTCTAAAACTGATATTTTGAGATATTAACTCAATCATTCTCATTTTACAAATGGAAAATGAGGCCCAGAATAGTGAAATGATTTGCCCAAAGCAACATAGCCAATAAACTGTAGAACAGGCATTTAAACACTGGTCTTCAAACTCTAAAAAGGAACTATTTTTTTCTTATTTATCATGCTGCTTTCATCACATCTTTGAGAGACTAAAGAAAGGCTCAGAAGATATTTTCAAGAATGCTTTTGTCATTGATCTTGTAGTTACAGAGTGATTATAGCCTAAACTCTTCTGTCTTCTCCCTGCCTAAAATCCCATAGAATGTTCTATCATATTGGACTTTGTAAAGGAGTTACACAACAGAAAGAAATGAAGAGTCACAGGGAAAAGTTTCCTTAGAACAAAACTCCCCAAACAACACTACTTTGTCACAGAGGTCTCACCAAGTATTTTGTGTGTCTCTATCACAATGTTTTAACCTAGTACACATTTTATTTCTCTTTTAAGTGCCTCTTATCTCCCTTCCCAGTCTTACCCACAGATGTTTTATCTAGCTTTCTATTTCTTGCTCTCTGTTCCTGCCTGCTTGTTTCTCTCTGCCACAGAGTTTTCACCCAACACACTCTACCATGAGAAGATCTCACATAGAACAAATTCTTTGTCATGGGAATTTCACTCAGTTCTGTTTCTATTAGAAAGCTATCTCATCTATGTCTAAGTGTCTCTGTTACTCTTTGTCTCTCTGTCTCTTTTTCTGTCTCTCTCTCCATCTCTATGTCTCTCTCTCTCTCTCAGTCTGTCTCTCTGTCTGTCTCTTGTTCACACACACACACACACACACACACACACACACACACACACACTTCGCCTAGCACACTTTCTATCTTGAATCTTGTCTAGCATAGATAGATCTCTGTCATAGAAATTTCTCTCAAAACTCTCTCTACCATAGAGGTCTTATTTCTCCATATGTCTCACCACTCTGTATTCATCTGTCTCTGTGTGTCTCTCTCTCATCCCACAGAGATTCCCTTTAGCTCTCTTTGCCACAAGGGAGTATCACCTCGATTTCTTTTTCTTGCTTTTTTCATCTATCTGTCACAGAGGTCTCACTCCTCTTGGGGGTCATCTCCAGTCATCCTGATCTGTATTGTGCCATTGGACTCAGATGGCTTCAGAGGAGATAGTGAGGCTGGTGACCTTGTACAGCCCTCCCTCACTTAAATCCAATTCACTTGCAAGTCATGGCATCATCTTCCTGATGTCATGGTCCTCTTCATGAATGAACAACAAATAACAACTCACCCTCTTACACAAAAAGGGAACATAACAGCAGCACTCAATTTGCTCTCTATCATGAAGATGTCTCAGCTCTATCTTTCTATTTTGGTCTGTCCCTGTCTCTTTCTCTATCTCCATCACTCTGTTGTTTTTTTTTGTGTGTGTGTGTGTGTGTGTGTGTGTGTCTTTCTTTCTGTATCTGTGTTTCTGTCTCTCTTCCACAGAAACCTAACTTAATATATTCTTATCTATCTTGACAAGGTCTCAACAGGCATTCTCTGCTGCAAAGGTTTCGCTCAGCTCATTCTATCTCTGCTATAGAGAATTCTTTGTTTCTTTCTCTGTCTCTCTCTCAGTCTCTGTTTTATGGATCTGTCTAATCTCTTTATCTCCCCCTTCTTTTATGTTTCTCCCCAATTCCCTGTCTCTCTGTTTCTGTGTATTTGTCTGTTTCTCTCTCCCTCTTTTCTCTTTTCTTCTTCATCTCCTGGCTTTTGATCTGTTCTCTGCAGCCTGTTTCAGATTGAGTATCTGCTTCTTTCTTTAGGGCTACTTGTAGTAGTTGATGTCTTCCTTCCCCAGTAATACAAAGCTATCTTTTTGACTGTATCACTACACAAACATATAAGGTGCTTGAAAGCTACTCTTGACAGTGAACCCCCTTAAGAAGGTAACTTTAGATTTTCAAGGACTTTAAATCACCTTGATCACCACATTGTAAAGAGGAAATCGACCTGCATAAGACATGACTTTAATGCATCCGTAGCTGACCAATTAAACCACACACTGCCACCCACCATCAGTCCTATATGTTCCCTTACCCTGTGACAGTTTGCACTAACCAACCCTCAATCTACAATTATTCCCACTACGTACCTTCTCTGCTCAATTCTCCTTAGCAGTCAAATGCTATTGGAAAGTAAGAAATTTGTGCCAACTAAATCTACAACAAATTCATATTATTTATTATCAGGTGGGCCCTGATAATAGCAAACAATTAAGAAATAACAATTCTTCTATTAACTCTCTGTCCCACTACCACAATGGTTATTTCAATATTTCTCCTTCCTCAATACCTCATTTCAATCCCTAATCCCACTTCTCTCTCAGTAGATAGTCTAGCCTCCTAACTTACTGAAAACAGAGAAATTATTTTTCTGGTCAGCCAAACTAAACTGATACTTCAGGAGTGGGGAACCTGCAGCCTTAAGGCCCCATATGGACTTTCTCTAGCTTTTTGATTGAATCCAAATTTTACGCAACAAATCTTTTTATTTTTATTAATACATTTGTGTTCATCTTTTATACTTTTATTTAAAATTTTAATGAGCATATTTAAAATACAAAAGAATAAAATAAGTTTCAATAAAATAATCCTCCCACTGGCTGGTACAATTAGAACATTAGTAAGCCATAAGGACTAAATTGGTGTCTGCTAAGCTCATTATTTAGTTATAACTTCCTCTGCATGACTGGCACCACTGTTACATGAGGCCGTCTGGCAAGAGTTTATGGGGGTCAGTTATGCCAGTCTATTATCAGCTTTTGATAGTGGTTCACTGTGTTTTTGACTGAAGTGGAATTTGTGGAGCTTGAGAGTATTTTTAATTAATTAATTTTTAGTTTTCACTATTCACTTCCAAGAGATTTTGAGTTTCAGATTTTCTCCCCATCCCTCCCCTTCCCTTACCTAAGGTGTCATGCAATCTGATACAGGCTCTAGATATAAATTAATATTGGACATTTTCACATTAGTCATGTTGTAAAGAAGGATTACAACCAATGGAAGAAACCACAAGAAAGAAGGAAAAAAAGAGAAAGAGAAAACAAATAGAATGCTTCGATCTGCATTGACACTCCATAATTCATTTTCTGGATGTGGATAGCATTTTCCATCATGGCTCATTTAGAGTTGTCTTAGATCCTTGCATTGCTAAGCAAAGATAGGTTTATCAAAATTATCAACAGTATTTTATAATTCTCTGTCTGCTTAACAGTCCATCATATCAAAGAAGAACAAGAGAATGCTGAAGGAAGAAAACAGATTTTTAAATGAGAATTGGGAATTGCAATACTATCTTGTTTCTGCTAAAGAAAAGATGATATGCTTGTATTGATACTGCAATATCAACATTAAAGAAATTCAGTGCTCATCAGCATTATAATACTCATAAGGAACACAAATATTTTAAATGAGAGAGGTACAAAAATTGTATTGTAGAAATTAAAAGATGGAAAGCAAAAGCAAAGACAGTTCTTTCAAGCAGCAATAAGAACTGGAAATATTACCACTGAAGCAACTTATAAAGTAGTTTATACACTTGGGGGAAAAGGGAAGTCATTCAGTGATGCAGGGTTTTGAATTATTGTGTTGCTGAGAATAGCTAAGTAATTCACAGTTGGACATCTTACATTATTACTATTACTGTGTATGATGTTTTTCTGACTTCACTTATTTCACTCTGCATCAGTCCATGTAAGTTCAGGTTTTTTTCTGAGAGCATCTAGTTCATCATTTCTTAGAGCACAATAATATTCCATGACAATCATATATCACAGCTAGCTTATACAATTGTTGGGCATCCCCTCAATTTCCAGTTCTTTGCCACCAGAAAAGAGCTGAGACAAATATTTGGGCATAGTCACAAATTGTTCTAAATAATGATTAAATCTGTTAAAAACTCTAGCAATATTGCATTAGTCTCTCAGTTTTCCCACATCCCCTCCAACATTTGTCATTTTCCTTTTCTATACTATTAGCCAACATAATAAATGTGAGTTAGTACCTCAGAATTGTTTTAATTAATGTTTCTCCAAGCAATGGTGATTTAGAGTATTTTTCACATGACTATAGATGGATTTAATTACTTCATCTGAAAACCTATTATTTGGATCTTTTGATCGTTTGTCAATTGGGATATGGCTATTATTTTTAAAATATCTGACTCATCTCTACATATTTCAGGGATGATATGTGAAAGAATGCATTGTCAAAACTGTGGGATGCTTAGATTCTGATAATGTTTCAAAGTAAAAACAACTGCCTCTTTCAAGGAGAACTATTACTGATTGGCAGCATGAATTAACCTTCAACTTAACAGAGCAACTTCACACAATACTTCAAAAGGAAAATATATATTATTCAGGTGCTTTGGATGAATCAACTGATACTGCTGACTCAGCACAGGTTTCATACTTCATTCAGCTTGCTATGAAGAGTTACTCTCTGGGCACTCTTGTGAACAGAATAGAATAGATATCTTCAACAACTTTCAAAATAAGTATTGTGAAGTTAAACTGAATTTGGTAAATTTACTTAGTGTATGTACAGATGGTGCAACTTCCATGAGAGGAAAACATAGAGGCAAGATTTTAAAAAAGAGTATTAACAGATCCAGATGTTCTTTAAATTGTATCTTGTATCCACAAAATCTCTGTGCCAAAGCTTCTATTTTAAGTGACACTTTGCAACAGGTTATAAATGTTGTTAACTACATTCATGCAAATGCACAGCATCGACAGTTTAATAAAATGCTAAAACTGAATGAGTTATTCA
Source organism: Gymnobelideus leadbeateri (assembly GCA_011680675.1). Classification (NCBI taxonomy): domain Eukaryota; kingdom Metazoa; phylum Chordata; class Mammalia; order Diprotodontia; family Petauridae; genus Gymnobelideus; species Gymnobelideus leadbeateri. The sequence goes on along the minus strand of WOXC01009628.1, from coordinate 140,310 downwards.
GAATGTATTTGCCATCTCATTCTAAAGTGCATTGACAGGGGTTAGTCAAGATTTTATCTCTTTAAGAACAGATAGTTAAATTTTGTGAAGAACAGATTCAGCAATGTGAATTGTTGAAAGAAGATTTTCTATAGGAATGTGGCATACTATGTGATATCATGTCAGATCAAAATGACTTGTATATTTCTTTCTTTCTTTTTTCTTTTTAGAGAAGGAAGGTAGGGCAATTGGGGTTAAATAACTTGTCCAAGGAAACATGGCTAGTGTTGTGTTAAGTGTCTGAGGACAGATTTGAACTCAGGTCCTCCCGAATTCAGGGCTGGTGCTCTATTCACTGCACCACATAGCTACCCCTTGAATATTTCTTTTGAGGTAAAACTAAGTCTATATATGACATGTAGCAAAAAAAAATCCAAGCATTTTGAAAAAAAGCTATCTTTTTTCTCTTTTTTAATTTTTTAATCGAATGCTTTATTAACTTCTACTTTACATCATTCATTACTGCAAGATTTCGAATTACAAATTTTCTTCCTGTTTTCCCCCTACCCACCACCCCAAAATAGCGATCATACTGGATATCCCCACCTCCAATCTGCTCTCTCCCATATCTTCTCCCATACTCCCTCTGACTTCCCAGTAGGGCACGGTGGATCTCTGTGCCCCAGTGCCTGTATATCTTATTTCCCAGTTACATGTAAAATAATACTAATAGTATAGGCAGATAGATAGATAGATAGATAGATAGATAGATAGATAGATAGATAGATAGATATAGATATATAAACATTTGATTTTAAAGCTTTGAATTCCAGATTCATTCCATTCCTTCTTTGTCACCCACCCTTACTGGGGAAGATAAACAAGTCAACATAGGTTGTACATGTGTAGCTATGCAAAACATTTCCATAGTGGATATATTGTAGAAGACTGACCATATTTCCCTCCCTTCTATCCCACCTCCCATTTGTTCTATTCTCTCCTTTGATCCCTTCCCTTTTTAAAAGTGGGTGCTTCCTACTTCCCTTTCCCCCCAGACTGCCCTCCATTCCCTTATCCCCTTCCCCCCTACTCTCCTGTGGGGTGAGATACCAAATTTAGTGTGTATGTCATTCCCTCCCTAAGCCAAATTCAATGAGAAAAAGGTTGACCCATTCCCTTTTGCCTTCCTGTTCTTCCCGTCCATTGAGACCATTTACCTTGCCTCTTCCATATGAGATAGTTTACCCCATTCTGTTTCTCCCCATCTCCTCTCATTATATTCATATATATATAAATATATATATATATTTATATTTATATATGTGTGTATATATACATATATATATATATATATACATATATATATATATATATATATTCCGTTCAACTATTCTCATAATGAGAAAAGTTTCATAAGTTACAATTATTGTTTTTCCATGTAGGGATGTAAATAGTTCAACTTTGATAAGTTCCTTATGGTTTCTTTTCCTTGTTTGCCATCTCATGCTTCTCTTGCTTCTTGTAACTGAATGTCAGATTTTCTATTCAACTCAGTTTTGTTCATCAAGAATGCTTGAAAGTCCTCTATTCCACTAAATGACCATAGTTTCCCCTGAAACATGATACTCAGTTTTACTGATTCTTGGTTTTAATCCCAGCTCCTTTGACCTCTGGAATATCATATTACAAGCCCTTTGATCCCTCAGTGTAGAAGCTGCCACATACTGTGTTATCCTGATTGTGTTTCCACAAAATGCAAATTGTTTCTTCCTGGCTGCTTCTAATATTTTCTCCTTGATCTGGGAATTGCAGACCCTGGCTATAATATTCCTAGGAGTTTTCTTTTTGGGATCTTTTTCAGGAGGTGACTGGGTGGATTCTTTCAACCTTTATTTTGCCTTCTGGTTCTAAAACATCAGGGAAATTTTCCTTGAGAATTTCTTGAAGGTTGATTTCTACGTTCTTTTCTTGATCATGGCTTTTAGGCAGTCCAATAATTTTTAAATTATCTCTCCTGTATCTATTTTCCAAGTCAGTGGTTTTCCCAGTGAAATATTTCTCATTCCCTTCTATTTTTTCATTTGTTTAGATCTGTTTAATAGTATCTTGATTTCTAATAAAGTCACCAGCTTCCATTTGCTCTAATCTAATTCTGAAGGAATGATTTTCTTCAGTGAGATTTTGAGATTCTTTTTCCATCTGGTAAATTTGGCTTTTTAAGGTATACTTCTCCTCATTGGCTTTTTAGCCTCTTTTGCCATTTGAGTTAGTCGATTTTTTTAAGGTTTTATTTTCCTCAGTCAGGCTGTTGACTCTCATTTCATAATTTTCTTGCATCATTCTCATTTATCTTCCCATTTTTTCCTCCATTTCTCTTATTTGGTTTTCAGAATCCTTCTTAAGGTCCTCTATGGCCTGTAACCAGCTTGTATTTTTCTTGGAAGTTTTTGGTGCAGGAGTTCTGACTTGGCTGTCTTCCTCCTGTTCCATGATTTGATCCTTTTTGTCCCCAAAATAGGAGTGTAAAGTTGGGTTGCTCTGTTTGCTTTGCTTCCTTTGCCTGCTTATGTTGCCACTCAATTATTTGACTTTTGGGCTTTTTGCCACAGTAGGCCTCTGCCAACATATAGGGGAGCTTTGTCCCAAATACTGTGGTTTTCTGAGCTGCCAAAGGTATTAGTTGGGGGACCTCTCTGAAGCCTCCACACGCTCTGGTCACACACCCCAGAACCTCCACCCTAGACCGCAATCCAGAGCCAAGCAGGTTAAAGCAAGAGTGATTACTCCTCATACTGTTCACTTGGTCCCCCTATAATCTGCAGGCCAGGAGCTGAAGCTGCCACATGGCAGTGGCTGCATGGCAAATGGCACCTCAGCAGCTTCTCACCCCAGGGGCAAAGGCCAACTGCACTCCCAAACTACCAGATCCTAAAGTCCACATTGCACTGACCTCTTACTTTGTCCTTAGCATCTATGGGTTGATAATTCTGGAAACCGCCACAGCTGCTGGTGATCTGAAGTCCCTCCAGCAGGTGGCTGGTCTGGCCTGCTCTGAGGCTAAAACCTTGGGCTCACCAGGGTTTGGGCTGGGCTTTCAGAGCACTGTGCTGACTACTTCCTCCTGGCCTGCCAGGCTATCCTCATCAGGAGGTTAGCTTCTCTGTGTCATTTTGTGGGTTCTGTAGGTCCAAAGTTTGTTCAGAGTTACCTTTTACATGAATTGGAGGAGGTGGGAGCTAAAGCCCCACAGAAGTCCTGTTTCTACTCTGCCATCTTGACTCAACCCCCCCAGCTATTTTTCTTTCAAAACACTTTTTCTTCAATAGGAAATTCTGTATGAACATTTCCCCCAGTTAGCAAAGGTCATTGATGAGCAGGATGATACATGCAAATCATTTGAAGAATATTCAGCTTTTATAGACCTATTAATTGGCGAATACAAGGGAAGGTTCATTAACTTTGAGAATCATGACATCACACTCAAATTAGCATTTCAGCCTCAGTTGATATCACTAAGAAAAATGCTTTCTTGCTTTTCAACCCCTGACTGCTGGGAATCTATATTCTCCTACCTAATCTAAATCAAGATGCCCTTAAGGTCACAAATCACTGATACCCATCTAGAGGGTCATCTGAAACTATGGACCTCCATGCTGTAACCAAATGCTTTCCAATAAAAAATGGCACAAGTCATTAAAAGGTTAACTTTAAAATTAACAAATGGTTTTCTTTGTTTATAATTATGGAGTACATAGTAGTTAGATTTTCACAAAATTTTGTAGCTTTTTAAGTATATCTAATTGAAGTTTCCTGAATGTGGCCTTATTTGATTACAGATAAATATTAATGGGGCCTTCCTACATGAAAAGACCCACCCCTGTACTGGTTATTACCTGAAATTATCATTCTGTCCTCCATGCCAGCAACACACAATTGTTTCATTTTATCTCTCAGGGTCCTTGTCTTCCTTCTTATTTCAGCTGCCACCTCCTCTGGAAAGCTTTCCATGAACTTCTTAGTTTAATGATCTCTCCCTCCCATGTTACCATGTACATAGTTTTAGCCCCTTCTAAACACCCAGAACATAAGTATATAAATATAAAACTCTTTTAAGAAAAAGACTATTTCATTTGTCTTTGTAGCCTCATTACCTAGCACAGTACCTTGCACATAGTAGGTGTTTCATCAAGGTTTGTTGAATTGTTGGAAAAAAAACCCTAAGTTTGTATTATCATACACCAGTATCTTATAGAATTCTAGAATTAATTCATTCATTGAATAAACAAGATAAAAAAGGAATCCCTGCAGGAATGGGCATTTAAAATGGATTTTGAAAGATGAGCAGGAAATCAGCTTGAAAAGAGGGAAGCGAGGATACTCCTGGAAGAGAGAACAGTGTGAACAAAGCAAGGAGACAGAAAAGTGCTCAGAAGACAGAAGGCAGCCCAGTTTGTCCACAGGGTAGAATGTGTGGGAAGAGTGAGATGAGATAAGACTGAAAAGGTAGGATAATTCAAGATAGTGAAGATTCTTGAATCTAAGGCAAAGAATTATAAACTTTATTTGGCAAACCTTATTAATTAGTTAGGAAAAGTAAGAAAGTTGAAAGATGAAAAAATTACTCTGAGATTCTCAACATAAGGGAAAGGCTGAATGATGGTGCCACATTGCACAAATATTGCAGTAGGAATGATTTTACTTCTGTTCCATTCTCTTCACTCACCCAAGCCAACACTTTCCCTGGACTGTTCATTAGTGCCCTTATTCATATCTTCACCTCAAATATCTCCCAACTCCATTCCATTTTCCAAATGGCTGCCAAAGTAATTTTCTTAATGTGTAGGTATGACCATGTTACTACCCTATTCAAATAAAAGTCAGTGAACTCTATTGCCAGAATGGTCAAAAATAAATTCTTGTAATTTAAATTCTGTTACAATGTGCCCCCAATCTACCTTTGCAGCTTTATTACAGATTACTGCACTCCACACATACCACATTAATAGTTAAGACATATATTTTTGTTCCTCGTGGATGGCACCTCATCACCCACCAGTGAACTTTTGTACTATCTGTCCTTAGTGCCTGGAGTACACTCCCTCCTTATATCTACCTCATTTAAATTGTGTATGCACAAATACATACACACATAATCTAGTTGGGGGAGATATGTAAGTTATTAAACATAGGTTTACAACTTTACATATTATCTCCACCTAGGTAGATTGTAAGCTCTTTAAAGGCAAGAACTGTTTAGCTTTTGTCTTATTCCTAGTGTAAAGTACAGAGCTTGACATATAGTAAATCCCTAATAAAGATTTGTTAATTGTTTAGTTGGCTATTGCATCAACCTTTCACTTAGTCTCCCTGTTTCTAGGCTCTTCTGCCAATCTATCCTCCTAGAGGACTTTCCTATGAATCATAACTTTCTTTAGCACAGACTCAAAAGCAGAGACTGAAGGAACACCAACAAACCTTGCTTTGTATAATGCTTAATCCCAATTATCCTCTTTATAAGTAAATAAATCTATATTAAATATGATTTTTCCCACAATGAATAAAGATATCTGGCAACTACTGGTTTGGGGAGAGGGAATGATAATCCTCTTCAATTGTCTAAAGGGATTTAATATGATCAGAGATTAAACCTGTTCTTGACCCAAAAAGAAATAACCAAGAACACTCGGCAGAGTTTGCAGAGATGCATTAGGTTCCCATTTGCTGAAGATTTTCAAGTAAAAGCTATTTACTTATTGGGAATTTTCTATACTGGAATTTATCAGTATAGGCTAAGCTTGATGATCTCTAACATCTCTTCCAATACAGAGAATTCTATGATTCCTAGGGACCTAGAATATGAAAGGCTTTAAATGCCTAGTTGAGAATTTATATTTTATCCTAGAAGCAATAGGGATTCATTGAAGATGCTTCAGTAGGAATGTATACACACATATGCACATACACACACACACACACACACACACACACACACACACACACACACATATATATATATATATATTTTTTTTTTTAAAGGATATCAACTGTGTAGCCAGATTGAGCGAATGACTGGAGAAGGAAGGAAGGGAAACTAATTAGGAGATGATTTCATTAGTTCAAGAAAGAGATGATGAGGTCCTGAAATAGGCTGTAGAGAAAGGGCTAAAGGAAAGAGATGCTGTGGATATAGCTTAGACACAATTTGTCAGTTGATTTGATGTCGAGATTGGAGAAAAGGATGTAGATAAAGATCTCTCCAGTTATAAGCCTGTCTGTCTTTTAGGATAGGAGTAGTATGAACAGAAATAGTAAATTATGGAATAACTATATAAAAAAGGAAGGGAAGAGGTATTCTGAGCATGTTGCGCTTGACAATGTCATGGGACACACATGGAGATGTCCAACATGAAGTTAATAATGTGGAAATGAGAATTTATGAAAGAGATAAGGGCTGTAAATAAATATTTAAAACTTATAGGAGATTAACAATGAACCTATGGAGGGTGATGAGATCACCAAGGAGAGGTAAAGAGAAATGAACTCCTTAAGAGAAGGGACTGTTTTTTTAGGGGGGGTGGGTTGGCCTTTCTTTGTATCCCTAACACTTAGGACAGTGCCTGGCTTGTGGTAGGGGATTAATATAAGCTATTTTTCTGGATTACTAGCCATATTTAGTGAGCAGGAATACCATGCTGGTTTTATGAAGGAGAATGGTAAGGAATGCTCAGACAAGTAAGAGGCATATGAAGGCAGAAAAGTACCACAGATGCCAAAATCACCAACTCTCACACCTGGCATCTCCATGTGCGTACTCCATAGGACTGTTAAACTCAACATTGCTAACAGTGGGATAGAACTTGTTAAATTTCCATCTAAAAAGACACCTTCTCCTGAGTTCCCTGTTTTTGGCCAGTATATTTCAATTTTTCCTATCATCCTTCCTTTACTCCTCCTTGTTCTTTACCCTAGATCCCATATCCAGTAAGCTGCCAAGATTTAAGAACCCTACTTACATTGTTTGGATATGGCATCTGCTCTATTTTTAGAGCTACCAATCTCCTTCAGATCTCCATCAACCTTGTCTTGACTATTGCTGTAGCCTAATTGGATTCTTTGTATCCAGCCTCTCTCTTTTCTCCATTTTCTGAAAAGCTACTAGGTCTGAGTATATAAGTTCCCTGCTCAAGAAGTCTCTGTGATTTGCTTTTCTTTCCAGGATTGAATACAAATTATTCTATATAACACTTAAAGCCCTTCATTCGTTGTCTCCAACATCTCTTTCCAGACTAGTGTCCGATTATTCCTTCCAAATGCACCATTTATTCCACCCAAACTATCCTATTTGATATTCCCTTTACATTGTATACATTTCTCTCCCCCTTTGCACATGTATGCATCTAATATTCCTAAATATTCTTTTTCCTTGCCTCTATCCCTTTGAAATTTGAACTTTTTTCAAGACTCACTTCAATTATCTCCTACAAAAGTCTTTTTCCTGATTCCCTCACATGTTAGTTCTCCTCCCTCCCTGATTATAATTTGTATATATTTTATATTAAGCTAACTCTGTACATGTTTTTACCCCAGTAGAATGTAAGTAAGCTCTTGGGGGCAGGTACAGTTTTGTTTTTGTCTTTGAATCCACAGCATATAATAGTGCCTAGCATGTAGTACTTAAGCAGTGTTTGTTTATTGAAGTCAAGGGAGCAGAGTGTCTAGCAGGAGGGGGCAGGTGACAGTTTCAAAATTTGCAAACAGGTTAAGAAGGGTAAGGATACAAAAAGGGGGGCCTTACATTTATCATTGAAGAAGTTGCTGGTGATCTTGTATAGAACACTTTCAGTTGAGTAACGGGTTTTGAAGCCACAGGTCAAGGGATTGATAAGTGAGTGGAAGGTGAGGAACTGTAAGCAAATGAGTATAGATAACTCTAGGAGTTTGAGAATGGGAGAAGAAATATAGGAAGAGAGCTCATGTGAATGGCTAGGTCAAGTGAAGATTTTGTGGGCAGCAGTTAAGTAGCCTTAAGGATAAAAAGAAATTGTAAAAGTAGGAAAGAAATAGAATGATTGGTGTGTGGGGTAACTCTCAGGGCAGATGGCGATCAAGAGTACCAGCAATGATAATTAAACCCATGGGAGCAGATGAGTTTAAAGAGAGAATGAGAGTGCTGGGGGCAGAGCCTTTGAAGTTGACCACATTTAGTGGTGAGGAAGAAGATGGAGATTAGGCAAAGAAGATTAAGAAGTGGACAGGCAGGAGGAGAATCAAGAGAAATCAATGTCAGAAAAAATCAAGGAAAGCCTTTGAAAAGGAGAAAGGCCACCTCTCCGTCAAAGATTGGATCAACAAAGTAGAAAATGAGACTGTTAAAACTTTTTTGAGGTGTGGAATAGGAGAAAATTCAATTTCATTGCAACTGAAGCAGGAACTGATGATGGATGACCTCTATTTTCTCAGTAAAGTCAGAGATAAAGTCCTTTATGAGAGTTGAGAAGGGGAAGTAGCTTTTTAGGATGTCTGAGGAGCACTTGTTTCCTCGTGGGTAATATAGAAAAGTTCAAAGAAGTGTTAGATAAGGCTTTAAAAGCATTTGGAGAGTGGCAACGACAAATTTCATGGAATCATAGAATACTGGGAATGAAAGAGAAGTTGGAGATCATCTAATTCTAACCTCTTTCATTTTATAAATAAGGAAATTGAGGCCCAGAAAGATGAAGCACTTTGCCCAAGGTGACACAGGTAGTGAGCAGCAGAACCTATTTTCCAATTTTGCTTCATTCTACAGGATCATATAATGGCCTCTGGAAAACTTTTCTCAGTTCCAGTGAGTAAACATCATTGTGTGGACCCCTATGAATTCTAGGCCTCATTGTTGCTGATTGATTATTTAGGTAACAGCAGATTCCAGTCAGCTGAGAGTCCCACGTATGGGGAAATAAGGGTAGGAGTAAGGGTTGGATCTTCAATTTTATTAGTGCAGGTAACCCATAATAAGGAAACTCCTGCTGCCAACCATTTCAGGTCAGTACCTTCTCTGTAACTTCTAGTCTTAAAGAGTTGACTAAATGTTAAGCGACTTGTCCAGAGTCATTTGGATATTTTGTATAAGAAGTTGTACATGAAACCAAGTCCTCCTGGCTTTTAAGCTCTCTGTCTGTTACACCAGACTTACCTAGGGAAAATCACTTCCAATGAAAACAAAAACAAAAATCTGAACTCTGAATGAAATGTTTTCAAGGTTTACAATAAGTAATACACTTCTATCCCTCCTAACCCTCCCTCATCCCCAAATGCCATTTAGAAACCTTGGTATACAGGACATAATGCTAGATTGGAGTCAGAGGTTCAAGTTTCAAATAATTTACTAACAGTTTCACTTTGGGCAAATCTTTTCCTTTAAGCTACAACCATCTTTTAAATAATGGGAATAGACTAGATTCCTTTTCTTCCCCATCCCTCCCCATTCCTCCTAACACACACTGCTAATGCATTCTTATAGAGATGATTATCTCCCATTTACCCTGTATATATTTTATTATAATAATAGCAGGCATTTATATCATGTTATAATGGTTACAAAGCACTTTGCAAACATTTATATAAATATAGCATTTATACAATATTTTAAGTACTTTATATAATGCAAAGTACTTTACACATATATCATTTTATTATTATCCCCATTTCGTTGATGTGACAACTGAGACAGAGGTTAAGTCACTTACTCGGGGTCATATATCTGCTACCTGTTTGAGACCGAATTTGAACTAAGGTCTTTCTGACCTCTTCCCTGTGCCACCTGTTATATCTGCACAACTTTTTCTTTTTAGCATATTATCTCTTCAGTTAGAATGTGAGTTCCTTGAAAGGTAGGCAATATGTTTGGGTTTTTTCCCTTTCTTTGTGACCTAATGCCTTATATGTTGTAAACATTTAATAAATGCTTGTTTACTTACTTGTAGACTTTCTAAGGTCTTTTCCTAATATGAGAGACCACATATAACATTTGTCCCATTCCCTTCATTTTACAGATGAGGAGCTGAGACTCAGAGGGTTAAAATGTCTTGACTACGATCACACATATGAGCTACTCATTTGCTCTTTTACTAAACAATAATATATACAGATTCAATAAAGTTATGTCTGTTGCTATTCAGTACTGACATTCTGGATTCTAAAAAGAAAAATCTTGAAACAGAGTAGTGGCCACAGTTGGTGAAATTTTATCAACAGCTCTCCTCCTTTGCAGGGTCTTCCCCATTCTGGCAGAGGGTGACAGCCCAGATGTTAAGTTTTCCAGCTTATGCACACAGATGCTATTCTTGCTACAGCCATTTCCACTCTTCAAACAATTATCAAGCCCTCCTCCACTCTTTGGTCATAGCCCCAGAGTTTCCATTTATTATAGAAACATTTAAGACAACCGAAGCATCCTGGGAGGTGTTACTGAAGCATTTATCTTAAGGAAGATTCTTAGAGAAGAGGCTAAACATTAATCTTATTACACCTTTTTCAGTCATCCAGAAAAGAATGAGTGGGATTTTGCCCCAGGTCAATAAAAGGCAGTGCTTAGTTATCAAAAATAGTATTTTTCCCTAGAAAAAAAATTTCTTTGATCTCTTATTTTTCTTGAATATTACCATTAGGTTATGTTTTAGAGTCAATGCATGCTTATATTTCCCGCATATTCTAAGATGTAATAACAGTGATTTTTTTAGATGACCATCTCATTTAATCTACATTTACCTCCCTGCCTTCTGAGTCTCTCACATCATTAATAAGTGTGACTAATCTTTACAACCTGGCACATATCTATTCAGCTGAATTGATGTACTACCTGACAACTTGGTGTAATCTAGTGGGCAGCTGTTATCCAATGGTTTTTCACCCCTTAAGAGACTCTGATATTTGAACAGTCCAAATTATTTCTCATTTTGACAACTGCGCCAAAAAAATTAAGTTATTCACAGAGAAAAAGTTGGGTATGATTATGAATTGCTACCATTTTTGCTAAATACATCATTTGAGGGGAGGAAAGCATTCTAGTAAAGACTGTTAAGAATTTGTGAGAAGCTAGTTTCAGGAAATCTTGTTAAACCAAATATATAATACAACGTATGGATAGGAGTACACAAAATATATACATGTATATAGATGTGCATGCACTTTTGTGTGTGCATGTGTAGATATATGTGTGGTTTGGGAAGCCCAGGTAAAAGCTCATTAAACAGCTTCTTGTTTTAGGGGTTTCATTCCTTTCCCCCCATAGTAACACTAAATAATAGCAGGAAGAGCACTACACTTGCAGTAGGATACCTCAGTTCAGGTATAAATAAATCAACTTAAGACTATTTAGGGAAAAAGAGCTTATCATAGTACCTTGCTCTACCCAATTATTAGGCAGCAACATTGCATTTAATTAACAAATATATCAGCTTCCTTACTTCCTCCTCTCTTCCACCCAGATTCAGGGAGTTTCAAGCCTGATTTTTATAGTTTATCTCCCCAGCCTTAGTGTTGTTTTTGTCTCTGTTTACCTGTATTTTCCATTATCCTTCATCTTCTTAATTGTTGTTTAGTCACTTAGGAAGTTGATTTTTTGAACCCTAATACAGGATTTTGTATTCATTCTAATCATATTTCACTTTTAAACTCTATTAATCTAGTGTGTGTCTCTCTCATAAAAAAATATTAGCTATCTCCGAGTTTTGTGATGTCTGTGACTATCCAACTCATTTGTACGAAATATTAAATAACAAGCCAAATAAGCCTGAAGCTTTTCATTAGAACTGTTCCTCCAGATTAATAGTGCTTAATTGATAACATTTCTTTTGGTTTAATTATATTTAGTCAGTCCAAAATCCACCTTATTGAATTACCATTTCAACACATCTCTCCCTTTTTTTCTTTGAGGATATTATGAAAGACTTTGTTGAATACCTTACTGAAATACAAATATGCCTCTGATCTATCGGTATAGTAACTAGATTTAAAAAGGTATAAGATGAGATTAATCTCGAATGTATGACCTGCAAGTTCTGTCTGAATGATGGTTGCTCTCTCAGTTCCCTATGAACTATTTTTGATCTATCCTTTCTAGTAAAAAGGTCATTCTGATTATTTAAGAAAATAGAAACAAAATTAAAAGAGTTAAGTAGTTCTACCTTCTCTCCATCATTCTTTATTATGAGTAGAAATAACAGAGAGGAAGATTTCAACTGCTTATCTTAAAAAGTTTTCCAGTGGTCAGAGCTGGCCAATGATGGGATTACCCATCTTGAAAGGTAGTGAGTTCCCTATTAATCGAGAGCTTCATATAAAGCCTGCTTATCCATTTCTTTGAAATAATGAAGAGATTCCTGCTCAGATAAAGGTAGGATACCTTTTTTTTTCTTTTTGTAAGGGAGAAGGCAGGGCAATTGGGATTAAGTGACATGCCCAAGGTCACACAGCTTAGTAAGTATTAAGTGTCTGAGGCTGGATTTGAACTCAGATCCTCCAGACTCCAGGGCTGGTGCTCTTTTAACATGGAGACCTATTTCTTCACATTATATAGTAATCCTTCTCCATCAAAAGTATTATTATTTGTAAAGATGTTTTTTTAACAAAAGAGAAAGAAAAATTCATATGAAGATCTTTTATAGCATTAGAATCAGAAAGGACTTCAAAGAATAGCTAGTATAGAGGCAGCTAAGCTGGGACAGTGGGCAAATAGGTTGCACAGTGGATAGAGTGTTGGTCCTGGAGTCAGAAAGACTCATCTTCTGATTTCAAATCTGGTCTCTAAAACTTATTAGCTGTGTGACTCTGGGCAAGTCACTTAACCCCTTTTGCCTCAATTTCCTCTTCTGTACAATGAGCAGGAGAAAAAAATGAGAAACCATTTCAGTATCTTTGCAAAAAACAAAACAAAACAAACCACCAGCAGCTACAACAACAATTAGGCTCATAGAGGATCAGACATGACTGAAAAACAACTGAGCATCTGAAAGATGGATAGTGCATTGAAGATAGACCTGGAGTAAAGAAGACTAGAATTCAAATCTGGGCTCAGTCACTTGCTAGTTGTATGACCCTCTGCAGGTCATTCAACCTCTGCCTCAGTTCCCTCATCTGTAAACTGTGGATTATAGTAATACTACCTCCCAGAATTGTCATAAGGTTACAGTGAGAAAATATTTGCAAAACATTCTGTAAACCTGAGAACACCATATTAACACTAGCTGTTATTGGTATTCTTAAACATACTTGAACAAAAATCATTTCCATAATATCCTCAAAATCTGGTCACCTAACCTCTACTTCAGGGCTTCCTCACAAAGGGAAGTTTTCTAGGCATTCCACTTTGGACAGCTCTAATTGCTAGGTTGCTGTCTTGTAAACAAAAATTTGACCATCACTTTACTATGTTTAAGATTATGTATATACCTAACATAGACCTTTAAAGTAATTTAATTGAACCTTTTCACTTTTTTTAGATGAGGAAACCAAGGCTTTGGTACCAAGCAGAACAAATCCTATCACACTATTACATATAAACCTTTTTAAATTCTTGAAAAGTTATCTTGAAGATAACTATCATGTCCCCATCAAGTCTCTCAATAGTTCCTTCAACAAGTTCTCATACCACATGCTTTTGTAGTCCCACACCATTTGGGAGTCACCCTCCATTGAAATTTGTCAAAATCAAACTCCTCAAGAATACCCAGGCAACCCAAATCCCCAAGGGACTCAAGTTGGATGGAAACTTGAAAAACCAAATATATTCACACTTCTTGCGGGCAGGGATCATTTTTGTCTCTGTTCAATGTTTTGTCACTTTTGTAGAATGCAGCAGATTGTTAAGTTTGGGAAAAGATGCTCACTATCTCCTTTTGAATGATGAAAGACAAGGACAGTGATATTATCTGGATTGTCAGGAATGATTCCTTCTTAATACATAGTGCTTGAAAAATTCTATGTGTTGTTTTGTGCAGTCTAATTAGCACAACCTTTTTTCTTGGCAGTGATAAATACCACTGAACCCTTTCTACTGGAACAGTTTGCCAGCTATTTTCTTGATAAAAAACAAACAAACAAACTGTTAACTATGGAAAGAAACTTAGAGTCCCTAGGTATAGAGAATTTATTTCCTGACTGCAATGTGCCATGTAAACCATTATCCAGGAAATAATTGTAAAACTGTATTACTTGGATTAACCAAACCCACCTTTTGCAAGCCATTGCTATAACTACCCAAACCAAGTACACGCAGCCAAGTTCCTCCAGCCTCCTGTATTTGCCAAAGACAGGAATCCCCAGGGAGTCCAAATGGCAGTTTCTGTGTCCTGACCTTTGCAGCTAAAGCAGTATGCCATTTCTAGGGAAGAGTTGATTGATACATTTGCCACAAAGTACAAATATCAGCCAAACTCAGCTCACTGAGCCTTTTACTGAATATTAACGAAACAATATGTGACTGCCAGAGATATGCCTCATCCATCTCTTAGCCTGCTGCTGTCAGCAGCAGACACAAGCCCACCCTGATTAAGTTTCCATTAGCTTATCTGGTGTGCAAATTATTTGTTCTTTATTTGCCTGAAAGAAAAAAAAAATGAATCATTATTTGGCAGACATAGTCCCCTGCTTCGTTGGTCTGCATGAAGGACAGAGACCCAAGAGCTTCACCTTGTTTGCCTCTCTTCTAGGAATAGCAGAAAAGGAAAACAAATGAGCAAAAAAATGAATTTCACTTTATCCATCTTGCCAAAGGTGAAAAGATGTAAAAAAAAGGGAGAAGAAAAAAAAAGACAACACCTTTTCTCTCTTCAGTGCTAGTAAGGTGAACATTTCAATGGGAGTCAATCTTTTAGAGGGCAGAAAAGGTTCTCACAAGAAAGTTCTTCATTATTTCCCTTATAACCTCTGTGAAAAGGAGCATAGATCTTGATTCTCCTATCAAGACACAGACATTTTAGGGTAGCAAGTAGAGCAGAATAGGAAAGAGAATTTAGAATACCGAGACTGAGAAGCAATTCAGACATTCTTATTTTCTGGTCCAAAAGACACCTGAACAGTAGATGTAACTCCCACTAAGAGACTCCTTTTCCATCTTTACACATGTAAACTAAACACACATGTTGTCAAAAGGTAATCTACCCTTTTTCATTAAACTGGGTCCTTTCTTACTACCACTTACCTCAGAAATGTTTTACTCACTTGTGCTTTCCTATCTGTGCAACTCTGGGCAATTCATTTAACCTCTCAGTGCTCTAGGCACTATTCTAAGATTATAAATTGAGAAGGTGCTGACCTGAATTGGTAGAAGGATTTTCCTCATCCTGAAGTTTCTGATAGATCAATGAAACCATCACTTCATTCACTACCCCCAGACCCCACTTATTCATCATGTTCCTTTCATTGCAGACATACTCATTTTCCTGCATACTCCTGGTCTTCAGAAACTTCATCCCATTAGTTCATACTCACACATGCTCATATAAGTTCCTGATGTGCATTTCCCAAGCAGACAAAATGATAATATTATATACATCTGTCCTTAAAAATGTTCAGATGCCTTGTCACAACAGCTAGGCAAATATGAAAAGGCTTACCACTAAAAGAATAAACCTTAGATAACTAGTTAGTATGACAACCTATGAAAAAAAATAAAAGTAGCCCCTAGTCTTCTGCGGCTCTTTTCCCTTTCTTCAGTGATGATGGCAAAGTGTTCAAAATAGGTCAGAGGATGCTAAGAACTAAGTGTATGAGCTCATTGGCAAAACATTACAGAGAAGGATGAAAGATTACTAGCAGCATTAACTCAGAAAACAGCAAAAAGCTGTGAAGGGGAAAATAAGCCTGGAGAAAGATTGGTGTGAAATTTAACTAAGCCAGATCATACTGAGTGCATTTGTAGATGAAACTGGAAGGAGGACAACAAATAGACATGAAATGGAACAAATCTGCTGGTGTTTCTATGGCAATTGATTCTTGTCAGCTGGAAGAGTGTAACCACTACATTTGAACTCCACAATCTCAGTGTCTGAAGTAGAAAGGGAACTTAAGAAGATGAACTCAGGAAGAACAGAATAAATACACAGAAAAAATGTAGTGTAGGCAATAGAGTTTTATAAAAATCTTGATCAGTTTTTAAACTATTCAAAAGAGGAAATAGTTGAAAATAATTTTTAAAGCATGGGTGGTATTCCCAGATAACAGGCAGCCAAGGAAGACATTAGCAACTACTAGACCATATACATTCTTTTTGATCTTTACAAAATCTGTATGAAAATGGTCTACAGCTGTGTGGAAAGTATCCTTGATGAAAATAAGAGAAGAGAACTGGAGAGGCTTTTCTGACTACATGTTTCAGCATCAGTTGACTAAGCTATGTAGTGAATATAATGTCCCATTGCCTTTGGTTTTGTTCATTATAAAAAAGCATTATATTTAATAATGTAATAGCTCCACAGGTTATATTCAGTTTAAGTGCCTTAACTGTATAAGTTAAGATCACACAGGATGTCATGACAGATGTATCGACAGAGTTTTGTTTGAGTGTGCTCTCAGTATCAATATCAAGAAAAGGATCCCATATAGAAACAGCTAGTGTAAACAGTGTTCACAAGCAACATGAAATATGTCCTTTACAAAGTTCAAACAGAAGTGAGATTCTTTTGTTCAGATATTTTTGTTTGTAAGTAGAATTATGTTAATTTCAATGAATTCTAGGACTACTATGAGGGTTGATCAATGAAACCCACAATCTAATAAATGACATTCAGAAAATCAAGTAAATGTTCATAATGTCTTAGGAGATTGTAGTTCATAGGGTGTGTGGGATCATATCTTTAGGGTTAGGAAGGTCCCTCATGGCTAAGTTGTCTAATCTCTTCATTTTTACAGATGAGGAAACTAAGATCCAGAGAAATTAAGTGACTTACTGAAGGTCACACGTAGTAAAAGAAGAAAGATTCGAATCTAGCACCTTTAACTACCGAAGTTCACAAAGAAAGCATTATTTTCCGAATTATGACATATTCAGATCATCAGGCCATTATATCAGTTCATTATATTGAATAAGTAATGGGAAAATGAACTACTGAGCTAAAAATTTAATAGGAGTAGATGATTTGATTTGAGCACATTGGGGAAATTGTGCAGGGCTTTCCGGGAACTCAGAACTTCCCTCAGTACACCAAATTTGGGGGAGAGGTTTCCAGATCAAATGAATCTGAGGACAAAAGCTAAGATGAAAAGGACATTTTCTTCTGTCTTGTCAAACATTCTTCACAAACACATATAATTGTACATACATACATACATATATGTATCTATATTCACATGCACATAACACTTTTGTGTTTATATGAAGAAGTATACTTTGTGTGTTGTCTATACTTATGTTCATGTGTAAATACCATGTCTATGTCTGTATGTCATATGTATGAAGACATTTGGGCCAGGAAAGTAGGAGGCAATGAACTTTAAAAAAAATTCATCACTCACATTCCTTTGATTGGCATGACATAGAAGATTTGGAGAACTAAAGGAAGTTATCTGTATGTTTGTAGGCATGTATATGTAAATACTTGTATCCATGTGTGTATTGTGCCTTTATGCATCTAAGAATCTATATAAAGGAATTTGGGCCAGGAAGGTAGAAGAATATATCTGTACATATGTGTGCATTCACATGCACATATGCACACATATATGCATGCATATTTAGGTGTGTCCTATATTTGATAATGAATCTAAGAGGTTGTGAACTACCCTATTTTCTTACCCCAGTAAAAAATTTATAAAATATGCATGAACATATCTTTAGACACACATTTCAGCAAAGAAATTACCATGACAGTTATTGGCAACCTTACCAATTACATAGTTCAGTGCTCATGTCTGTTACATGGTATTCCCATTACGTTCAGCTAGCTACATTCTGTGCAACAATGATAGTACATCAAGCATAATGACAGCACGTATGACCACATTGCAAAAACAAGACCAGGAATGGAAGGCTGCAATACATGAAGAAGGAAATGTATATCTGTATATATTAGCAGTACATGCATAACATTGCATGCTAACAAATATTATAGTTAAGCTATTTAAATTTCCTTTAAATTATCCTAATAAATGGTACTAGTGTTTTCATAATTAATTATCTTATCTAATTATTCTGCAATGTCCCTTTAGGTCTAATGTGGATGGTTTTATGTATAATATGCAGTATTTTATATAATATTCAGTCCACGTTAGGCCTAAAGGGAGATTGCAGAATATGTGTATATGTCTTCACATGCACTCATATATACATGGGGGCGGGGAGGCAGGACTAATATCTCCAAAATGTGACTGGGAAGGGCATAATCAGGAATGTCCCCAGGGAGATTTGAGCATGGTGGTCTTCAGGATATGGCAAGAGGAGGGGGTCTGCAGTAGTGATGAAAGAATATTCCCTTTGGGCCTTTGGGTCATCTCTGTTCTAAGCTGAAGGGCAGTTTCAGGTAAAAGGATGAGTTATAAATATAGAGGTGCTAATCATTTAGCATCCCCAAGTAAAAATAAGAGTGGAAGGGAAAGGTACAGTACAGGAGGAAAGTGCATGTTTAGGCTATATATTGGGCTCTGATTTTAGTTCTGCAGAAATGATATAAGATTTTAATTATATGCAAACAGTTCATCATATACAGTTCAGCAACAGGCATTGTCTACCTACATCACCAGCCACTTCTCCCATTTTTCCTAAAGCCACAAAAATAAGTTTGATAGCTAGTTAAGTAGTGCCAGAATGTCTACTACAACCCCCTGAGTTTGTGAGTAACAGAAACTGACTCTCAGACAACAGGTTAACTGGCCTGCAGTTTCAGTAGCATATATTTCCTTTAAGGGCAGGGCCTACACAATTTTGTATTTCAATTTCCAAAATCTGGTACAATGCCTGGAAAATAGTTGATGCTCAATAAATACTTATTGAATTGAGTTTAATTCAGAGCTTACGAATGGCACAGGCTGTCTACCAGCAACCACAGACTTCCTGGCATGGAAGCTGCATACAGAAGCATTGCTTCCCTAACTCCTTAACAACGGTACATGCTTTTTGGCTCACAAGTAAGTTGTTCTGTGCATACCTGGCAAAATGTTATGTCACCAGCAGGCTGTTGCTTATATTTTTCCTCTCTTCTATTGAGAAAAAAAATATAGTTGAGTTTCACTGGCTTAATAGTTTTTATATTCTCAAAATGCACAGCATGGATTGGTAATGCTTTCCTTTAAGAGGATCAAATATTAGTTTCACATTTCTTATTAACAGATACTGCCATTTTGGTCTAGTTGAATCTATTTCATACAAGTTCTAGGATTTTCTCTTGACTTGGGTTTCAAAAGCTATAATGTAGTACTTTCATGGCTATAGAGCGAAGTACCTTGGACAGCACCAACTGCTTTTGGGACCAGGTGAGGGCTCAGTAACACTCTAGTACAGTATTTCATTGCATAGCTCCAACATCTACCATTCCCTTAACAGGGACACCTTCTGGGAAGTGAAGCTCAGGGTTCCAGGAGCTACTTCCTTACTTCTTGGCTTGCATAATTTTTCCTAGCCTTTTATAACAGTTATTCTTGCTGCTAATTATCCAAAGACAGCAGTCTCAAAAGGGATTGACTCAATGGAACAAAATTAACAAACTCTAATGGCAAACTTAACATTGGAAATTTCAGACTTTCAAATGTAGTTTCATGCAAGAGAGAAATAGCTCTTTTTGTTTTAGATTGCCACTGCCACATCTATGTATGTCACTGTAATGCCTATCTCATGTGATATATGGGATAGATTGTCTGCATTCACATTAGTCTTTCTCAGCTTATTCACAAAGAATTCACTGCTGGCAAAAGTGCTCCCCTTCCCTATCAAGGAACATCTAACTTTAATCTGTTCAGAATATGTCAGTGGATTGCTGCCATTCTCACTGTCAGCAAAATTCTCTACCAGAAAATAAGATGGATTTCTTGTGACAATCATTTTCAGTACAAAACTACTTCTAGGTTTTCCAGTGTAGCATCATTTTGCAGTACAAAGGGCTTACCTGAGTCTTAATAAGGCAGTACAGCTGCATACTGGAAGCAGTTGACCAAGTTCTTGAAAGTATGCTTACATTTCTCATCTCAACAATCTCCAAATGGTGTTATAAGGGTCAGACCACAGTGACCTTTCTTTCCCTGCAACTTTCAGATCTTCTAAACCAGAATGAAGGAAGAGAGGAAGGGTGAAGATATAAAGAGATTTAGTGTGTGAGGGGGGCAAAATTGAGAGAATTTATGTTAGATGTTAGTAAAGTGGAAGCTGAAATCATCCACTAAGTGTAAAGAAGTAGGTGTGGTATTGGGAACATGAGGAAAGAAGAGATAGTTTAGAACAGCTAGTGTAGGGAATATGATAGAGTCAATAAGAGGTGAATAAAAGAATTTCTATAAAGCATTATGGGCCCAATTAAGTTTCATACCGTAAATTTACAGTGGAATCCTTCATCCTGACCTCATTATTTCCTCCAATTGTATTTAACTTCTTTGAAGTAAACATAAAGAAGCAGAAGGTATGAGTCCCTCAGTCAAGGATAAGGATGAGAAGAGCAGGGATTGCAGAAGGTCACAGGGGCAAGAAGTATTTCAATGATATAGGAAAGGACATTATTGAATTAGGTGACCATAAACTCAAGACTGGTTAAGAATATTGGCAAAGGTAAAGAGGTAGTGACAACTAAAATTAGAGCCCAGTTTTCAAATGTACATCCTGATTATGAGTATCATGTTATATTCATTTTAATGCCTGAGAGGAAGCCTAATGTCATTGATGCAGTGCTGGAATTGGAATTGGAATCAATAAAATTTGGGTTCACTTCTGACATATTTTTTTTTACTTCTGACATATTCTAATTGTGTTCTAGTTATTTAACCTTTCTGAGCCTTGAGCCATTGCTTGTAACTTATCAAAGTTCAGAATCCTATTAAAAAAACCCACAATCTTAAATATTGATCATAGATTTAGAGCCAGAAGGAACTTTAAGGGTCATTGAAGCCAACCCTGTCATTATACAGGTAAAGAATATATCATTATATGCTTGAATGTATCAGTACACAATTGGCTGCAGTCACATCCCATCACTAGATAATAGTCAGTCAAAGGAACTATCCTTTAAAGTCATGTACCCCTAACTCTACAAGAGCATCAGAAGGTACAGAGATTAAAAACAGTAGTCAGAAGCTAAATTGCTATCACACCACTGGAATCATAAAGAAAGTGTCATGTCAAAGTGCCAGACAAAAGGGAGGTTATGGAATCAACAGGAAGTATGCATGCTACAGAAAACAGGCAAGTTTGAAATATGAAAAAGACAAAAATCCCAGGCTGGAAATAATAGAGGAGCTCTTTTAAAGAGAGCACAGGGCCATCAGTAAAAATGACAATTGCTTGAGCATAGGGACTAGCTCTGATAAAAATCTTTTTTATCTAATCTTTTCTAAACTTTCTGTTCCCGAGATTCGTTTGTTATTTGAAATTGAAATATATTATTATAAATGGTGATTTGGTAGTTCCCCAGGCCTTCCACAAAAGCTTTCCTTGTTTCTAATGAAATTCAAGACACCAGAAGCACATCTCCCTGTCTTGGTTTTAGTGTTCTCTCTTTACCCTACAGCCTTCTCTTCCCATGCTCAGCAAGTGGTGTCAGGGACATGACTATACCTCTACTTATGCATGAGAAGTCATATACATTTTCCTGAGAGGAAAAAAATTCTCTGAATCAGTCCCTTAGGAGTATTTTAAATTTCACCTAAAGGATATTAGGGGATGTCCTAAAAGAGAACTATTTAATGCTTATTCATATATCCACTTTCATATAGATTATATAAGCATTTTACACACACACACACGTTGATTCTCTATATGCATATAGACAACTGTCCATTGATAGCTATTTTGTAAATATCTAATGCATACATATGTGTGCATATATCAAATGTCTGTATTCATTTTTAAATACATATCATATATATATGCAGTGTAAATTTTAATTAAAATCATATATAAAACAATAAATGTGCATACTTGAGTAAAATGGTTATTTGGAAGCACCTGATATAAGTTGCTTTTTTTAAAAGATAACATTTGATGTCTGATCAAAACTGAAAAAAGTTTCTCCAGTGTATCCGTTCACTACTAACACATCCATATTTGTGTATACAAACACACACACACACACACACACATACACATGAACACATACATCAGACCTATGATTTCATCAGTATAGGGAGTTTTCAATGATGAATTTTCTCTACCAATGAAAAATTTTGCCTCTTCTGCAACTTGTTGTCTTAGTTGTTCAGGTATTTAAATGTTTAGTGGCTTTCCCTGGGTTACACATTCAATACGTGTCAGACACTAGACATAAACCCTGTCTTTCCATACATTTTGGGAGAGAGAGAAAAAGAAGCTGGAAAAAATAACCAAGCACAAAGCTGTAAGAGCACTGGATTTGGAATCAGAAGACCTGGGTTTCAATTCCTATTCTACTACTGTAGATATATTCCCTTCAGTTATTATATCCCTTGTGCCTCAGTTTCTTCATCTCTAAAATGAGTATAGAGGACAGGAGCTTATGTGGTTCCTTCAAGGTTTGAAATGGCCCTGGGGTCCATTTGCAGATAAGAATGAATGCTATTTGGCTTAACACAAATTGGGAGAAACATTCAGGGCTAATTCAAACCATTAGCATAGTTCAGATTTCAAATAAGTAGGATGAACCCCTGCCCAAGTGGAAATTACTTTTTGCTGGATTTCTCTGCTTCTCTGACTCATAAAAGCCAAGTTATCAAAGCCTGAAATCTCACAAGCATCTTCTAATGAGTTTCATTGTTTTCTTTATGACAAATCCAGGTACCTTCACATTTGCATTGCTACTAAACCTCTTTAAAGTGTGTTGACATTTCAGCTGGTTTTAAATGCATCTCATTTCATTATGCAGCATGACTTCCACCCCCATTTCCAATATTTTTACTGAAATATCTCATACACGTTTCTACCAGTAAATTAAACCATAGCAGTTACATCAGTATTTGGTCATTCAACTAGTTTTTATTCCTCCCATTAATAGAGGGGTTCAATTGGGAACTGACATCTACCTCATGAACTGTTTTGTTCAAATTCTGCTGCATTCTTCTATATTAGATCAAAGAAAAATGAACAGCAAAAAGTTAATCATAAATAAGTGCTTTGCATTGCATATTATAAAGGTCCCTTCCTATGTGTTCATAACTATATTATTAGTGTATGTGTCTGTGTGTATACACACACACACACACACACACACACACACACACATACATATGTATATATCCAAAACTGTAAGGTTAGACTACCTTACTTTCTCTAGTTCAATTCCAACTGACTTCCATTCTTCTATAACAACAGGTTTTTTGGTCTAATACAAGGCAGTACATATTGTTTGGTTTGGAATTTAATGCCAAAAGGAAGCAGGTTGAACCAGCACTTGTGCTAACAGCTCTAAAGTCACTTCCATTAGAATATCATAGGATCCATTAATTAGTGTAGGAGAACTAACTTAAATCATTTAGCCATCAGACTAGACACTGGGGCTCCTCTGCCTGGAATAGAAAAGGCTTGGAGAGGATGTAACAGTTAAATTCAAGTAAACTTACATAGAGACTAAATCTGTCTGTCAGCAGTTTTTGCCTTTTTGCCCTTAGTTCTGGGCTAAACAATTCGATTTATATAGAATACATAAGAATTAGACTCATTCTTCTTAGCTCCAGAGCCCATCAGTAGGAGCAAAGAGTTAAAAAAAATTTCCGAGAGACAAATATAGACTTTGTGTAAGTAAACTCAATGTTTTTTTGTCTTTATTAATGTGTTTGTTTACTTTTAGTTTACAAGATTCAGTTCCACAATCCCTTGAGTTTCAAATTGTCTCCTGCCCATCCCCACTCCTTCCCCCCCAACTCCCCCGGGATGGCATGCAATCAAGTAAAGGATCTGTAAATACTCTCATATTAGACATTAGTCAGGTTGTAAAGAAGGATTGTAACAGATGGAATGAACAACAGGAAAGAGGAAGCAAAACCAAACAAGAAAAAGAAAGAGAGTAGGTAGTTTGCTTCAGTCTGCATTCAAACTCTGTTCTTTCTAGTTCTTTCTCTGAATGTAGACATCTTGCTCCATGATGAGTTTTTTGGAGTTGTCTTATAACCTTGCATTGCTGAGAAAAGTCCAGTCTCTCAAAGTTGGTCATCACACATACTTTGTGTCTGTAATTGTGTACAGATTTCTCCTGGTTCTGCTCTTCTCAATCAGCATCAGTTTATATAAGTCTCTCTAGATAAATATGAAGTCTGTCTGCTCCTCATTTCTTATAGCGTAAGAGTATTCCATTACATTCATATACCACAACTTGTTTAGCCATTCCCCAATTGTTGGGCATCCCCTTAATTTCCATTTTCTTGCCACCACAAAAAGAGCTGCAATAAATATTTCTGTATATATGGGTCTTCTTCCCACTTCTATGATCTCCTTGGGATACAACCCTAGAAGTAGTATTACTGGGTCAAGGGGTATGCAGTTATTTATAACCCTTTGGGCGTAGTTCCAGATTGCTCTCCAGAATGGTTGAATCACTTCACAACTCCATCAACAATGCGTTAGTATTTGAATTTTTCCAAATCCTCTTCAACATTTGTCATTTTGTCATCTTAGCCAATCTGACCACTGAGATGTGGTACCTCAGAGTTATTTTGATTTGCATTTCTTTGATAATAGTGATTTAGAGCATTTTTTTCATATGCTTATAAATGTCTTTAATTTGTACTCCTGAAAATTGTCTCTTCATATCATTTGACCATTTATCAATTGGGGAATGACTTGTATTCTTATAGACTTGACTCAACTCCCTGTATATTTTAGAAATGAGACCTTTATCAGAAACACTGGCTGTAAAAATTCTTTCCCAATTACCTACTTCCTTCTTGATCTTGGTTACATTGTCCTTGTTTGTACAGAAACTTCAATTTAATGTAATCAAGATTATCTATTTTGCATTTTATAATGTTCTCTAACTCTTCTTTGGTCATAAAGTATTCTCTTCTCCATAAATCTTAAAGGTAAACTATTCCTTGCTTTCTGAGATTGCTTACAGTATCAGCCTTTATACCTATATCATGCATCCATTTAGACTTGATTTAGGTATAAAGTGTCAGATAATGGCCTATGCCCAGTTTCTGCCATACTATATTCCAGTTTTCCCAGCAGTTTTTGTAAAACAGTGAGTTCTTATCCCCAAAACTGGGTTCTTTGGGTTTATCAACAGTAGATTACTATAGTAATTGACTGCTGGGTCTCATTTACCCAATCTATTCCTTTGATCCACTACTCTATTCCCCAGCCAGTACCAAGTAGTTTTAATGACTATTGCTTTATAATACAGAGTAAAATCTGATATAGATAGATCACCTTCCCTAGCATTTCTTTTCATTAATTCCCTTGATATTCTGTACCTTTTGCTCTTCCAAATGAATTTTGTTACTATTTTTTCTAGCTTTATAAAGTAATTTTTGGTAGATTGATTGGTAGGGCACTAAATATGTAATTTAATTTAGGTAGCATCATTTTTATTATACCTGCATAGCTATTGTATATATTATAATGTATATATTTTATAGCTGTAGCTCAACCCAGCCAAAAGCAATTGATGTTTTTCCAGTTAGTTAGGTCTGACTTTATTTGTGTGAGAAGTGTTTTGTAGTTGTGTTCATATAGATCCTGGGTTTGTTTTGGCAGGTAGATTCCCAAATATTTATAATGTCTACAGTAACTTTAAATGGTATTTCTCTTTCTATCTCTTGCTCTTGGATTTCATTAGAAATATATAAGAATGCCAAGTATTTATGTGGGTTTATTTTATATCCTGCAACTTTGCCAAATTTGTTGTCTCAAGTAGTTTTTTTTTACTTGATTCTCTAGGATTCTGTAAGTATATCATCATATCATCTGCAAAGAATGATAGCTTAGTCTCTTCTTTGTCTAATTTGATTCCTTTAACTCCTTTTTATTACCTAATTGCTACTGCTAACATTTCTAGTACTAGATTGAATAAGAGGGGTGATAGTGGACATCCTTATTGGAAATGATTCTAGTTTATCCCCATTACATATAATACTTGCTGATGGCTTTAAATAGATGCTACCTATCATTTTAAGGAAAACTCCATTTATTCCTATCTTTCTACTGTTTTTAATAGGAATGGATATTGTATTTTGTCAAAAGCTTTTTTTGCATTTATTAGGATAATCATATGGTTTCTGCTAGTTTTATTATTGATATGATCATTTATACTGATGGTTTTCCTAATATTGAACCATACTTGCATTCCTGGAATAAATCCTACCTGATCAAAGGGTATTATTCTAGTGATAAGTTGCTGTAGTCTTTTTGCTAATATTTTATTTAAAATTTTTGTATCTATATTCATAAGGAAAATTGGTCTAGAATTTTCTTTGTCCATTTTGTCTCTTCCTGATTTAGGTATCAGTACCATATTTGTGTCATAAAAAGAATTTGTTAGGACTCCTTCTTCACCAATTTTCCCAAATAGTTTGTAGAGTATTGGAATCAATTGTTCTTTAAGTGTTTGATAGAATTTGCTGGTAAATCCATCTGGCCCTGGAGTTTTTTTTTTCCCCTAGGGAGTTCACTGATGGCTTGTTTGATTTCTTTTTCTGAGATGGGGTTAAGTAATTTACTTCCTCTTCAGTTAATCTGGGCAACTTACATTTTTTGTAAATATTCATCCATTTCATTAAGATTGTGAAATTTTTGTGCATACAACTGGGCAAAATAATTCCTAATTATTGTTTTAATTTCCTCTTCATTGGAGGTAGATTCACCCTTTTCATTTTTCATACTTATAATTTGGTTTTCTTCTTTCTTTTTTATCATATTGACTAAAGATCTATCAATTTTATTGTTTTTTTTTCATAAAACCAGCTTTTAGTTTTATTTATTAATTCAATAGTTTTCTTAATTTCAATTTTATTAATCTCTCCTTTGGTTTTCATTATTTCTAATTTAGTATTTAATTGGTTGTTCTTTTCTAGCTTTCAAGTTGTTCTTTTTCTAGCTTTTTTAATTACATGCCCAATTCATTGACCTCCATTTTGTCTAATTTATTCATGTGTGCATTCAGGGATATAAAACTTCCCCTAAGAACTGCGTTTGCTGCATCCCACAAGTTTTGGTATGTTGTCTCATTATTATAATTCTCTTGAATGAAGTTTCTGATTGTTTCTATAATTTCTTGCTTGACCCACTCATTTTTTAGGATTAAATTATTTAGTTTCCAATTAGTTTTTAGTCTATTTTTTCATAGCCCTTTATTGCATATGATTTTTATTGCATCATGATATGAGAATGATGCATTTAATATTTCTGCATTTCTGCACTGAATTGTGAGGTTTTCATGCTCTGGTACATGGTCAGTTTTTGTGTAGGTGCCATGTACTGCTGAGAAGAAGGTATATTATTTTTTTATCTCCATTCAGTTTTCTCCAGAGATCTATCATGTCGAGCCTCTCTAAAATTCTATTCACCTCCTTAACTCCTTTCTTGTTTATTTTGAGGTTAGATTTATCAAGTTTAGAGAGGGGGAGATTGAGGTCCCCAAGTAGTATAGTTTTGCTATCTATTTCTTCCTCTAATTCCCCTGACTTCTCCTCTAGGAATTTAGATACTATAATGCTTGGTGCATATATGTTAACAGTAATGATATTACTTCATTCTCAGTGGTGCCTTTTATCAGGATATATTTTCCTTCCTTATCTCTTTTAATTAAATCTATTTTTGCTTTTGCTTTGTCTGAGATAAGGATTGCTACAACTGCTTTTTTTACTTCAGCTGAAACATAATATATTTCACTACAGCCTTTTACCTTTACCCTGTGCATATCTCCTTGTTTCAAATGTGTTTCTTATAGACAGCATATTGTAGGATTGTGGTTTTTAATCCATTATCCTATCCACCTCCATTTTATGGTAGACTTCAGCCCATTTACAGTCACAGTTATGATTACTATCTGTGACTTTCCCTCCATCCTGTTCCCTCCCCTGTTTATGTTTTTGCATCTTCCTTTTCCCTTTTCCTAAAGAGTTTTCCTTTTTACCACCATCTCCTTCTGTATCTTTTATCTACCCTTTTCCCTTAATACTATTTACCTCCCTTCTAATCACCCACCCTTCTTACTCCCCGCCCCCTACCCCTCCTATTGCCTGTAGGGTGCAATGGATTTTTATACTTAATAGAGTATGTTATTCCCTCCTTGAACCCAAACCAATGAGAGTAAATTTCAGACAGTGCTCCTCTCCCTGCCTCCTTTCTCTCTATTAGAATGAGTTTTTATGTCTTTTTATGTTAGAATCCTAAACTTAACTGATTATATTGATCCTGCTTTGAACCAGAACCAGTGAGAATAAAGTTCATATGATATTCATCTCCCTCCCTCCTTTCCTCCTACTATAGTATGTTTTTATGCCTCTTCATGTGGCATAGTTTACCTTTTTCTGCCTCATCCTTTTCTTTTCTCCCACTACAATCCCTTTGTACCCCTTAATAAGGTTTTTTATCATCACATTAGTTCATTTATACCCACACCCTCTGTCTATGTGCATCCCTTTTAAATGTTGTGATAATTAAATAAATTTCAATATTGACAGGTATCTGCTTCTCATATAGGGATGTAAACAGTTTGATCTTATTGAATCCCAAGTTATATGTGTGTGTGCATGTGTTTAGTTTGGTCACTGTACATTTAAATGTATCTTCCACATCTCTAATTTGGCTTTTAAAATCTTTCTTTAGCTCTTCCAAGAATGCTTTTTGGGCTTGAGACCAGTTCATATGTCCTTCTGTGGCCTCAGGTGTGAGTACAGAGTCCATGTTGTCCTCTGACTTTGGTTGCCCTTGCTCACTATACTAGGATTGTATCTTTCTAGATTTCACTTATTCCTTCTTGCCCATTGTGATTGACTATGTTCTGAATTTTTAGAGTAGATAGCTGCTTCTGAGGTACAGATGTACAGTACTTCTCAAGCTGGGAGGTAGGGGTTTGGTTGTTTACTTTGTGTGCTGTAGCCCCTTTGTGTCTAGACTGAGGCCAAAGCCAGGACTCTCAGTGTTTCCCCTGAGTTACCCTGAGGGCCACAAAGTAACTTGTGGAGGAGGGGTGGCCCAGTCACTTCAGATTTCCACTTCTGTATCTCTGGGACACAGCTCAGGAAGGCTCAGCAGCTGGTGGCTGGCAGTGCCGGTGTCTGCAGATTCCCCTGGTTGTGCTAAGCCACACATGGGCTTGTGTTGTTAGCATTTGCTCGCTCAACCTCTCTGGGCTTAGGGAGCTCCTGCTTGTCAGCTGAGGTGGGACTTGTTGGGACACCTCCTGCCCTTCACTTCAGACTCCATACTGCCTCACTTTCCCCTTCCTCAGTGACTCCCAAGCCTGAGGCTGTTTCCAGTAATTCGGGATTTTACTCTGGGTGGGACATTTATTTCTGGGTTTTCTGGGTCAGGGAGGGGAAATCAGAGCAGCTAGGGTTTATTCTGCCATCTTGACTCTTGGGAGTTCATGTAGGTGATTTTTAAACATCCAGGCTGTGGGCTGGTAGCCCCAGGAGAAGCTGCTGTCCCTCCTGTGGGCCCTGTACTTTCTCTCACCCAGCTCTTACAGATCCTCTGTCCTGTGGTAAAACAGCTGTGAATAGCCGTTGGGGTGGGTGAGACCGCTGGCTAGGGCTCCTTCTCACTCTGCTGTAGTTCTGGCTGGTGCAGCCTCTGGTGCTCCACGCTCCTCCTGCCTAGACTTATGTGGCCACTTTCCTGGGCTGGGAATCTGCCATGTTCCATCTCCCAATGGGTTCTGTCACTCTAAAATTTGTTCTGATTCACTTTTTAAAGTTTAGTGACAGAAGTCATGGTGGAGCTTAGAAAAGTTCCTGCTTCCTTTCTGACATCTTGGCTCCGCCAACAACAACAAAAAATAAACTCAAGTTTTAATTCTAATAATTAGAACTATTCAAAAGTAGAATGGTGTTCTTGGTGAAGTTGAGGATTCTCTTTCACTGTAGGCAGATTTTCAAGAAGGAGCTAAATGATGGGCACAATTGAATGATGTAGCTTTGAGGGGATTCCTGTTCATGTATTGATTCAACTAAATAATCTTTGAGGTTCCCTTCACCTCAGATATTCTGGTTGATATACCATGTTGTGCATATTTATATGTGAAAATAATATATAATATTTTTAGCCATGTAAATATGTATTTCTTATATTTATTTTTGTGTGTGATATTGTTGAGTTGTTGCAGGCATTTCCAACTCTTCATGACCCCATTTGAGGTTTTCTTGGCAAAGATACTGAAGTGATTTTCCATTTCCTTCTCTAGCTCATTTTACAAATGAGGAAACTGGGGCAAATAGGGTTGTGACTTGCCTGGGGCCACACAGCTAATAAATGTTTGAGGCTGGATTTGAACTCAGGTTTTCCTGATTCCAGGTTCAGTTTTCTTATCCACTGTGCCACCTAGGGGTGTGTGTGTCTGTGTGTGTGTGTGTGTGTGTGTGTGTGTGTGTGTGTGTGTGTGTGTGTGTGTGTAAAAGAAGTACAATTTATGATTTTGCTGTTTGGTCCTTTACTGCCACAGCTAGCAATCAAAGTATTTTTTTCTTTAGTTGGTATAGAAATACACAAGTATACACATATGTCATATCTGAAAAAATCTTCCATTTAGAATTGGAAATTTTAAGGACTTATACACTAGCACATAATAAAGATAATGTAGTCCAAGTGAATTTTTTTCAACAAATATTAATGCCTCCCATGTATAATATGAAGCCTATGGGCACTTTAAAGCTAATGAATCATTATTTTGAGTGAATGAATAAATGAAACATTTATCAAGTGCCTACTGTGGCAAAGTACTGTGAAACGATGGGGATACAAAAAGGAGAGACAGTGTTTTCTTTGCTTTCCAAGAGCTCCCATTCTAATGGGGGAGACAACACATGTGTATGATATCAGTTATAAGTCAGATTCCTTCTTTGGGGGGCAGAAGTAAAGCAGATGGTTTTGCCATTTTTTAAATGTTCAGATATTAATAATAATCTGAACCTCCACTAAAATTCATCCAGAAGTTCATGTAAAGTGTCATATTGATATTTAGGATCGTAGGATTATTATAGACTTACATTTACAACAAAACATTACCTTAAAAGTCTCCTAATCTCATTACTAATTTTCCAGTTGACAGAACTGAAATACAAAGGGCTTATAAATTGCCCATAGTCACATTGGTAGTAAGTGGCAGAGCCAGCATTTGAAATTGGGCCTGTTGGCTCTAAAGGCAACCCTTCCTTTTAATTTTTGATAAGTCAATTTTTACCCCTACAAAGATCATCAGGTCATGGCACTCAGGGGAGCCCAAGTTCTTGAAATATATGCAAATTCTGGATAGGATCTGACTTATCCCTACCAAACTCCAAAGGTGTTGAATACATTCCCACAGATAGATTCTTTGTCATCAGAGAATCAGCCCAAATATGCTCAGAGAGTTTCATTAATATAAGTTTGACCACAGTGAATTCTATATAACTCTATATCTATATCTGCATCTACATGTATATCTCTAATTTGAAATTACCTATCTATATAGAAACATGCATGTGTGTATGTATATATATATATGCAATATATACATAAATACACACATACTGCTAGGTCTCTATATATGTATATATGCACATATATAAAACATATGCATAGAGGTATAGATGTACATATAGATGATAGAGATAGATATTGTGGAAAAGTTATGACCTGCTTTAGAGGAACCATGTTGAGGTATCTTTTGGAGTATTTATACCTTGAGATCTATGGATTCACAAAATAGGAAGTAAACAGTGCAAATATTTATCATCTCCTGCACTCCACAGAAGATGAAAGTGAGACCCAGAGAGGTCATTATTTTGGAAGACTTAGCTTTAGAACTTCTACCCCAGTGACCCAAATGTCCTCAGTGGTGAATTAATGACAAACTCATATAGCAACCAAACTATCCTTTCCTAGCCATACTTTCCATATGTGTATATAGGTAGACATGAAGCATGAAGATATATATATGCATATATGTAGTTGTGTGTACATATAAATATGTGAACATATGTACACATATAGTCTCTTTGTTGGAATTTTGGAATCTAAGTTTCATGTAATAGCGGTAATCCCTCTTCTGTATGTATATACCTAGTGCTTAGCACCATTTTCAAATTAAACATTTGATAAATCAAGTCAGGGCACATTTATTAAGCAAACCACTAGGAATACAATGACAAGGCAAAGAAACACCAACCAGCTCTTGAAGACTTCCATTCTTAATTAGGAGAGACAACACATAAGAAGAAAGTAAAAAGGGTGAGGAAAGAAATGGGAAGACGTATTTTGTATCCTGAAGGGGCAGGGTGGATTAAGTATGGAAAGTTAGGAGTTGAGCCTTAATAGGAATGAAGACATTCCTGACTTGCCCACTTTCTTTAAAATGGAGGTCATGGAGGAAAAGGAAGAATCAAAGAAAGGGGCTACAGAGCAGAGAATACATCCATGGTGAGAAAACTAGTGGTAAAATTGAACTTCAAGGATGAGAAGAACATGCTGGTATGATGAAGGAAATCTAGAGAGTCAGGAGTGAAACTTGAGGAGGAATGATAATGATTACTCATTCATTCATTCATAGAGAATTTAATATACCAGGTCAGGTCAGGGAAGCTTACCTAGGGCTTTGTGAACATATATGTATTTTTAATACTTTGATAATTGTATTTTAATAATTGTGTTTCCTTTGTAATCCTATATATTTTATTTGATGCATTTAAAAACCTTGTTCTGAGAAATCCATAGGCTGCACCAGACAACCAAAGGGGCATACAATAAACACAAAAAAGGTTAAGAATTTCTGTCATAGGCAAGCCCAAACCCAAGCACCTGAACTAAGATCAGCACTCTGACCGCTAAGCACACTAAAAAAAAAAATTAAGCTAATGCAGAAATTTAGAAAAGCAAACTAACTCTAGGTTTAAGAAAAGGAACAAAGATTGATAGAAATAAATTAATACTCAAGGTGCATGAGTCATGGAAATTCATTAGTGGGAAAAGGATAATGTGAGTCACCTTTGCATTTGTTCTTACCCGGTTTGTGTTCCTGCTCTGGGATTTACTATATTTCATTAGTTTTAGATTCTGTGTGGTCATTCAAGGTACTTTGTTCCCATGGCATTATATCCAGAGTAGCCCAACCGAGACTCAATCAAACCAAAAGAAAAGTGTGAATTATATATTTACAAAAGACCTGAGAGAAGAGGTTTGTGTGAGATGATTAGAACCAATAATTTTAAATGTGCAGGCCTGAAATAACCATTTTGATGACTGTCCTGTTTCTATTTCATTCATAAGAGGTTCTGTTCTTTTTATTTATTACATCTCAAAATAATATTTAATTAGTTTCACAAATACTCCCCTTCTGGGTAATGTCATTTTCTGTTCATGGTAGTTGCTTTTTGGGTAATTTCATCTGTCCAATTTTATTGCAACATTTATCTTGCCATAGGGAACAAATATTGTTTATATGCGAGGATATATATCCACCATTAACATTTACAAACCTTAAAAATTATCTCCAAAAATGATTGACTATCAAAGGGAAGAATCCTCATGTTATTTCTAGGGATACATGAAGATGATATACCTGGAGAAAAACTGATACCCTCGTTTTCAACATAGGAAATAATATTAATAATGCCATTTCTGTACTGGGGAGAAGATGAGGAGAACATAATATAGTTTCTCTAGTTAGCTCTCCCATGTTTTTACACACCTACTAAATTCAGAAGAGCAAAAATTTCCAAGTTGTATCCAGTGCTGACCAAGATAAATATTCTAGTTGACTATGAAAGAAGAGTGACTCATGGGATGAGAAGAATTGTTTCTGTTGTCTTGTTCATACACCTTCAAAAGTACTAGCATAATCCCATCTAAGAGTTACCCTGAAAGTTCTGTAAGAATTTATCAATGATCTATTATCCCATTGCACAGGAAAAATCACAGTTCATGTAGCCACAAAATAATATATCACCCTCTGTTGTATTTGGAAGTGATTGTCCTGACAAACCTAAGGATACATAGCCACCTAGAATATTGCCAGCCTTATGTTCTTGGTGATTTCAGATTGGTGATATATCAGTTTTTGTATTAGTACAGATTTGTTTTGTTGAAGATAAATTTCATTCCAAGTCTATTTCCACTTTAAGCTTGTTGTGTGACATTGCTAGGTAACACTAGTAAAAATTGCTGAAGACATTTTCTCCTAAAGGAACTTTTGGACATCAATCTGATGGAAATGACCACAGAATTTTCATGGACAGCCGCTTGAATATATTAAAAAATGTTGCTTGTGAATTATACAAAACTAGATTATTTTGTCCCTTCTTGTCTACTTTGAAGAGGTGAGGGACTATGGGTATGTAATACATTGCATAATATCAGACTTTTTTGATGTATTACTTAAATTTAATGAACTATTATTATTACTTTCTCCTTTTAATTCTATATTAAAAGGAATGATTCTCTGGGAGGATTATCTGGAGAAATTTAGCCAAAGTAAAAACAACACACACACACATGCATGTGTATACAAGGAAAAAATGTAGTTCCTAAGTAGATGGAATTCAGTGATTTAGAAAAATATGAACTTTTCCTCATATTTTGGGATATTAAAATGAACACGAATGCATTTTGTTTCTCTGTAACTGGTGGTATGAGGTCATGTGATATAGAAAATAGAGAGCCAGCTTCAGAGCCAGGAAGACCTGAATTCAAATGCTACCTCTGACAGATATTGACTTTGTCCAGGCACACTTTGTGGTTGTTAGGATTGACCAGGTCCTCAGATAGATAGGCCCTAGCTAACAGAAGTAACTCCATGTTTGGTGACTGATTGACTCACCTATATATCAGGAAATTCCTACTTTCTGAATATTTGTTGAGTAGACTACTTTTACACAAACAATGCTAGGCTCTTCTGATCATAATTGGTTTAGCACACTTCATTAATCCAGGTATGCATGGTAGCAAACTTTTCTAATTATATTGCCTTTGTGGATTATTATACAGTAGATCACAGTCCAAACCTCAGCTGACTGATTATCCCTAAGATTCTCCTCCCACTCAGTTATTGTGAATCTACTCAGCAACAACAGTCAGATATAAGGGTAGAAAGTCAAGAGATCTGGGCTCTCAATCAAGTTAATGATATCATAGTTTATTTGAGCCAGCACCTGTGCCCCAGTAAGACCATAGGGCTGGGGATCTGCACCCCCACATGCTTCTGTGTGATAAGCTATGTGACCTATGATCTTTTGAGCATCCCTTGAGCATTTATATTCTTTCTTAGTCCTATATCCATGATCTCCTCAAAATTATAAACACAGGTATCCATTTTTATATTGGTAGACATCTCCTCACTGGTAGTTCTCTCTTCCAGTGAAATCACAGTTGTCCCCTCCACTAATACCCTCAGTAAAAAATAATAATAATGATAAGATACATAATATGCTTAGCACTTTTCTTGAGAGAGAAGGAATAGTGGTGACTTCACCAACATAAGGAATTTTAAGTGTGAAAACATCCTCTCTGACACATAAAAGCAACTCCCCTGTAACTTATGGCCTCATACAATAACTTAACCAACTTGCCTTTAGAAACATAGTCTATATGTGTAAGAAGCAAGGCATGAGCCCAGTCCTGCCTTTTTCTAGTACTTTATGATTCACAAAATACTTTTCTCATGATAACCCAGTAGGCAGTATGAAAAATATTGTCTTCATGTGGAAATTGAGGCTGAAAAGGTCACCCAGGACCCAGCTGGAGACTATCAAAGCAAGGACCCAAAACCAAGTCTTCTGAATTCAAATCCATTGTGCCATCTATTATACCATGCTGCTTCTCCCATTGAAGAAATTGCTTTTAATTTGGCCTCTTCACTACTTTGAGTAATTCTGTGCTAATTCAAGTAATATATACAAATTGGATTGAAGAATCAGTGAGTATTAAATGCCAATTTTATATACATTGCTCCAGTGATAATTTTTAAGCTCTCAATTTGATCCCTTTAACTCCTTTTTAGAGAAAATGCATTGGAAAGTATAACTGAAAATACTTGAAGCAAAGAAAAGTTTATCTCACAAGCCAGGAATAATCTACTCCAACTCCCTCATTTACAGACAAGAAAACTGAGGCTCAGAGAGATTTTCACTTGCCCTATCACATAGACAATGAGCATCAGAGGTAGGTCTCAAACCCAGGTCCTCTGACTCCAGAGCCAGTGAACTTTCCTCTATATTTGCTGCCTCATGTGGAAAGAAATCTACAAATAAGTCATTTTCATTGGCACAAGAAGTGATTGAGATTATGGCACTGCCAAGGACAAGCCATGGTGAATACCCTAACACCCTAGATATGAACCTCTAGGTCACAAGATGAAACACTTGCTGACAAGCTCCATAAAAGGCCATCTCAGAATCAAAAGTGGAGTCAACCCAGATAACCATTGCCACCATGGCTCTAGAAATCTAGTTGGAAGTAGTCATGGAGCAGGTAGATGCAGTCCATAGTACATCTGCAGAATCTTTCTGAAGCTTGGAAAGTTCTTGAGGCAAATTCAGATGGGATATAAGACATATTTGAGGGAAATAGTGGGCACCAAAAGTTAGTATGACTTTCTGCCAGCATTTGGATGGTGATAGAGAAAGCACCAACATGTAAAATACAAGCAGAAACTCAAGCTCTTTTAGTCCTTCCCAAATATTTAATGAAGCACTAAGCTGTAGTTGTCTGGGTACAGGACTGCTTTGAAAGAATGTAGTATAGAAAGAAAATTATGTAGTATAGAAAGAAAACTGGTTTTGAATTTAAGCAACCTGGGTTTGAATCCTATATTTGTTACTTATTTGGCACCTCTGTGACCTTGCACAAGTCATCTGACCTCTTTAGACTGGAATGGGAGTAAATAGGTGATCTTTAAAGGTCATCACCCCAAAAGCTTTCTTAAGCAGTACCAATAGGATTGTGTGAAAATGATTTGGACTACAGTCAATACAAGATAGTACCCATATTTTCTCTAGGCTCATCTCCACTGGTTCACATTAGGTTTACTCTGGCCACCTGGCAACAACTCAACTAGAGTTTGAGTTTTGTTTGAGCTTTAATTAAGAATTTTTGTGCTAATGTAAGTTGAGGTGGCAGAGCTTGTGAGGCCTGCTAGTGGGTCTGGGCTAGTATTGTCATAGTTAATATAGTTATTTCATCTCAGGTATGACACTCAAATAAAGGAAGCCTATTACAGGATAGGTGTCTACACTCTTGAAAGACACCATTACTTGTACAACCATGAAGAAAAGAAAACATCCCCAAGATGGTACTTTTAATGCACCCTGAATTTTACCACCCTAAGGCAATGCCTTGATTCCCCCATCTTGGTTAACGCAAAAGTATCCTTTAACCTGATTCATAGCTATCTACTATTCCAGCCCAACAAAACCCTCAGTTCATGTAACTAAATGCTAATATTGGGTTATTAAGGTAACTTTTTATCTGAACACCAAAATAATCCTACTGTCCAGTGAGCTCTCCCAATTATACAGCATGTGGATGTATAGGAAAACCACAGTGTTCTAAGTGGCTAAAAGCCCAAATTTAACAGAAGTTACATATAAACCACAACATTCATGAAATAAAACACCTCACATCTGGAAGAAATCATGGTGAGCCAAACAGGAATTGGGCAGTGATCCTAAGAAGAATATAGTATACTTTTTCCCCCTCTATATTACATTCCTGTTTAGTTTCCATGGAAACCTATGTTTATAAGGGAACTCTTGAGTGTATTTACAGCAGGGAGTTGCTTATTTTCTCTAACTCAGGGAATAGAGAGAGAAATAGAAGGAATATTTGCAAAACTGTCTTATGCTGTCTGCCAAGTTTCTAGGATGTGTTGAGAGTTTGCTTAATGGTTTTGAAAGTGTGTTAAGATTGTTGGATCAAAGTACCATATTTTTACAAAGCATTGTTGTTATTATTATTTATGTAGAACAATTCTGACGTTGAAAATACAGAGTAAGTTTAAGGGAGAAAAATGGTGGCCATTTTTACATTTTCATGGATAGTGCTCACTGATCTAAGGATTTTTTTTGGGGGGGGGGGGTGAGGCTTGTACCATACTTCATTCAGTAATGAAATCTTCAAGGTAGAGGAAAAGGAGATTAATTTCTGAAGTGAAAAATGCTTCTCACATTTCCCAAATGCTAAGACAATAACTGTGCTACTCAGTGACAGATTGAAGGCATATATTCTATAAGGAACACTGGGGGAAAAATCACTAATGAGGGTAAGAAAATCTTTAGAACTCCTCATAATGAGCTGAAGAAGCTGATACTAATATCAGCATTAGAAAACACCCTTCATGTAGGATAAAATCATGACATCAGTCCTCTAAAGATGGTACAGTAAGTTGAAAGCTATAGGTATGCTAAGATAGGACATGAATTGGAAACATGTTCCATTGGGCAAATATATTCCTAAAACACGTGGCAAATGTAATAGCACTGAAGATTAAAGGTGTTAGACTGTGTTCAGGGTATGTGATTTAGAAAGTCTTTTTGAAGAAGTTTGTGTTGAAAGTAGGAATGAGGCAAATTAATTGAATTGAAGTCATCAAAGTTTCAAAATGAATCAATTTCACTACTCTAATTGCATGCTGCAGATCAGGAGAATCTTATACATTTATGTCTGAGGATAGTTCAGGCATGAAATCAAAACATCCAGAAATGAAGAATACAAATCTTCACAGATATCTGAGGCAGGGTATTTCATTGAGGTAATGTCTGTATGCAGTAAAAGCTTGATAATCTGACATTGTAAAAGGGGTCCCACCTTGAAAACTATTAAGGTTACAAAATATAGACTCAGTTTTTTAGAAATTTACCAATTTGAGCCAACAGCTAAGGTATTTTGGCCTTCTCAGGCATATCAAAGAAAACTGATTTAAATTACAGTGTCTGAAAGGTAGGCACACAGCACATTGGTTAACTGGCACATGGTATCCAGTATCATTTTTTTAAACACAAGTGTGCATGTCCCAGGAGAGAAAGGGAATATTCCACTAAAAACCCAGGAATTAAATTTATACACTAAAGATATG
Organism: Gymnobelideus leadbeateri; assembly: GCA_011680675.1. Taxonomy (NCBI): domain Eukaryota; kingdom Metazoa; phylum Chordata; class Mammalia; order Diprotodontia; family Petauridae; genus Gymnobelideus; species Gymnobelideus leadbeateri. Next base: position 100,984 of record WOXC01009628.1, on the reverse strand, counting down.
CATGTCTGAACACTTCAAACTAGATAAATGTTACAAGAGGCACGTTCACATATCTTAATTATAGTCATCAAGGTTTACAAAACTTGTCATGTCAAATCTTAAGAGTATTACAACATATAGAGCATCATTTTATCAAATTTACCTTTCAACTATAAAATGAGACTTCAGATTATAGTAAGTCAACAGAGAATCAGCCATTATTCTTCTCACATCTCAGTTCAAACGTATTTTTAAAAAAAACTAAATAAAAATACTCTTTTTTAATAGTAATAATAATAATATTTAAACATTTGATTTTAAAACCTTGAATTCCAGATTCTTTCCCTTCCTCCGTCATCACCCACCTTTATTGGGAAGAAAAGCAACTCAATATAGGTAGTACATGTGTAGCTATGCAAAACATTTCCATAGTGGATATATTGTGAAAGACTGACTATATTTCCTTCCAACCTATCCCACCCCTCACTTGTTCTGTTCTCTACTTCGATCCTGTCCCTTTTCAAAAGTGGATGCTTCCAACTTCCCTCCCCCCCAGCCTGCCCTCCCTTCAATTGTCTCCTCTATCATCACCTCCTCCCCTACTTTCCTGTAGGGTGAGATACCTTATTTAGTATATATGCCATTCTCTCCCTAAGCCAAATTCAATGAGAATAAGGTTGATTTGTTCCCTTTTTTCTTCCTGTTCTTCCCCTCCATTGTTACAGTTTACCCTTGCCTCTTTTATAATAAGATAATTTACCCCATTCTGTCTCTCCCCATCTCCTCTCATTATATTCCTCTCTTACCTCTTAATTTCACCTTTTAAGTATCACCCCTTCCTATTCAATTGGTCCTGTGCCCTTTGTCTATGTATACTTGTGCACATATATACACACACTCACATATGTATTCATACACCCATATACCCTCCTATATAGACATATATAAGTATGTATATGTACATACATATATATATATATACATGTACAGACATACATATATATTTCTATTCCCTTCAACTATTCTCATACTGAGAAATGTTTCATTTCTATTCCCTTCCAAGTATTCTCATACTGAGAAAAGTTTCATAAGTTACAATTATTGATTTCCATGTAGGAATGTAAATAGTGCAACTTTGATAAGTTCATTATGATTTCTTTTCCCTGTTTACCTTTTCGTTCTTCTCTTGCTTCTTGTATCTGAATGTCAACTTTTCTATTCAACTCTGTTTTTTTATCATGAATTCTTGAAAGTCCTCTATTCCATTGAATGACCATATTTTCCCCTCAAACATGATACTCACTTTTGCTGGGTAGGTGATTCTTGGTTTCAATCCCAGCTCCTTTGACCTCTGGAATGTCATATTCCAAGCCCTTTGATCCATCAGTGTAGAAGCTGCCACATACTGTGTTATCCTGATTGTGTTTCCACAATATTCAAATTGTTTCTTCCTGGCTGCTTCTAATATTTTCTCCTTGATCGGGAAATTCTGGACCCTGGCTATATTAATCTTAGGAGTTTTCTTTTTGGGATCTTTTTCAGGAGGTGACCATGGATTCTTTCAACCTTTATTTTTTCCTCTGATTCTAAAATATCAGGGCCATTTTCCTTGAGAATTTCTTGAAAGATGGTTTCTAGGTTCTTTTTTTGATCATGGCTTTCAGGTAGTCCAATGATTTTTTAATTATCAATCGTGGATCTATTTTCCAGGTCAGTGGTTTTTCCAATGAGATAATTCACATGGCCTTCTACTTTTTTCATTTGTTTGGATCTGTTTAATAGTATTCCTTTTCCATCTGGAAAATTTGACTTTTTAAGGCATTCTTCTCCTCATTGGCTTTTTGATCCTCTTTTGCCATTTGAGTTAGTTGATTTTTAAGGTGTTATTTCCTTCAATCATGTTGTTGACTCTCATTTCATAGCTTTCTTGCATCATTCTCATTTCTGTTCCCAATTTTTCCTCTACTTCTCTTATTTGGTTTTCAAAATCCTTCTTCAACTCCTCTATGTCCTATAACCAACTCATGTTTTTCTTGGAATCTTTTGGTGCAGGAGTTCTGATTTCACTGTCTTCCTCCTGTTCTGTGCTTTGATCCTTTTTGTCTCCAAAGTAGGAGTGTAAAATCTGATCGCTGTGCTTGCTTTGCTTCCTCTGCTTGCTTATGTTGCCGCTCAATTACGTGACTTTTGAGCTTTTTGCCACAGTAGAATTCTACTACTAGAGGGGGGCTTTGTCCCAAATTGCTGGGATTTTCTCAGCTGCTAGAGCTAGTAGTTGGGTGCCCTCTCTGAAGCCTCCACATGCTCTGGCAAATTGGTCACACACCCAGGACCTCCACCCTAGACAGATCCAAGCAGGTTAAAGCAAGAGCAATCACCCCTCAGACTTGTCATTTGATCTTCCTATATTCTGTAGGCCTGGAGCTCTGTAGCAGCCACCAGTGGCCACACCTCAGCTGCTTCTCTGTCCAGTGGCAAAGGCCTGACCACACTCCCAAACTCCCTATTCCCAGCATCCATGCTACACTGACCTCTCACTTTGTCCTTAGCATCTATGAGTTGACAATTCTAGAAACTGCCACATCTGGTGATCTGTAGTCCCTGTAGTGGCTGGTTGTGGCTGCCCTGAGGCTAAATCCTCCTGCTTATGCTGGGCTGGGCTCAGCTCCTGGAGCACTGCACTGGCCCCTTCCTGGGGCCTGCCAGGCTGTCCTCAGTGGGACGTTAGCTTTTCTCTATAATTTTGTGGGTTCTGTAGCTCCAAAGTTTATTTAGAGTCATTTTTTGCTTTTTTTTTTGTGGAGGGCAGTTGTGATTCATGGATTTGCTCAAAGTTTGTGTGTGTGTGTGTGTGTGTGTGTGTGTGTGTGTTAAGTGTGTGAGGTCAGATTTGAACTCAGGTCCTTCTGACTGCAGGGCCAGTGCCCTATTCACTGTGCCACCGAGCTGCCCCTTTAGAGTCATTTTTTACATGAATTAGAGGAGGTGGAAGCAGGAGCCACATGGAAGTCCTGTTTCTACTCAGCCATTTTGGCTCCACCTCCTAAAGTACTTTTGTATTCAATACAAAAATACAGTATATAAAATAGAGTATAGAACCATATACCTGTCATTGCCATCTTCCCTGCTTATATTCTAGTTTACTTCCTGTTCCTGTTGGTTGTGTTTTTAAAATGTAACCATACACACACACACACACACACACACACACACACACACACACACACACACACACTTCTGAATTAGCATTAAAATATAACTTTCTTTTTTGTAAAGAAAGTGTAAAAATATAATATGTAAGTTTATTATGTTGAAAGGTCAACTGTTAAAAGGAAACCTCCATAGCTTATGGATCTGGAGGGTCTTATCAAAATAGAGCTACAAAGTACCATTGTTTTTGCCATGATATATATATATATATATATATATATATATATATATATATATATATATATATATATATATATATATATATAATACAACTATAAGCTTAAATAATTGACCATTGGTTAATTTGAAAAATTCAGTTCTCCTATGTCTTCTAGATTTCTCATTAGCTTAAGTTATATGGTATCTCCCCAGTAGTACTGAGTACAATTATGCACTTCATTAATTGGTGAAATGCCATACAGACTCACTAAGGAAGTGATCCTTTAGATGAGAATAAGAATACTTTTTCAAACAGTACCTGTTTCTTAATCTATCTAAACCTCTGTTTCTCTATCAATTATATGAAGGGATTAGACTAGACTAGATGACCCCTATGGAACATTCCAACTTCAGATATACAATCCTCTGCCATCCTCTCTTCATTACTTGAAGTCATTCGGCTTATTTAATATCCAAATGGAGGATGGCCCATTAGAGGATGCACCAAAGCCCTGGTTTTTCCCTTAAGAGTTAAAAAAGACTTTTTTTCTTAAATTAGATTGTGTAGTTAATGATATAAACTGCTCTGCTTTGACATAGAGAAGCAATTTACTTTGGATTGCCTCAGAGGCACCAAGCATTTCCCACAATAGAGAATTTTCTGCTTTTCTAAATGTGATCTTTATGGTAAGCTGTTTGGCTTATCAATGGCATAATCTATATCAGTATTCCTAAATAGTAGCATATTATTAGGTCAGAATGACAGCCTCCACCTAGAGAAGAAACATCTAACTCAAGAATACATCTAGCTATTGTATTAGCCAAGAATATTGAAGGTATTTTTCACTTCAATAGTCTGTAACCCATTTAATCATTGTCTTCCCAATTGTCTTTCTCCACCACTAATTGTTAAATTCATTTTGGAACAATTTACTTTAACAACAAATTACCCCAGTCTTAGGAAGAATGAAAGCAGAAAACAAGCTTTGACATTCATCCACAAACTTAAAAGTCACCAAAGAACTGGAATTTTTGACACTTCTCAGAAAACAAATAACAAATATTTTTCTGTCATTTCCCAGTCCCTCACTAGGGAACTTAATTTTTAAAAACATGATTTATTATAAAGTCAACTTTTAATCTCAATAAAACAAATTAACCTTACTTTGAAAACATTGCATTTGAATGAATGTCTTTCAACATATAAAAAAGCCATAATAACTTGTTGATCACTCCCTCAAATCCCTTCAATTTGCTTTGGTTGTTTGCCCTTATACATTTTTATTTAGTCCAGTTTAATGTAGAGTCTACTTTTTTGGTTCTATATTCTTTCATAAAAGTCTTTCTGACTTATATATTTATATTACTCATAAGTCTTTGTTGCATTAGAATATTCCATCATACTAATATGGTACAATTTATTCGGCTATTCCTTAATTGTTGAACATTTAGGTTGTTTACAGGTTTTTGCCAAAATAAATAATGATGCTATAAATATATCTGAACAGAAACACAAATATTTATTGAATGTCTCTTTTTTCCAGAAGGAGAGTGCTAAGCACTACTGGAAAAAGAAAGAAAGCAAGAAAAGGAAAAAAAAACAACAAAAAATATAGAAAGAAGGGCAACACTCAGCTCCAGGCCTGGAAGAATTTTTAGCCAAATTGGAAAGATAAGGTACGTACATGTAAAAAGTTACATAACTGTGTAAGAGCCAAATATGTAAGAGCAAGAAATGTCACAGCAATAAGATATTGCGAAGAAACAGATTTAGGCTAGATGTGCAAGTTAAACTACCTAACAACTAGAGCTGTCCAAAAGAGTGATGGGCTGCCTCAGGAGATAGTATCTTTCCTATAGTTGGAGGTTTTCAAGTGGAAACTAGATGACCACTTGTTGGAAGTATTGTAGAGAAAATTCCTATTCAATTGCAGGTTTCACTAACAGGCTTCTAAAGCTCCTTCCAATTCTGGTGTTAGTGGTTCTCTTGGCATCTAATGACTGGTACAGTAAATGATATAGAAGAGACAGACAGACACAGAGAGAGACAAACACAGAAAGAAATAGAGAGAGACAGTGAGACAGAGAGGGAGGGAGGGAAAGATGGAGGGGGAGACAGAGAGAGAGAAAGAGAGCACAGGCTATATGAAGGGGTTGGAGGTGGGAGAAAACTTTCATTGAGAAATTGAAACATGAGTTAGGCCTTGAATAATAAATTGAATTTGAATCTTCCAAGATTGGCAAGAACACCAGTCCAGTGAGGTAACAACTCCAACAAAGCAAAAGAGCAAAGATAAATGCATATGATATGTTTAGAAGACAATGAATAGGTTAGATTTTAATAAATGATTTGTGCATTAGTGCATTGGAAATATCTGAATGCAAAATATTAAGTTCAGATTTTTTTTTAGGCATTAAGGAGCCATTGAACATTTTGTTTTGTCTTCTTATTTCTGTAGTTAAGTGGTATGGTGTATGTTCTGTTTTAAGAAAAGCAAGCAGAATTTTGCATTTTGGATTATAGTGAGTAGAGAATATAGAAAGGGAGACATTTTTAGCTTCTTTGGTCTTTAATGAGCAGTCAATTGTACTTGTATCTCAAGGCATTCCATTCACAATCCTGGCTTAATCTTTGGTAATTTTAACAAATATATATTTGAATATATATGTATATATTTGAATATATTGAATAAACATAAATATATTTGTAGTAAATATATTTATATATAATAAATATATAATATTAATATATAATAAATAAATAATAAATATAAATATATTGAATAAATGTTATCTAGTCTAGTGATTCCCAAGACATACATTGAAGAACCCTACAAGTTGAGGGAACCAGAGTTTTTGTAAGATATGGGCAAATGCATATGCAGTTCCATAAATCAGTGAACATACATCTGTAAGCTGAACAAATTCTGGCTCACATATATATTACTATTTTATATAATTAATAAATTCATTTAAAATCATTAATGAGTTCATAAGCTTTTTTTGTCATAATGTATTTACCCAATCAGTAAATACTAATAATAAGTCGACTCTTATGGAGCCCAAGAAAATTTTTTGATATTCAAGTTTCCCAATTTTTAATGATTTGGAACTTCTGGGCTAGTTGAGAAAACACTGGACTAGGAGGTAGGAACCTTGGAGTTTAATTCTTGTTCCATCTCTAACTCACCATATTACCATAAGAAAGTCATATAACCATTAGAGGTCTTAGTTCTTCATTTATTTAATGGAGATAATAATTCCTGCTCTCCCTTAAAGATATATTATAAAAATCCTATGTTTAAGAAAAAGCTCCAAATAGAAAAAAAAATGAAAGAAAAGCAAAAACATCATGCAAATATATAGTAATACACATTTAGCTTTGAAGGATCTGGTGAGCCATGGAATAAATACCAAAAAAAAATTCAGCTAATCATAAAGTGCAATATCCATGAAATTCTGTTTCAGCATAATTTTAGTTGCAAAATGTATAACTGGGCCTCTTCTTGAAGAGGGACCCAAGTGTATTATCTACAAATACTAACTCAAAAAATGTACTTGTGGACAATGGATCTCAGTGCACCTCCTCCTTGGAGTTTCCAAGAGCTTCAGGGGCTCTCTGAAAGTACTTCATGTAGATAACACAGTTCAATAGTACTTTGAAATCCTGGTACCAACTTTTTCAGTTCAAGGTCATAGTAGGCAACCTCTTAGAACAGCAATTCTCCAATACTCCAGAATTTAAACCTTGGAATTGACAATTTACTCATTTTCTTCTTATGCCCTCATCTTTGTGAGTTTGTGATTCATGGTTTGTCCCATTCATACTATCTTTAAGTGAAAGTTTCCACTTATTTTGATGTATCTTATTAATATTGAGCTTGACTCTACTGTTACCCAGAGCAATATTACCTTTGAAATTAAGTTCTTACTCATAGAGTAAGATACAAGAAATTGTATCTTCTAGGCATTACATTAGTCAAGAAGATAAAATTGGATGAAAAGTTTAGAGAAATCATGGAAGAATGATTTAGGATACTTGTAGTAATCCATAACTATTTAAATTTTTATGAAGTAATAGTTTAAGGAAAACACTGTTTTCAAATATTGTCACTATCCAAAAGTTCCCTTTCACAATGTCTCCTGGTGTCCTTACCTCCCTACCTTCTCTGATGCTTCTGCTAAGTCACCTTCTCCATTCATCAACAGAACATTATTTTATTCTACTATAGTATAATTTTAAGTTATAATCTCAGAACCTCTAAAGTCCTCAAATTTCAATATTCACCCATCTTAAATTCTCTGTGCCACTGAGAATTTAACTATTTGGAAGATAACACTTAGATGATATCACTATTCCAACATCATCCAATCAGTATGTTTTTAGCTCTACTGCATGAAAAATTAGGTGGTTAGAGGAATAAGTAAGGTAATTACATTGCTTTCAGCCCTCCACATTTCTCCAAAGCCTTTCATCTTGTCTCTTCCTGCTGACTGATTTTTTTTCAAGTCATTAAACTGATTCTATTAATTATATGGATGTTTTTGTCACTAACATACTATGCCTATTGCTTTTCTTTAATGCTTAATAGCACTTTATGGATGATGAAGGGATAATGAATAGGTCCCTAGGGAACAGTGTATTATTCCATGTTATTGCTCAGTCTTTTGTATCTGAGGACTATAAAAATAAAAGAATTTAAATGTAAAATAAGTTCATAAAACTGGGAATTTTACATGCCTGACCTTCTCTTCTACCCATGGCATGTCCTTAATAACAAAATGTTTACCCTAGGAGGTAATATGTATGGGATTAAGCTTCTAGGCAAGCAAGGTGACTAGAAATAACTAATTTGTAGATAATATCTTTCAAGAATGTCTATTGAAAATCAAAGTGTATAAGTTGGACTCCCCCCAAAAAGTTTAGCAAAGACAATGAGATGTATAGAAAGTATAAAGCAATTCATGGAGTAAAATTGACTATTTAGGTTAGACTTCATGTCATACTGAATTATGAGAATTTTACTAAAAGTTTTTGTTTCTCTTGTTTTTTTTTAATTTTTAAAAATCATCAGGCACACAAGAAAATTAATCCCCTGGTCATTTTGTGGGGTGGGGGTGGAGAGCATGTGCTTATACCAATATTTCCCCCGAAAGAAATGTCTCCTAAAGAGGAAAATAACATAAAGAGTAGAAAATCTCTTGTATAGGAGTGAAAGACCTAGGTTCTGGTCCCAGCTTTGTACCTAATTGCCTGTGAAATAACCAGAAAGTAACCTTACATTTCTCCAAAATCCTTGGCTTCAGTTTCATCATCTGAAAAATGGAGAGCTGTGTAACACCTGCCCTGCCTGCTTGTAAAACCAAGCATGAGCAGCTTTTCAGAGGACTGATGCTGTGAACACATTTAAGGTTCTGATTGCATAGTATAGTGAACTCTCTCTTTATTCAGCAGTAAATTAAAGCAAAACACTCACAGAAACCAAAGTACAGCATTTACAATGTTATAACTTAATTTATTACTAACATGGCCACATAGTTTTAAGCAAAAAAATATTCAGTAAGCCCTTAACTGAATCATCCTTAAGGAGCAAGCCTCCCTTAAGGGACACAAAGTACAAAGATCAAAGTTCTCCACCCCTAGGTCACAGTAAATCATGATCTGCTCAGTCATCATTAGGTACCCAAGGAGAGGTCTTTTCATCTTGACTCAAGACTGGCTCTCAAATTCCATGGTTCTTCTTTCATGGGTCCAGCTCCTGCCTGAATCTACTCAACTGTTACCTGGATTCAAAGGTAGGCACCTCTCAGCTCCTCATCCAGTTCCTCATCCAGTTCCCATCCCATTTTGAAGCTCATTGTGTCCAGTCCACCTCAAGTCCTTCACAGTTTCTGTTCCTGGGAACACAAAGCCACAGTAACATTCATTAACAGAGCCACAGTAACATTCATTAACAGAGCCACAGTAACATTCATTCATATTTCTAGCACCATCATCAATTCACTATCTGCCTGTGAAATCAACATATACCCACCAACAAGGTCTGAGAACTCAACACAAATCATGCCTACTGTCCGAGGACCTCCACAACCCTCCTCCAGGACTTCTGTAAACAGTCAATAAGAAAATTCTCTTCCAGGGCTTCCAGTAAGATTCCAGGGCTTCTGTAACAAAGTATCAAAAACAAAAATCAACATATACAGAAGAGACAGAGTGCCAGGATAACACAAGTTTTCTCCTTCTCAACTCTGCCACCACAAGAGCTCCCTTCTTAGTTCTGCTCTCTCCCAGCTTGGGCTTCTCCTTATATATGGTCATTAGTTCCTCCTCTTCCTGTTGCATCAGCAATAGGGGTTCACAAGTTCTGGGATTCACAAGTTGTGGAGTTCACAAGTTCTGTTTCTTAACATAGACTTGATATAATCATGGGCAAGGCTTAAAAGAAACTTGAACTGAAACAAGTTGATAAATAATCAAATAGCTGAAACATAGCGTTAAGTACTTCTTTGATTACCATTACAACACTGGAACCAGATTAAAATATAATTGGGAAATATTTAGCAAAATAAATAAAAATACAATAGAATATATATGACATTAAAGTGTGGTTTTCCAGGTCAGTACTGGTCAGCAATAATCCTTAGTGCCTCCCATTTCTATTTGAATTTGATATCTGGTCTAAATTGCCTTTGAGGTCTCTTCTACTATTCTGAGTCTAAGCATGAATCACAGAGAGATGGTTCAAAGGTTATATAAGATAAGAGAAGTAAAGCAACAAACTTTCAAAATTCACTCTAATCTCTGAGAGAAATAGTTACATAGAATGATCAAACATAAGATATTGATTGGAACAAGAGCTACATTTGGAGATCTTAGATCATGGTGCTCTTACAGTTACTGAGCAACCAAACCACTATAATATTCTTTGTCGGTATATTTCTTAAAATAACTGTAAAGGAGTTTGTTACAATTTTAGATATGAATTTAAAAATAAGTAGATCAGACATCCAGTACCAAGATGGCAGAGTGAGGAAGGAACCTCTGAAACCCTCCCTTCAACCACGTAAAAATCCACCTCAGAATTGATCTCAGAGCAGTGAAGCAGCTTACCAGCCCTGACGGAAAAGTGTCTCACAAGGGTAGGAGGAGGGTGAGCTCTAAGAGCAAAAGTAGCAAGCAACCTAATACCAGGGGGCCTGCAGCAAGGCTCCAAGACCAAGCAATCCACCAGTGAGGTCCCACCCTCCTTCAAACCAGCAGTGCCCTAGTCAAGTGAGCAGTCTGCACAGTGCAGCAAGGCCCCACCACAGCATCCCTACGCCCAGCAAAAGCCACCAACAAAGTCTGACCCAATTATTAAACAATACTAAAGCACCCCCAGAGATGACCAACAGTGAGTCCCCACTCCCAGGGCCTACCAGGATTGAGACCTGTTTCCTTAGCAACCCAGAAGCAGGGGCCCACCCCTAGGACATATCAGCAACAAGATCCCTCCTCCAGGGCCAGCTACCAGAAAGACTCTGTTACCATAGCAACCTAGCAATAGGGCCCCATCCCTGGAGCAGGCCAGAAGCTAAATCCCACATCCAGGGGAGGCCAACAGGGAGACCCCACCCACCAGTACAACCAGGAGGAAAGACAAATAAAAAAAAGTAATGGCAAACAAAGAAGTAGTTAACGCATTGTTTCAGCTATTTAATTGTTTCACATCTTGTTTCAGTTCAAGTTTCTTTTAAGCCTTGCCCATGATTATATCAAGTCTTTGTTAAGAAACAGAACTTGTGAACTCCACAACTTGTGAACCCCACAACTTGAAAACCCCAGAACTTCTGAACCCCACAAATTGTAAACCCTAGAACTCGTTAACTCCTGTTGCTGAAAGGGAGGAGCTAATGACCATATATAAGGAGAGGCCAAAGGTGGAGGAAGCAGAGCTGAGAAGGGAAACTCATGGCGGCAGAGTTGAGAAGGAGAAAACGTGTGGTATCCCCTAGCACGCTGTTTATCTGTTCTGTTTGTGTTGATTTTTATTTGTAATACTTTGTGCAGAAGCCCTGAGACCTTACTGGAAGCCCTGAAAGAAGATTTTCCTGTAGTCTATTTACAGAAGTCCTGGAGGAGGTTTTCAGAGGTCCTGGGACTTTACTGATGATTTATCCTGACCTCTTGGACCTTGTTTGTGAGTCTGTGTTGATGTCTACGTTGATGATTTCTGTTGATCTCTTGGACCTTGTTTGTGGGTCTGTGTTAATTCCTGTGCTCATGATTTGTGTTGTCTTCTTGGACCCTGTTTGTGGGTCTCTGTTGACTTCACAAGCAGATAGTGAATTGATGATGGTGCAGCAATGTTCATGGATGTTATTGTGGCTTTGTTAAGCTTTGTCTTCCCAGAAACAGGAAATGTGAAGGACTTGAGGTGGACTGCACACTGTGAGCTTCAATATAGAATGGGAAATGGATGAGGAACTGGACAAGGAACTGAGAGCTGCCTGCCTTTGAATCCAGGTGACAATTTGGTGTATTTGGGCAGGAGCTGGGACCATGGAAGAGGAACCATGAGAGCCAGCCTTGAGTCAAGATGAAAATACCTCTCCTTGGGTACTTAATGCTGAATGAGAAGATTATGATTTACTGTGACCCAGGGGTGGAGAACTTTGACTATTGTACTTTGTACAAGACTGGCTCCTTAATGATGATTGAGTTAAGGACTTACAGAATGATATCTTTTGCTTAAAACTATGTGGCCACTTTGGTGAAAATTATGTGGCCACTTTAGTGATGAGTTGTTATGTTATATCATTGTGAAAGCTGTACTTTGGTTTCTATGAATGTTTTGCTTTAATTTACTGCTGAATAAATAGAGAGTCCACTGTGCTATGTAATCAGAATCTTGAAGCTGTTCACAGTAGCAGTGTTCTGGAAAGCTGCTAATGCTTGGTTTTATACCTGCCCTCCCGAGAAAGCAAGCAGCTTAGCTCTGAAGCCCAGTGAAAGTCAGCAGTGAGAACCAGAGCTCCAACAACAAAAAGTTTGGTACAGTGCAGGACAAGAGTCTAGCTCTCACCCAAAAAAAATGTCACAAAAGAAAGAAGAAAAAAAAATGAGCATCAAAAAACCCCAAAATCGCTTGACTATCGAAGTTACTATGTTGATAGGAAGAATCAAAGCATAAACTTAGAAGAGGGTAATAGTGTCAAAATGGCTATATGTAAAGCCTTCAAAGAAAAATATAGTTTTGTCTCAGGACCCAAAAGAATTCATGGAAGAGCTTAAAAGTGATTTTAAGAAAACAAATTAGAGAAGTAGAAGAAAAATTAAGAAAAGAAATGAGAGTACTGTAAGAGAATCATAAAAAAGTCAGTGCCATGGGAAAAGATACACAAAATTTTTCCAAGGGAAATAAATCTCTAAAAAATAGAATTGGCCAAATGGAAAAAAGAATTACAAGAGCTCACTGAAGAAAATAATTCTTTAAAAATTAGAATTGAACAAGTAGAAAATAATGACTCTATGAAACATCAAGATATGATAAAGTAAAAATTTAAAAACTTTAAAAATATAAGAAAATGGGAAATTTCTCATTGAAAAAGCAGCTTACCTAGAAAATAGATCCAGGAGAAATAAATATAAGAATTAATGGACTGTCTGAAATCCATGATAAAAAAAATCCTGGACAACATCTTTCAACAAATTATCAAAGAAAACTGTTCTCATATATTAGAACCAGAGGACAAAATTAAAATGGAAAGAAACCAGCAATCAATGCTTAAAAGAGCAACCAAAATGAAAACTCCTAGGAACATCAGAACAAAATTCCATAGCTCATAGATCAAGAAAAAATATTGCAAGAAATTAAAAAGAAACAATTCATATATCATGGAGCTATAATCAGGATTACACAGGATTTGACCAATTCCACATTAAAGAATCAGAAAGCTTGGAATATGATATACCAGAAAGAGCTAGGATTACAACCAGTAATCATCTCACCATCAAAAGTTGATATAGTCTTTCAGGGGAAAATGTATATTTAATAAAATAGAGGACTTTCAAGCATTTCTAACTAAAATGCCAAAGCTGAATTTTAAAATTGACCCCCAAAACAAGACTCAAAGGAAAAATGTAAAAAAGGAAAAAAAAGAAACAAGAAAGAACACAAGAAATTCAATAAGTTTATTTTTTATATTTCTATATGGCAAGATAATGTTTGTAACTCTTAACTTTATTACTATAAGAGCAATTAAAAGGATTATATTTATACAGAGGGTATGGACATCAGGTGACTTTGGTGGAATTATCATCCCCAAAAAACAAAATAACGGGGTGAGGAAGAAAATTGAACTGGAAGAAGAAAGGATATGAGAGATGGAATGGGGCAGATTACCCAACATAAAAGACACATGGGAGACTATTATAATGGAGGAAAAAATGGGGATTAGGGTGGCAGGCAAAGCTTAAACCTTGCTATTATCAAAATTGGCTCAGAAAGGGAATAACATACACATCCAGTAGTATATAGAAATCTATCTTACAATATAAGGATTTAAAAAGGAATGGAGATAATAGAGGAAGAAGGATCTGATAAAAGGGAAAGTATATTGGGGAAGGTGGTAATCAGGAGTAAAACAATTGTGAGGAGGGAACGGGGGGCATGTAATTGAGAAAGGGGAATAAACAAGTAAAAAATAATATGGAGGGAAATACATAGTCATTATCATAACTATAAATGCGAATGGAATAAACTCACCCATAAAACAGAAGCAGATAGGAGAATGGATTAAAAACCAGAATCCTCTAAAAAAAACACATTTGAAGCAGAGAGATACACACAGGAGCAAAAGCAAGACATTGAAGTAGAATTTCATGCTTCAACTGAAGCAAAGGAAGCAGGTGTAGCAACCATGATATCAAACAAAGGTAAAGCAAAAATAGATGTAATTATAAGAGCTAAAGAAGAAAACTATATCTTGCTGAATGGCACCATAAATAATGAAGTTATATCAATACTAAACATATATGTACCAAACAATATAACACCGACATTTCTGAAGTAGAAGTAGAATAAGTTACAGGAGGAAATGTGTGATAAAACTGTTACTTACACTAATAGGAGGAAGACCTCAATTTTCCCCTCTCAGAACTACATAAATCTAACTGAAAAATAACAAGAAAGAAGTTAGTTCAGGAGGTACATAAAATTCTGGAAAAGTTAGATATGATAGATCTCTGGAGAAAATTGAATGGGAACACAAAACAGTATTCTTTTTTTCTCAGCAGTACAGGACACCTAAACAAAAATTTACCATGTATTAGGACAAAAAATGTCACAAACAAATGCAGAAAAGGAGAAATAACAAACATATCCTTTTCAGGTCATAATGCAATAAAACACATTCAATAAGGGACAATGTAGAGAGAGATTTTAAAAAATTGGAAATTAAATAATCTATTACTAAATACCAAGTGGGTTAAAAAACAAATCATAGCAGCTATCAATAATTTCATTAAAGAAAATGACAACAATGAGACAACATGAAAATATATGGGATGCATCAGAAGTAGTACTTGGGGAAAATTTATATCTCTAATTGCTTACATCAATTAAAAAACAACAACTACAGCACCATGAATTGGCATGTAACTAAAAAAAATTTAAAAAGAACAAATTAAAAATCCACAATTAAATACCAAATTGGAAATCCTAAAAATAAAAGGAGAAATAAAAATAATTGAAAGTAAGAAAGCCATTGAACTAAAAAAATAAGACTAGAAGCTGGTTTTATGGGGGAAAATAGGTAAACCATTGGATAATTTGATTTAAAAGAGGAAACCAAAATTTCTGTTGTCAAAAATGAAAGTGACAAATTCACCACCAATGAAGAAAAAATTAAGAAAACTGTTAGGAGTTATTTTGCCCAAGCCTATGCCAATAAATTTGACAATATAAATGAAGTGGATGAATATCTACAAAAAATATAAATTAGCAGAAAAAGAAATAAATAACCCAATCTTAAAAAAAAAGAAATTGAAAAAACCATCAATGAATTTCCTAAGAAAAAATCCCTAGGACAAGATGGATTCACAATTAACTTCTACCGAACATTTAAACATACTAATCCCAAAACTATATAAAGTATTTGGAAAGATGAACAAAGAGTTTACCAAATTCATTTTATAACATAAATATGGTGCTGAACCCAAACCAAGAAGACCCAAAACAGAGAGAAAAATTTATAGAACAGTTTCCCTAATGAATATTGATGCAAAAATGTTAAATAAAATACTACAAAGAGATTACAGCAATATTTCACAAGGATCATAAACTATTACCAGTAGATATTTATAGGAGGAATGCAGGGCTCATTCAATATTAGGAAACAGACCACACCAATCAACAAAACTGACAGAAATCATACGATTATCTCAAAAGATGCAGAGAAAGCTCTTGACAAAACATAACACCCATTCCTATTAAAAACAATTAAGAACATAGAAATAAATGGTACTTACTTTAAGATGATAACCAGTATTTATCTAAAACTATCAACAAGAATTATATTTAATGGGGATGAGCAAGAAGCCTTTCCAGTACAATCAGGGATGAAGCAAGAATTCCCATTATTACATCTGTTATTTAATATTGTACTAAAAATATTAGCTACAGCAATGAGAGAAGAAAAAGAAATTAAAGGAATTAAATAAGCAACTAGGAAACAAAACCATCACTCTTTGCAGATGATATGATATTATACTTTTAAAAATCTTAAGAGAATCAACTGAAAAACTACTTAAAAGTAACAACGTTAGCAAAGTTTCAGGATACAAAATAAGCATACATAAATCAGTAGTATTTCTTTATATTGACAACAAATCACTGCAGTAAGATAGGAAAAGAAATTCCATTTAAAATATCTGTAGACAGTATCAAATAATAAGAATTTGACCCAAACTCTGAAACTATATGAACACAAAACACTTTTCATACAAATAAAGACAGATCTAAACAATGGGGAAAATATTCACTCTCATTGGTAGAATGAGCCAATATAATAAAAATGACAGTTCTACCTAATCTATTTACTCAGTGCAATACCAAACTAACACAAAGTATTTTATAGAACTGGAAAAAATAATAAAATTAATCTAAAAGAGCAAAAGCTTAAGGTTATCAAGGGAATCAATGAAAAATGATGTTAAAGGTGTTCTGGGACAGAGCCAAGATGGTGGCATAGAAGCAAGAAAACTCCATGAGCTCCCCTCATAATCACATCAAATACCTATAAAATATGATTTTAAACAAATTTGAGAGCTACAGAACCCACAAAGTGACAGTCACCAACCTGACTGAATAAAACAATACCTTAACTCAAATGACAAAAGAGGCCCAAAAAGCCAATGAGGAGAAAAAGGCCTTAAGAAGCCAAATTTGCCAGATGGAAAAGGAATTTCAAAAGCCCACTGAAGAGAATAATTCTTTCAAAATTAAATTGAAGCAAATGTAAGCTAAGGACTTTATGAGAAATCAAAATAATATTAAACAGATGCAAACAAATGCCAAAATAGAAGGCAATGCAAAATATCTAGTTGGAAAAACCATTGACCTGGAAAATAGATCCAAGAGAGATAATTTTAAAAATTATTGAACTACCTGAAAACCATTATCAAATAAAGAACCTAGAAATAATCCTTCAAGAAATTCTCAGGGAAAAGTGCCCTGATATTTTATAACTAGAGGGAAAAATAGAAATTGAAAGAATTCACTGATCACCTCTTGATAAAGATCCCAAATGGAAAACTCCTAGGAATATTATAGCCAGGTTCCAGAGCTCCCAGGTCCAGGAGAAAATATTGCAAGTGGTCAAGAAGAAACAATTTGAATATTGTGGAAACACAATCAGGATAACACAGGATCTAGCAGCTTCTAAATTAAGGGATCAAAGGACTTGGAATATGATATTCCAGAGGTCAAAGGAGCTAGGATTAACACCAAGAATTACCTACCCAGCAAAACTGAGTATCATGTTTTAGGGGAAAATACGGTTATTCAATGAAATAGAGGACTTTCAAGCATTCCTGATGAAAAAAACTAGAGTTGAATAGAAAATTTGACATTCAAACACAAGAAACAAGAGAAGTATGAGACAGTAAACAGGGAAAAGAAATCATAAGGAACTTATCAAAGTTAAACTATTTGCATTCCTACATGCAAAAACAATAATTGTAACTTATGAAACTCTTCTCAGTACGATGATAGTTGAAGGGAATGTAAATGTATATGTATGTATACATATATATATGTCTATATAGGAGGGTCTATGTGCATATGAATACGTGTGTGTGTGTATATGTGTACAGGTATACATAGACAGAGGTCACAGGCCATTTGAATAGGAAGGGATGATGTAAAAAAATAAAATTAAGAGCTGAGAGAGGAATATAATAAGAGGAGATAGGGAGAGACAGAATAGGGTAAATTATCTCATATAAAAGAAGCAAAGGAAAACTGTTACAATGGGGAGGAAGAACAGGAAGACAAAAGGGAATGGGTCAACGTTACTCATTGAATTTGGCTTAAGAGGGAATAATATACACACTAAGTTGGGTATCTTATCCTATGGGAAACTAGGGGGAAAGGAGATAAGAGGGGGGATGATAGATGGGAGAGAAGATTGGGTGGGGAGGGTAGTTAGAAGCACATACTTTTGAAAAGGGACAGGGTCAAAGTAGAAAATAGAACAAGTGGGGGATAGGATAGGATGGAGAGAAATATAGTCAGCCTATATTGAATTGCTTATCTTCCCAGTAAGGGTGGGTGATGAGGGAAGAAGGGAAAGCATCTGGAATTCAAAGTTTTTAAATCAAATGTTTTTTTTTTTTAATTAATTTATTAGTTTAGTTTCAGTTAACAAGATTCAATTCCACAGTTCCTTGATTTTCAAATTTCCTTTACTTCCCTCCCCCCTCCCCACACGACAGCATATAGTCCAGTATAGGATATGCAAATGCATTCATATTAGACATTATTCCAATTACAAAGGCTTATTGTACTAGGTGGGATGAAAGAGGGTAAGGAAGAAATAAAACCAAACAATGAAAAGAACAAGATCATTTAGTTTGCTTCCATCAGGATTCAGGCTCACTTCTTTCTAGTTATATCTCTGGATGGCTCATTTCTCACTTTCTTGAGTCTTTCGGGATTAACTTATATCACTGCATTGCTGAAAAGAGTCCAGTCTGTCTTAGTTGGTCATCACAGATATGGTATGTCTGTGATTGTATACAGATTTCTTCTGATTCTACTCTTCTCGCTCAGCATCAGTTTGTATAAGTCTCTCCAGGTAATTATGAAATCCGTCACCTCTTCATTTCTTATAGCAAAATAATATTCTATTACATTCATATACCACAACTTGTTTCCAATTGATGGGCACCCATTCAGTTTCCAATTCTTTGCAACCACAAAAAGGGCTGCTAAAAATATTTTTGTACATATGGGTCTTCCTCCCACTTCTATGATCTCTTTGGGATATAACCCTAGAAGTGGTATGGCTGGGCCAAAGGGTATGAAATTATTTATAAATCCTTTGGGCATAATTCCAGATTGCTCTCCAGAATGGTTGGATAAGTTCACAACTCCACCAGCAATGTATTAGTGTTCCAATTTGTCCACATCCTCTCCAGCATTTGTCACTTTCTTGTTTTGTCATCTTAGCCAATCTGACTGGAGGGATGTGGTATCTCAGAGTTGTTTTGATTTGCATTTATCTAATTAATAGTGATTTAGAGCATTTCTTCATATGCTTATAGATATCTTTAATTTTTGTCTCTGTAAACTTCCTGTTCATATCCTTTGACCATTTATCAATTGGGGAATGACTTGTATTCATATTGATTTGGCTCAATTCTCTATAAATTTTAGAAATGAGTCCTTTATCAGAGACACAAGTTGTAAAAATTCTTTCCCAATTTCCCACCTCCCTCTTGATCTTGGTTACATTGGCTTTGTTTGTACAGAAGCTTTTCAATTTAATGTAATCAAAATTATCCATTTTGCATTTATAATGCTCTCTAATTCTTGTTTGGTCCTAAAGTCTTCCCCTCTCCACAGATCTGTCAGGTAAACTATTCCTTGCTTTCCCAAATTGCTTACAGTATCATCCTTTACACCTAGATCATGCACCCATTTGGACTTGATTTTGGTATATGGTGTTAGATAATGGTCTATGTCCAGTTTCTGCCATACTGTATTCCAGTTTTCCCAGCAGTTTTTGTCAAATAGTGCATTCTTGTCCCAAAAACTGGGGTCTTTGGGTTTATCAAACAATAGATTGCTATATTCATTAACTGCTGGGTCTCCTGCACCTAATCTATTCCATTGATCCACTACTCTACACCTCTGCCAGTACCAAGCAGTTTTGATGACTGCTGCTTTATAATACAGATTAAGATCTGGCATAGCTAGTCCACCTTCCCTAGTGTTTCTTTTCATTAATTCCCTTGATATTCTAGACCGTTTGTTTTTCCAAATAAATTTTGTTATTATTTTGTCTAACTCTAGAAAGTATTTTTTTGGTAAATTGATTGGTATGGCACTAAATATATAGTTTAGTTTGGGTAAAATTGTCATTTTTATTATATTAACTTGACCCAGCCATGAGCAATTGATATTTTTCCAACTATTTAGATCTGCTTTTATTTGTGTGAGAAGTGTTTTGTAGTTGTGATCATATAGATTCTGGGTTTGTTTAGGCAAGTAGATTCCCAAATATTTTATAATGTCTACAGTGACTTTAAATGGGATTTCTCTTTCTATCTCTTGCTGTTGAGTTTCATTAGAGATGTACAAGAATGCTGAGGATTTATGTGGGTTTATTTTATATCCTGCAACTTTGCCAAATTTATTTATTGTCTCTAGTAGTTTTTTACTTGATTCTCTAGGATTCTCTAAGTATATCATCATATCATCTGCGAAGAGTGACAGCTTGGTCACTTCTTTACCTAATTTGATTCCTTTGATTTCTTTTTCTTCTCTAATTGCTACTGCTAGTGTTTCTAGTACCAGATTGAATAAAAGGGGTGATAGTGGACACCCTTGTTTCACTCCTGATCTTATTGGAAAGGCTTCTAGTTTATCCCCATTGCATATAATACTTGCTGATGGTTTTAAATAGATGCTATCAACTATTTTAAGGAAGGCTCCATTTATTCCTATACTTGCTAGTGTTTTTAATATGAATGGATGTTGTACTTTGTCAAAAGCCTTTTCTGCATCTATTGAAATGATCATGTGGTTTCTGCTAGTTTTATTTTTGATTTGCTCAATTATACTGATGGTTTTCCTAATATTAAACCATCCTTGCATTCCTGGAATGAATCCTACTTGATCAGAGCGTATTATTTTTGTGATAAGTTGTTGTAGTCTTTTGGCTAATATTTTATTTAGAATTTTTGCGTCTAAATTCATGAGGGAAATTCGTCTATAATTTTCTTTCTCTGTTTTATCTCTTCCTGATTTAGGTATCAGTACCATATTTGTGTCATAGAAAGAGTTTGGTAGGACTCCTTCTTCACTAATTTTCCCAAATAGTTTGTAGAGTATTGGAATCAATTGTTCTTTAAATGTTTGATAAAATTCACTAGTAAACCCATCTGGCCCTGGAGATTTTTTCCTAGGGAGTTCATTGATGGCTTGTTTGATTTCTTTTTCTGAGATGGGGTTATTTAGGTAATTCACTTCCTCTTCAGTTAATCTGGACAACTTGTGATTTTGTAAATATTCATCCATTTCACTAAGATTGTCATATTTATGTGCATACAATTGGGAAAAATAATTCCTCATTATTTTTTTGATATCCTTTTCATTGGAGGTAGATTCACCATTTTTATTTTTGATACTCATAATTTGGTTTTCTTCTTTTTTTTATCATATTGACTAAGGGTCTATCAATTTTGTTGATTTTTTCATAAAACCAGCTCTTAGTTTTATTTATTAATTCAATGGTTTTCTTAATTTCAATTTTATTAATCTCACCTTTGGTTTTCAGTATTTCTAACAGTACTAAATTGGGGATTTTCAATTTGTTCTTTTTCTAGCTTTTTCAATTGCATGTCCAATTCATTGACCTCCCTTCTCTCTGCTTTAATTAAGTATGCACTCAGGGATATAAAACTTCCCCTAGAACTGCCTTTAGTGCATCCCACAAATTTTGGTATATTGTCTCATTATTATCATTCTCTTAAATGAAATTATTGATTATTTCTATAATTTCTTGTTTGACCTACCAATTTTTTAGGATTAAATTGTTTAATTTCCAATTAGTTTTTAGTCTATCTTTCCATGGCCCTTTATTGAATATAGTTTTTATTGCATCATGATGTGAGAATGATGCGCTTACTATTTCTGCCTTTCTGCACTGGATTGTGAGGTTTTTATGCCCTAGTACATGGTCTATTTTTGAGTATGTACCATGCACTGCTGAGAAGAGAGTAAATTCCTTTTTATCCCCATTCAGTTTTCTCCAGAGATCCATCATATCTAATCTCTCTAAGATTCTATTCACCTCCTTAACTTCTTTCTTGTTTATTTTGAGGTTAGATTTATCGAGTTCAGAGAGGGGAAGATTAAGGTCCCCCACTAGTATAGTTTTTCTATCTATTTCTTCCTCTAATTCCTTTAACTTCTCCTCTAGGAATTTGGATGCTATACCACTTGGTGCATATATATTAAGTAGTGATATTGCTTCATTCTCAATGGTGCCTTTTAGTAGGATATAGTTTCCTTCCTTATCTCTTTTAATTAGATCTATTTTTGCTTTTGCTTTATCTGAGATAAGTATTGCTACCCCTGCTTTTTTTAATTTAGCTGAGGCATAATAAATTTTACTCTAACCTTTTACCTTTACCCAGTGGGTATCTCTTTGTTTCAAAGGGTTTCTTGTAGACAGCATATTGTGGGATTATAGTTCTTAATCCATTCTGCTATCTGCCTCTGTTTTATGGGAGAGTTCATCCCATTCACATTCAAAGTAATAATGACTATCTGTCTGTTCCCCTCCATCCTATTCCCTCCCCTGTTTATGTTTTTGTTTCTTCCTTCTCCCTTCCCCTCCTTGAAGTTTTCCCTCTTGACCACCCACTCCCTCAGTGTTCCCACCCAGTGATCCCTCTTCTTAACCTACCCTCTCCCCTTACTACTATTTCCCTCCCTTCTGATCCCCCCTTTAGTCTCCTCCTTTTCACCCCCCTTACCCTTCCACTATCTATAGGACACAATTTTTATATTTATCAGAGTAGATTACTCCCCATTTGATTCCAAAGCAATGAGAGTAAATTTCAAACAGTGCTCCTCTCCCTCCATCCTTTTCCTCTATTTAATGAATTTATGTGTCTATTCACATTAAAATCTTAAACTTACTGATTTAAGTTGATCCCTCTTTGAACCGAAACCAGTGAGAATAGTGTTTAAATGATATTTCTCTCCCTCTTTCTTTCCCCTCTTCTATAGTGTGCTTTAATGCCTCTTCGGATGGCATATTTTACCTTTTCCTATCTAATCCTTTCCTTTTTCCCATTACAGTCTCTTTGATCCCCTTAATAGTTTTTTTTTTTTTTTTTAGACATCAGGTTAGTGCATTCATACCCACACCCTCTATCTAAGTATAACCCTTTTGAAGGTCATGATAATCATAAAGATTTTGAATATTGACAGTTATCAACTCCACATATAGGGATGTGAACATTTTGCTCTTGTTGCATCCCAAGTAATGAGAGTGTGTTTGTGGGTGTGGGTGTGTGCACTTATGTATGTGTGAGTCTGTGTTTCTCTTGTTTACCTTTTTATGTTTTTCTTGAGTCTTGTAATTGGAGATCAGATTTGCCATTGAGCTCTGGCTTTTTCATCAGGAACATATGGAAGTCCCTTATTTCATTAAACGACCATCTCCTTGCCTGGAAGATTATGCTCAGTTTTGCCAGGTAGTTAATCCTTGGTTGTAGTCCTAGCTCTCTTGCCCTACGAAATATCAAATTCCAGTCCCTCTGCTCTTTTAATGTAGAAGCTGCTAGGTCCTGTGTGATCCTAACTGTAGTTCCTCAATATTTGAATTGTTTCTTTTTGGCTGCTTGTAGAATTTTTTCTTTAATCTTGTAATTCTGGAATTTGGCTACTATATTTCTTGGAGTTTTCAGTTTGGGATCTCTCTCAGGAGGAGTCTGGTGAATTCTGTCAATAGCTATTTTATCTTCTGATTCCAGGACCTCAGGACAGTTTTCTTTGACAATCTCTTGGAGGATGTTGTCTAGGCTGCTTTTTTCATCATGGTTTCTGGTAGACCAATAATTCTTAGGTTGTCTCTCCTGGATCTGTTCTTTAGGTCAGTTATTTTTCCAGTGAGATATTTTACATTTTCTTGCAATTTTTCGATCGTCTTGTTTTGTTTGATTGACTCTTGCTGTATCATAGAATTCTGAGCTTCAGTTTGATTGTTTCTAATTTTTATCAAATTATGGTCTTCAGTTATTTTTTGAAGTTCCTTTTTTAGGGAGGTATTTTCTCCAATTACTTCACTGAGACATTTTTCCAAGTTGGTCACTGCCTCCTTGATTTGGTCTTTAAAATTTTTCTTAAGCTCCTCCAGGAATGCTATTTGGGCTTGAGACCAGATCATGTTTCCTTCTGTGGTCTCAGGTGTGGGTAGAGAGTCTATATTGTCCTGTGTATTTTGTTGTTCTTGCCCTGCATAGTATGCTGGAATAGACTTTCTTGCCTTCCCTTTCTCCTTCTCAGCTTCTTTTTTTTCCCATTGTGACTTCCTGTTTCTTAGTTTCTCAGGCTATGAGTTTAGGGCCTGATCCTTGACTTTGAATACCTCTAGGTGGCTAGTTTATGGCTAAGTCAGGGAAGTCAATGAGGGATGTAGATGCATAGGTGTGGGTGCCTCTGACCACTTCAGATTTTTGCCTCTATACCCCTGGGCTATAAGTAGGCTTTTGTTGGTGAGGTGAGGTGGGGCTTGTTGGGACCCCACCCTCTCTTCTCTTCAGACTCCTGGCTGTCTCAGCTACACCCCTTCTTGGAGACTCTCAAGCCTGGGGCTATTTCCATTAACTTGGGATTTCAATCTGGGTGGGAGACTTATCTTTGGGTTTTCTGCTTCTTGAAGGAGGGATGGGAGGATCAGAGCAGCTAGAATTTACTTTGCCATTCCAGCCCCTGTATTATACAGGCAGGCAGTTTCTAAACTTCCAGGCTGGGGTCTGAATGCAGCCAGAGAAGCTGCTCTTTCCACTGAGGGCCCAACTCTCCTACCTTGCTCCAATGACCCTACCCCTCAGAGAGATGACTGTGATTCGTCCTTGGTAAGTCTGCAGGGTGGGGCTTTTGCTCTCTCTGGTGTAGTCTGCTTGTCTGCTCTTAGGTTTGGGCTGTGCGGACCCCATGAGCTCTGCGCTCGACCAGTCTGGACACACTGGGCAACCTCCTGGGCTGGACTCTGCCACACTTCGTCTTCCAGTGGCCTCCGTCACTCTGGATTCCGCTCAGATTCACCCTTTGAGCCTTAATGACCGAGGAGCTCAGCGAGGTTACTGCTTCCTTTCCGCCATCTTGGCTCCTCCCCCAGGAAACTCAATCAAATGTTTTTTTAAAAAATATTATTATTGTTATTTTTTACATGCAATTTGGAAATAAGATATACAGGCACTGGGGTATGGAGATCCATCTTGCCCTACTGGAAAGTCAGAGGGGGTTTGGGGGAGGATATAGGAGAGAGCAGATTGGAGTAGGGGGTATTCAATGGGATCGCTCTTTTGGGGTGGTGGGTAGAGGAAATACAGGGATAAAATTTGTAACTCAAAATCTTGTGGAAATGAATGTTGTAAACTAAAAATAAAAATAAAATTTAAAAATAATAATAATAATAATGTGAAAGAAGGCAATCTGGCCCTACCAGATCTCAAGATGTATTATAAAGTGGTAGTTATCAAAACAATCTGGTACTGGCTAAGAAATAGAGTAGTGGATCATTGGAATAGATTAGGAACAAACTATGATAAATGACCATAGTAATCTAATAAAAGATAAACCCACAAATCCAAGCTTTTGAAACAAATCCTCATTTGACAAAATCTTCTGGGAAAACTAGAAAACAGTAGAGTAGAAACTACATTCATGCTGTATACCAAGATAAGGTCAAAATGGGTACATGATTTACTTGTAAAAGATAATATCATAAGCAAATTAAGAGAGCATAGAATAGTTTATCTGTCACATTTATGGATATGGAAAGAATTTAGGACCAAAGAACATATAGAAAGTATTACAAAATGTGGAATAGGTCATTTTGATTACATAAAATTAGAAAGTTTTTGCACAAAGAAAAACAATACCACCAAAATTATAAGGAAAACAGAAATCTGGGAAAATTTTTGCAACAAACATCTCTGTATAGAGAAGTGTGTCAAATTTATAAAAATACAAGTGATACCCCAACTGATAAATTTTTAAGAGATAGGAAAATGCTTGAAATAATTGTTGATCAGAGAAATGCAAATTAAAACATCTCTGAGGTACCACCTCACACCAATAAGATTGACTAATATGATAGAATAGGAAAATTTTGGATATTGGAGGGGATGTGGGAAAACTGAGACAATAATGCATAGGTGGTGGAGTTGTGGGCTGATCCAACCCATTCTGGGAAAGCAATTTGAAACTGTGCTTGAGGGTCTATAACTGTGCCTACCCTTTGATCCAGCAGTCACTGCTAGGTCTATATCCCAAAGACGTCCAAAAAAAGTGGAAAATGACCTGATTGTACAAAAAAGTATTTATAGCAGCTCTTTTTGGTGGTGACTAAGAATTAGAAATCAAAGGAATGGGGGCGGCTAGGTGGCGCAGTGAGTAGAGCGCTGGCCCTGGAGTCAGAAGGACCTGAGTTCGGATCCGGCCTCAGACACTTAAGGTACACACAAAATAAAAACCTAGCTGTGTGACCTTGGGCAAGTTACTTAACCCCAATTGCCCTCCAAAAAAAAAAAGAAAAAGAAAAAGAAAAAGCAATCAAAGGAATGCCCATAAGTTGGGAAATGGCTAAATAAGCTGTGGCATATGATTGTAATGGAATACTGTTGTACTATAAGATGACAAGCAGGATGCTTTCAGAAAAACCTGTAAAGACTTACATGAACATAGTGGAACAAACAAAACCAGGAAAACATTATATACAGTAACAGCAGCATTATTCTATGAAGAATTGTGAAGGACTTAGCTATTCTCAGCAATCCAATGATCCAAGACAATCCCAAAGGACTAATGATGAAGTATAATATCCTTTCTCAGAAAAAAGAACTGATATTGATTGAATATAGACTGAAACATGCAATTTTTTACTTTATTTTTTTCTTTTATTCAAGTCTTCTTATACAAAATGACTAATATGGAAATGTTTTACACAAAAAAATTAAAAATAAACAGATCAACATTATAAGAAACAAGAGAATGAATTTGTGGAGGAAAAAAGGGAAATGATATTATTTTCAAAACTATGTAAAATACACACTCTTGATCAAACTATATAATAAAAAAGAGATTCCTTTACCACAGAAAGATATTTTATACATGCTTTCACTCAACATTTATTAAGTGTATCAACTTCCAACTAAATTTATCTTAAAAGGTAATTTAAGAGCGTCTTTGATGGCATTTGTTTCTGTCATCAAAATTATTATGACTGTCTAAAGGGCCCAGTAAGTATGATCAATAAGTATAAATATGTCCTGAACTTCTTTCATTTGTAATGTCTGGGAAATTGTATGTCCTTTCCACCATCACTTTTTCCTTCCCTAGGTAGTTATTTGGCTTAGTGGGATACTCTAATTTTCAACAAAGTTTCCAGTGTCACTAAAATTTGAATGCTCAAAATGGGAAAGAAGAGGCTAGCTCCATTAAAGTATGTTTTCTTCTATCCCAAAGGGTTCCCAAGATATCTATAAGACCAAGTGAGAGAACTGTCCCTCCTGCATTGTTAGTCTTTGGTTGTTTTTGTTTTGTTGTGTTTGCTGTACCTTGTTACTTTATTAGTAGCTTATTTATATCAGTAGGGTTACTCCATAGAAAACACTTTATGGAACAACTTTTAATAAAGCATTGGAAATTTGTAAAAAATGATTTATCTCTTTTTAAAAAAGAGAAAGTTTAAAGTAGTTGCATTTACTTGGAGAATTGACTGAGAAAGAGGGAAACACTTCCATTTTTAAAATAGAAAATTGTCTTATCCTGACTCCTAGTAAGTACTCAATACTAGTTAATTACCTGGCTTCTTAAGAGATCAGCATTCTGTGTAAGCACAGTGTTGAATGCTTGTGATGACCAATAGGACAACCCCAGAAGGACATTATAAACATGTGACAATGGGGCATTGAATTCCTCAGAATAGAATGAAAGAATACAATTGAATAGAAACTCTTGGAAGGCAGGTAATATTTACTTCTTTTTTTTTTTTTAATATTCCCTTGCATCCAGCACAGTAAGTGGCACACTGCTTAAAAAATGCTTATTATGGATGAATGAATGGATGGATGGATAGATAGATGGATGGATGGATGACTAATTGGATGACTGGCTGGTTGGAAAAACAAACTAAATTATGCACCCACCCTGAATAAAAACACAAATGAATGAAAAGCTGAACTCATTAAATTCACATTTGAGTTGTTGCTTTTACTTAATATAGGAAAATTGTAAACATGTTCTAAACCAGATCTGTCTCATCTTTTGTTTAAGCTGGTATCATTTGCCTGAAGTGTACTTTTCTACAGTAATTTTCAGCCCTTCTTGGCATGGCTTATGGTAGCTAGAAATAGTTTATTGTGTTCCATAGCTGACATTTCAGAGAAAAGGGGGCTTACAATTAACTGTACCTGATCCTTCAGTGGTATTCATTAGATAGAAAAAATCCCTTGCTCTCAATTTATCTTTCTAGAAGGTTATGTTTGGTTTATGCTTGTAAGACTATATGATCATAATATCAGAAAGAAGATTAGTATTTTTCATTTTCAACCAAATGACAATGCTGTTATATGAAGAAGCACATGATTCAATAGCTAAAGATAATAGGACCATATTACACTACTGGTAGAGCTGTAAATTGGTGCAATCATTTTGGAAGCAACATGGCATTATATAATAAGAGCTAAAAAACTGTTCATATACTTTGACCCAGTGATCCCACTATTAGAACTAGACCCCAAGTATATTAATGACAAGGAAAAAAGAATGCACCTGCACAAAAATATTCCTGGTAGAATTATTCATAATAGAAAAAGCCTATAAACAACCCATAGGTCAAGCAATTGTGTAATGACTGAGCAAATTATGGTATTTGCATACCATAGACTATCCCTATTCTAAAAGAAATAGCAAATTTGAGGAATAGCAAGAAATCAGAGTGACATACATGAAGTCATATAAGGGAAAGCAATCAGAATTGAAAGAAGTTTTGTACAACTACAGAAATAAGAATAATTTAACAGCAACACATTATTATTAAATCAAATTCATAAAAATACAGTGAAGGGGAAAATAGAAATATGATACTGAAACAAGCAAGATATTTTGATTTTGTTACTATCTTGTAAAATTAATATACACCTAATGAACACATACATACTGAAGGGTAGAGGTTTATGGTTTCATTTACAATATGTATTTTGCTTCAGTTTATGGATTTGAATGTTTATTTTGATAGTTAATAAGTTTAAAAAACACGAAGATAATAAGATAAAAGGCTTTTATGACTAGAAGAGATCTTAGCCATTACATAGTCAAATTCCTTTTCACAGTTAGGGAAACTGAGGTAAAGAGAAGAAATGACTTGCTTAAGATCATATGAATAAGTGGCAGAGTTGAGACTAAAACCCAATTTTTCTGATTTCTAATCCAGTCTTATTTCCACTACCCCATGCTGCCTCTAAATTCAGGCTTTCCAAAAACATGTAAAATTTTAAAATTACATCCATCTTCTTAACACCTACGCAGTACTCTCTGGAACACCTATTTACACATGAAGGTTTGCCAATGTAACCACAGGAAAAAAAATGATTAAATAAATCCTCACACCAACTTCTGGTGGCAAAGAGAGGCAATGTCTTATACTTCTCTCTACTCAATATTTTAGTTTGTCAGAGAATTTAGACACATTTCTGTGCATTCACATGTGTTATTATTTTATTTCTCCTTTTACATGTTCTCTTGGTAAACTATAGCAGTAACAAGTGAGCCATTTAAAAGAAATAGCAAAGAGGATTGTCATGTTTTGTCACTCACTGATTTGGAAATAGTAATCTACCAACTCTCCCTGTTGTTTACTATAGCTAGTGATAGTTGCAAAATTGTCTATGCCCATAAATTTTGAATTAGAATTGTCAAAGTGGGATTAGCCATTCCTTACTTTACAACCTAAGCATTCAGTTGCAAATTAAAACTCTTGAAAAGAAAAGAAAAAGGGTTTTCATACCTTGCTTTGAAATTCGGTGCAAATTTAATGTCTTGCTTAAGGATAATATTTCTGAGCTTTGGTTTCCACATCTATAAAATGGAGATCGTAATACCTTCCACTGTCTACTTAAAAGCAATGTTGTGAGAGGACTTTTACATGTTAAAGCACTATGTGTATGTATATATATATGTGTGTGTGTGTGTATGTGTGTGTGTGTGTGTGTGTGTGTATGTATGCATGCTTCTATCTCTCTGTATACATGTGGTCTATTGTTGCTATTATTAGTAGTAATCATTATTATAATTATTGGTATTGTTAGAAGTATAACTTTGTTGTCATATTCTTAATCTGCTTTCTATCCTAGCTGTTCTCTGAGACTGCTCTCCCTAAAGTCATTAATGACCTCCTTTACAGGAGCCTTTTAAAACATTTCATTGTTCTATGCACTTTTCAACACTTTTGGCCATTCTCCCCTTTCTCCTTCCTCCTGCTTTCTCCTTCCTTGGATTCTTCTCCACCACACTCTCACTTTTCTGGTTAGTTCTTTTCTAAATAGGCTTCTTGTTTCGTTAAAATTAAATTTTCATTAAAATCTCTTCTTGCCCCTAAACTTAGGTGAACCCAAAGCTACTGTCTATCTAGCTTCAGTGCTGTATCTATAAATGTAAAAATTTATAAAAGAAAAAGAAAAGAGAGAAAACTCAGTGCATTTAACTAATTAGCACATTGAAAATCTATAGGCAATATTCTATACTTGTGGAACAATGAGTGAGGCCCCTAAAGTGAACCTGACCCCTTGTTTCAGGGGCTTGGCTTTTACTAGTTACATTAGTCTGTGGAAATCTTTTTGGAACCTATCTCTGTGGTTCACTCTTCCTCCTACTTTCGTGTCATCTACAAATCTGATACATGTTCCATCTGTAACTTCTTCCAAGTAACTGATAAAATTCAGAACAGAACATGGGAGATTCCTAGAACTTTACTCAAGATGACCCCTCGGGCTGATAATAATTAATAATCAATAAGAATAATAATGATGAAGGCTCTTACAGAGAGAGACCTTTTAAGGTTTGCAAAGTGCTTCACAGATATCTTACTTTGTCCTTATGACAACCTGGTGAGGTAGGTGTTATGATGGCCTTTATTTTTATAGATGAGGAAGCTAAGGCAAATAGCAGATAAGTGATTTGTCCAAGATCCCACAGCTAGGAAGTATCTTGGGCCACATCTTAGTGATTTCAGTCATCACCTCTATGTGGGTGATTCTCTAACCTTTTCCTGTAGTCTCTACTCTATACTCCACTCCCACATTTTCAATTGCCTAATAGACATCTTCCCATGAGGTATCCTGACTTCCTTTCAAATTCAGCCTATAAAAAATTGGATTCATTTCTCTCTCTCATGGAATTTTGTACTTATCTATTTTTAATGATAAAACCATTCACCTAGTCATCCAGACTCAAAACCTTTTTCATCTCTGGGTCTTCCCTCTCCTTTACCTCCATTTTTTAGTCACAGACTCACAACCCAAGATCACATGATATTGACTTAAAGCTTGAAGGGACCTTAGGGGCCATGGAATCCAATTGCCTCATTTTACAGATGAGAAAATTAAGTCCCTTTGAAGTGACATAACTTGTCCACCAGCACATAAGTAGTAGAGGCAGATAGATGGCTCAATAAATAAAGCACTGAACCTGGAGTCAGGAAGTTGTTCTTTGTTTTTCAGTCATGTCTGACTCTTCATGACCTCATTTGGGGTTTTCTTGGCAAAGTTACTGGAGGGAAGAAAGGAAGGAGAGAGAGAGAAATACAGAGACAGAGAGCAACAAGGAAAGGGAAGGAAGGAGAGAGGGAAGGAAGGAAGGAAAGGAAAGGAAGAGGAAAGAAGGAAGGAAGGAAAGAAAGAAGGGAGGAAGGAAAAGGGCGGGAAGGAGGAGTGAAGGAAGGAAGGAAGAAAGGAAGGAGGGAAGGAAGGAATGAGAAGGAAAGGAAGGAAGGAGGAAAGGAAGGAGGGAAGAAAAAGTAAGTTGCTTTTATTGAGAAAGATGGAATAACAGAACTGGAAGGAATCTTGGATATCACCTAAACATTTAAATTTTTAGATAAGGAAACTGAGCACTAGCTATAGATAAAAGATAGACATAGAAATGAGAGTGATAGACATAGAGACAGAGACACATGGATATAGATAGAATATTGGTAGGGAAGAGAGAGAGAGAGAGAGAGAGAGAGAGAGAGAGAGAGAGAGGAGAGAGAGGGGGGGGGAGAGAGAGAGCTTTTGGCTTTATACTCTTGTCTAAGATAATTCTTTCAGGTTTTTTTTGGTCTTGTTTCCAAGGAAAGTGGCATATCCCCTTAGCACTTTAAATTTGTGTGTATGTGTAATGACAATGTCAAAAGTATGCATCTCAAGGTCCTTAGAAGAAATATGGTATATGCATATATGCACAGATACATATATAAAAGTAAATCTAAGTATTTCTCTGAAGCAATCTAATAACGAACTTGAGTTATTCAGGTAGACTTGTGACTATCTAGTTGTATATGCACTCTCTTCTTAGATTTCTAAGTTCCTAGGGGTAATTTTAGATTCACTAAACTAGATGTTTTTATTATCTAGAATCAAAACACAGATATCAGTTTGAACAACAGGCTGTACACATGAATTTTTATATAACTCTTTTCCATCTTACCAAGAAAATTATGAACCCAACTGTAACACCTGAAGGTTATTGTTATTAAAATTTATCATATTATCATAAGCCAATTTTCTTAGTCGGTGGCGATCTTTTTAACATTTTTAAATCAATCTTCCAAAGTGATATGAGCTAAAACATGAGAGGGTTGGACAAAGATGATCTCTTTTTTGTTTTTCTTAACTCTAAATCCTTTAGTCAGATCAAAATTATGTAATGTTTGAAAGTTTACAAAGTATTTTCTGTAAAATAATGAGATAGATAGGACAAAAACTTTCATTCCTAATTCAAGGAAGAGAAAATCCAATTCTAGTTGTAGAAATTTGGTGCTCACCATATAACTTATTGAGCTATGTCTCTCATTTATATTGAGTTATGTCTCTTAACTTCAAGTCTAATAGTCTGTACACCAAATCACAGTGCTTCTCAAAACCCATCCTTACCAGAAGAGTACTTTATAAAAAACAAAGGTTGGGGGGAGGGGCGGATAGGTGGCGCAGTGAGTAAGAGTGCCAGCCCCAGAGTCGAGAGGACCCGGGATTGGTTCTGACCTCAGACTTAGCACCCACACAGAAATGACTGTCCATGTAACCTTGAGCAAGTTACTTAACCCCAGTTGCTTAAAAAAATAAAAAAGAAAGAAAAGGGGGGGAGAGAAATGTGCACATTTGATATTCATATTATTTATGCCTTGATATAAATCTTATAAAATTGTTAAATAGTACAGATCCAATGCTCTCCTATGGCATCATTGTATTACTTTTGAAGATAGACTTGAAAAATAGCAAATGGACATTTAGTACTGACCTTTAAGCTCAACAAGTTCATAAATCATTTTTATGACTATGATTAAAGACCTCCTCAGGTAACATATGTATCATATTGTGTAAATAATTCTGAATTCTCACAGACAACATCAATGGAAAAAAGCTCTTTGCAGGTCTATCAGAGGTTTGAGTATAATACCAGTGACATTATATCTGTCATCTGAGGACAGGACTGACTAATTTTATGAATACTTATCAACAATTTTACCATAATATGATAAATGTTTTTGCCTTAGCTATGAATTAAGTTGCTTTGGTAAACTGATATAGTTTATCAAAGCAACAAGTTAAAGGAGAAATAATAAATATCATTAGTGTGCATATCCTCAGTCATGTGAAGAGGTTGCTATCTGTTTCAGTGGAGGACCTACCTACTTTGATGAATTCATAAGTCCTGAAATTTATTTGTCTTTTCTTGGATCTTTTATACCATCCTTTTTGGATCTCTCTTATGAACTCTTGTAGTAGTACAGCACACATCTATTTTGGTAACTTTTTTTTGCACTGAATTGACTGTTCAAAATGTGTTTCTTTCTGTTACCAAGCACACCCTTCCTCTATAAGAATCTCCTTTTGTTAGAAACTTCTATCTTGCACATAGCCTTGCAAATTGGTATCTCTATGCCTGTGACATGAGAGGTGGG
Organism: Gymnobelideus leadbeateri; assembly: GCA_011680675.1. Lineage (NCBI taxonomy): Eukaryota > Metazoa > Chordata > Mammalia > Diprotodontia > Petauridae > Gymnobelideus > Gymnobelideus leadbeateri. The sequence goes on along the minus strand of WOXC01009628.1, from coordinate 66,970 downwards.
GAAGCAACCAGCTATGTGTTTATATGTCTTCTCCTCCTCCCCTTTCTTATGAAATCTATTGATTACTCAAGCCTCTTTGGAATACTCAAACTTTCAAATACATAGAGTGACCACAGACCTAGGAGTACCAGACCTTGTACGTGGAATTTATGTGTGGTGAGAACTTATTGTTATGATTATCCCAAGGCAAAATGGTAACCTCTTGGATCATGGCTTCCATAGCCTACATGTCATTGATTCTGAAATTCTGGTAAAATCTATGACTTAGTCTCTTCTGTGTTTCATTTTCAACATTTCATTTTGGAGCTACAAAGTATTGCCCCAGTTTGGAGCACTGATGTTATCTTAGTGTTCATCCTTTGTTTCCTCTTTTCCCTTCCTTGTTTCCCATGGCCCTTCCTTCTTCTCAACTATAATTTTGCTCTAATTGCATCTGTGAAAGTAATATTGTTTTGAGTGTATAATGAGTTATGTGAGTCCTCTTGTGAAGTCCACATTAAGTCACCTAAGCACTGAAAAACTCCTGAAACATAATAAAAAAAAACCAAGAATTATTCATTGCCGTTTAACTTTTACTCAGTTTTCTCATCTATAAATTGGCCTACAGAAGGAAATGGCAATCAAATCTAGTATCTTTGCCCAAAAAAATAGGCACAAAATGGTATCAGAGTCAGACTCAATGGAAAAATGACTGAATAACATAGTCCAGGCAGAAACTAGGAGTCAAAAATAAAAAAAGAATCCTTGCCCTCAAGGAGATTGCATTCAGATTTAGAAGGCAAATATATATGTATATATATATGTGTGTGTATATATATATACATATAATTTATTTGTCTACAAAATATATGCAAGATAGATGCAAAGTGATAAAGTGATTGGGGAAGGGAGAGGATAGGAAAAGGCTTTTTGTAGAAAGCAGTGTTTGAGCTGAACCCTGAGTGAAACTAGGAATTTGAAGTGATACATATGAGAAAGAAGTACATTCCAGATATGGGAGAAATGCAGTATAAAAGCCTAGACATGGGAAATAGAATACATTGTGTGAAGAACAGTTGAAAGGCAGTTTGGCCTGATATAATCTATTATAAATTTTATTATAGTTATTTGGGAATTTGTTTTATCCCCACTGCTAGCTTATGAGCATCATGAATGCAAGGGCAAAGTCTTGTTTCATCATTATATTTTCAGCATCTAGCACAGTGCACATAACAGGCAATTTTTAAAAAGAGATTTGTTGAAATGAATTTATTTAAATAATTATTTAAAACATTATTAATATGATATACTTGAGGGGTAAAAGTAAAATTGATTTTCCAAGCATGATTAAGTAATTTAAATATTTGCGTGAAGTCAATCACATTGGATCATGCCGACAGTATATATTTGCATAGTCTGTGTTTTTTTTTCATCCCCGAAAATGGAAACTGTCAGGGAAGTCAACATTAACATCGACTACTTCTGAGAGCATTTGCAGTAGATTGATTGTTTAGAAAAGCAAGTGTGCTATGTTGTTTGCTCTGTGTTCTTCATATTGTCACCCCAAGGTTGCTGTCAGGGTCCTTGGAATGCATGATGAAAATCATTTTCCAAAAATGGAGACTCTTTCGTGTTGTTAATACTCTAATCATTTGAAACTCAGAACAGTTCTTCAGACATCTGACGTGCTTGGACCTTTTATCCTTGTAAAAAAACCAAGTTTAGGCAGCAATCCCCTTATTTTTTTTATCTTTTTAAATAATTGTAATTTGGGGTGGGGTGGGGGAAAAGGTAGGATTCATGAGGTCTGGAAATTGTTGAAAATGTAGTACTTTTTGTTTGTTTCTGTTCACTTTTTAATTTCAAGTACCTTGACTTTAATTATGTATATTTGTCTTTAAGTTTATTCTTCATGCAAAATTAGGGGATCATTGTTAGATATCTCTTTCTGATGCTTTTAGCTTATGTGAGTTTGAGAAAGTCACATAACCTCTCTGGGCTTTAGTTTCCTTAATTACAAAATGAAGGAGCTGGACTACATTGCTTCCATTTCCCTTATTTCATATCGTGCATATACCATATTTGTGGTATATTTATTTGTTTTCTGGATGTACAATTTCATTAGTATAGAAAGATACAAGTGAGGAATTTTCTTTACTATTACAATTGAGCACCTTTTCTGCAATGTATAATCTTAGAGAATTGCCTGGAGTATGGAGAGATTATGTAACATTCATTGATGCACAGTTAGTAGGTACCATTGTCAGGACTGAGATCCAGGTCTTCTAACTTGAGGCCAGTTCTCTCTCCATTATAACAGACTGCCTTTCATATACTTAGAGGTCAGATAGTACATTTAAGAGTAGGCTAGAGTTGTAACCATTCAAATTACTTACGTGTACTAGCTTAATTTACCAGACCCTTGTCAGTTCCCCTAACACTTGTACAATAGGATTTAAAAAGTAACACATGGAAATTTAACACCAACCTCCTAGAACTACAAAAGTTATTTTACGGTATACATTAAAATCAATAAAGTCCTGCCCTGGGGCATTATCATGGAAGGGGGGAAGTGGAACTTGGGTTGGGGAAGGATATATGAAGTTGAAGTATAAAGTCTGTTAGCTTTTTTCAAGCTAGAAAAGCTTTAATATAGTCTCAAAGGCAGGCTATGTCAGTCATCAAAGGACTAGCCTACCTCATTTGAAAGAAGCTCCTTTCCCAGTTGACCATGAGGTGATGAATGCTTTGGTCACAGCAACTCATGGACATCATCTTTTAAGCTGGAATGCTCGTGATCTAAAACTGGTGGACAGATGACCTGCATTGACAAAATGATTGATTCTGGAGGTATTTTTATATGGACAGTAACCAGGAAAAAGTTCAGCCTCCCCAAAATAAATCATTTCTTAGATGTATTCCTTTAGTGTGCACAGTGCATGTAAGCAAGTATTTAAACATGAGCAAAATTTAAATGACAAGTGCCAACATTGAAGTCCTTTTCCAATACCATCTTATGATATGGACATGACCAAAGACTAAGCCAGTAGAACACAGACTCTTATGACTTTTGAAAGTTCGAATGGCTTTGAGTACATACCTGGCAAAAAACAAAGAAACAAAAAAATATTGGGTTATCTGTCATCTGAAGCCTGAATAAGTCTAGAGAGTCTCATTGCCAGATTAGCTATAGGGTTATGATTTTTTTTCAGTCACAAAAGCTCTTATGGAGTATTTTTTTTTCATAAAAGGATTGTAATGTGTCCAGCTGTAGAAGGTATCCACACAGATGAAATCACAGAAGCTGAGCAACAGGAACTCAAGGGCTATCTCAAGGAAATGTGATGCAGTGGACTAGGGTTCAAACCTTGTGTTAATTTATTATTACCAGTGTGACCATAGGCAAATTTATTAATCTTTCTGGGCCTTAGTTTTCTCATCTATAGAAATGAAAGGGTCTGACTAGATGACCGTCATTCTATGGCTATGCGATTCAACCCATACTTGAAAATGAATATGAATTATAATATTCTGGACAAGTATTCATTAAGCCTTTGCTAGAAGAATTCTAAAGAAGGACTACCTTTTGAGCCAACTCATTTGACTTTGGAATAGCTTTAATTGTTAGGAAGCTTTTTACTACTATCTAGCCTCAACTTTCTTCTTTGTAATTTTCTCAATTTTTTTCTGTTTCTGCACTCTAGGGTCCAGTGAAACAAGGTTAGTCCCTCTTCCATGTGATAGCTATTCAAATACTAGAAAGCTGATTTTTAGCACCTCTGAGTCTTGTCTTCTTTAAACTAAACATCCCCAGTTCCTTTAATATATGACAGGGATTCTTTTCTTTTATCATGATATTTACCCCTCTTTTGGTGGGGGTGGAGAAACTCCATAATATTCTGCAAGAATCTACCATATCAAAATTCCCATCTCTGGACATTTTAATGCCACATTGAAAATGATTTCCTCGGGGGCGGCTAGGTGGCACAGTGAATAGAGCACCGGCTCTGGAGTCAGGAAAACCGGAGTTCAAATCTGGCCTCAGACACTTAACACAAAAACCTAGCCAAATGACCTTGGGCAAGTCACTTAACTCCAATTGCCCTCCCAAAAAAAGGCAAAAAAAGAAAATGATTTCCTCTTTTTTTTTTCCTCTTCCTCTCCCATTAGAATTTATATGTGCTATAATGGAAAGATGAGTTTTATCAAGCTAAAGAGGCTTTACATGTTTACCCAAAGACAAACTATCTATTATACTCAGACAATTTGGATTCAAATCCCAGCCCTGCTACAATTTTGGATAAGTTACTAAATTTTTGTGGACCTCAGTTTTCCCGTGTATAACATGAGAGTGTTGGAGAAAAATAACCTCTTTTTTTGTTTTGTTTTTCTTAACTCTAAATCCTTTAGTCAGATCAAAATTATGTAATGTTTGAAAGTTTACTATTTTCTGTAAAATAATGAGATAAATAGTTCAAAATTTTTAATTCCTAATTCGAAGAAGAGAAACTCAAAACTTATAGTTGTAGAAATTTGGTGCTCACCACATAACTTTTTGAGCTATGTCTCTTAACTTCAAGTCCAACAGTGTGTATGCTACATTACAGTGCTTCTCAAGACCCATCCTTACCAGAAGAGCACTTTATAAAAAAGAAAGGGTGGGGGAATGGAGAGAAACAGACACAGAGACACAGAGAGAGATGTTTTAATGATGTCTTGGTTTTTTATTCAGACATTTCTAGATATAACCTTCCCAGTCCTCAGAATCAAATCTAAACATTTAACAAAGAAAAATAGTTAATCAAAACCAATGGATGTAGCCATTGCAGTTGTATGAAAAACCTTGTGCCTGCTCTCACTCCATTTCTTCCAAGAGTAGGGAAGTATATTTCATAATCTATTCTCTGGACTAATACCACTTTATCAGTTCCACAAAATCTGGCTCCTTTTTGTGCTATTTTTAGTAATTGTGTATGTTCTTTTGGTTCTGTTAATTTCACATTGCCTCATAGTTAATAGTTAATAAATATTTATTAAACACCTACTCTGTGCCAGACTCTGTGCTAAGTATCAATTCACATGAATCTTTCCATGATTTTCTGTTACTTATATTAATAATTCCTTATTACACAGTAGTACCATAGTCGTTCACTAGTGTTTGTTTATTCAGCTATTCTTCATATTGCTGCCTGCCTCCTTTGTTTCCAGTTTTTTTTGTGATTCCTCAAAAGTATTTCTATGAATATTTTCATATATATTGGACTTTATTTTATTTTATTCAAAACTCCATGGGCCATATATTCTATGAAGAAGAGCAATTTCTAAACTATTCTCTTATATTGCCACTTGTTTTTCTCTCATTTAATTCTAATGAATCAAGATTCATGATGGAGTGGAGAGCCCTAGATTCTTGAAGATGATTCAGAAGCAGAACATACTGTGTAATTCTGTCATGTAGGAAAGATGGTGAGTAAGCTTCTAAATGTAGATATGATATTTAAAAACCAGCCTAGTTAAGTACAGAGAAACCCATTACTTCTCTATATCAAGGGTGGGGAACCTGCCACATGTGACCCTCTAGGTCCCCAAGTGCCAGCCCTTGACTGAATCCAAACTTCATGGAACAAATCCCCTGAATACTAGGGTTTGTTCTGTAAAACTGCATCCAAGGACCTATAAGGCCATATGTGGCCTCAAGTTCACAGGTTCCCCACTCCTGCACTAGATGATGAATTCCTTGACAGTGACAGTCCCTGAAACAAAAAAGAATATAAAATACCATTTAGTTCTGTGCATCTACCCTTTTCTTCTAGTGACAATGGCTTTATTGTACAAAGAGGAAGAGGAGGTGAAATCTGAGGTTCTACTTATGAAGTTCTACAATTCTAAACTCCTAGTTTGTTTACATAACTTCTTAAAACCTTTCTGTCAAATAATTCAGAGATCTCAGCATCTGGAGAGACCTGAGATCCAATTCTACCTCAAGCATGCTTTTTTGTCTCATCACTCTTTGAAATCTATTCTATTTGTTAAATGAAGAAATAGAATTTCCCTTTCATTCTACTGGCATGTCCTCTATCATAATTCAAGATCTCTGTTGATCTGATATTTCAGAAATGAAGATTTTCCCCCAGAAATCCTGATTACCATCTGATCTATGTGATTCTTGCTTGTGTCTCATGTTTGTGTTCACTTCTGGCAATTAATGTATCTGGGAAGTGGAGAAAGCCCCAGTAGCCACTTCCCCAAATTGTAATGAAATTCTCTACCCCCCTTTTTATCACATATGAAGAAATGGATGGCAGCTTGTGGCCTTGGCATTTTAAACCTGTCACTTTAACATTATTCTTTAGAAACACTTCCCAATCTCAAGGGTATGATTCTAATTGAAACTGTGACATTTCACACCAGAATTAACATATATACTATTGTTACCTCTACTTTGTAGCTAGGACTACCTGAGAGAGTTAAATGAAGGAGGACAGCCTTTAGTGATTCTCTAGTGACTTAAAGCAAATGACTTATCATTTAGTAGTGCCAGAGGAACTAGAGAGAATTGGGCATCTGGGGGCTACGTCTTTAACACCTAGACTGACTTGGTGAGATTCATTTGAGCATTGAGCATATGGATAGGATTGCCACCCAGTAGATATGACTAGGTTTTTAACAAAACACAGCTAAATAGCTTGTTATGCAGTTAGTCCACTTACTACTAGGGCAAATGTAGAATTTAATTATTTAAATAATTAAAATAAACCAGGCCACCCAGTCTTCTTTCTCTCAATCTAACATCCTAAATATATGACACTCTTTATTTTCCCCTGGTAGCAATACGACTTTTTTCCATACTCTTCTTTGTCATTTAAGCACTGACTCAAGGCATACTTATCTCTGCAAGATTTTCCCTCTCCTGTAACTATATGGTTATTTTTTTTAAGTGCTTGCCTGGAGTCTTAAAATATAGGAAACTTTTTTTCCCAAATAGTCTAAGAAATAGGTGCTCTTTTAAAGCATATCTTGTAGATTTTCAACTGTTTTCATAGAATTGGAATTGTAGAATTTTCTACTACTCTGCCTGTATTTTTATTCTAGAGGCTTTTATGGTACATAGAGTTCTTGACTTAGAGTCATAGTAAACTGGATTCAAGTTCTTCCTTTGATACTGTTAGCTGTGAAGAACTAGGCAAATCACGTAACCTTTACGAATCTCAGAGAGACTCTTCATCTTTAAAATGGATATTGTAGTATTTGTAATACTTCCTCCCCACCCATGTTGTGGTAAGATACAAATAAAATAGGTATGTAAAGTATGTAAATCACTACATTAATATCAGTTTCTGTATTTTAAAGTATTTGTGTAAAAAGGAATAGAATTTTGATGAATATCACTCTCCCTTGTAACAAGGACTTCAAACTAAATATTTTCCTATTTTAAAATAAGAAGCAAATGCAACACTTACGATGTTTCCTCATGATACAGAAGTCCATAATCATAGTTGAAACTGGCCTAATTAGTTTGAGAATGTAACTAAGGCTTTGGAACTCCAAGTGATTAAAATATCTATTATTAAAGAGGAATGAAGTAAATAACTTTTATGGAAGCAATATCACTGTCATGAAGAAAAAATGCATAAATTAGACCATCGTTCCGGGTGTCTGACATCATTAGAGGATTTCTGCAGCTCACGATGTGGGAATAGGCATACACATCAATAACACTTTACATTCATTTAAAAGAAAACTGAAGTCAAAGGAAATTTTACAAATACATCTTTTACATTCTAGATGTTTTCATAGGATTATGTTTCCATAGACCAAGACTAAAAGCTAAATGGGACCTGAGAGGCCACAAAGTTGAACCCCCTTATTTTATAGCTGAGGAAACTGAGGCTAAGAATGGTTCAATGACTGATCTAGAATCAAATAATTAGTGTGAGGAGTAGGATTTGAACCTAGGTCTTCCAGATTTCAAGTACACCACTATAACCATCATACTATGTGTTTCTCCCTCTTTCCCTCCCTCCCTCTCTCTCTCTCTCTCTCTCTCTCTCTCTCTCTCTCTCTCTCTCTCTCTGTCTCTCTCTCTCTGTCTCTCTCTCTCTCCTTCTTGCTCTTTCATACCTTTCCCTCTATCAATCACTACTTGTGTAATGTTGGACAAATAAAAACTTTTTTGAACCAAGCCTCACTTTTCTCACCTGTAGAATGAAAGTGTTAAAGTAGGTGGCCTCTAAGACTGCTTTCAGTTCTAGATCTAGGATTCCTCTAGCTTACATTCTCTTCCTCCTTCTTTCTCCCCTTTTTAAACTCTTTCTCCCTTCTCTTTTCCTCTTTCCCACTTCTCTTAGAGAAATATACTTTGTTTGGAAGCAAAGGTAGATGGTCAGAAGTACCCATGATTTCTTTTCCTCGGGCTTCCTTATTTCCCAGCCATAGCAGATTTGTTATTTAGAATGCATTCCTGGTTGTTAATAAATATTCAAGCTTTGACTTGTATTTTCCCTAAAAATTGTTTTCAATTTCTTCCTGGAGTGAAGTTTAAAAAAAAGATGAATGAGGTGTTTTCAATAGGATACTTTTGGTAGCATCGTTATGTTGGGGCAAATCACATTTGAAATTGTCTTTTAGAAATAACATCCCTAAAAGAGGTTTTTTTGCCCTACTATTATAGCCAAGGACTTTATTTCTGTATCACTCAAATGAGCTTGATGGACAAAAGTTGTTCTTTTCATTGAGTTTTTCTACATTAATTGAAGTATCCTGAGTGCATGCCAAGCTTATTACTTTTTAAAGTCTTTAATGCTACAGTTAGAATATAATGAAAACATTATCCAAAATTACTTGGAATTTATGATACAATTTATGTACCTCTTGTTCATTTAATTAAATGCTGATGAAAATAATAGCTTATTATCTAAAATGTGTACCTTAGTAAACTCACACTGCTGCTATCATGGCTGATTTAAATAGAATTTAATCATTTTAATAATATATTGAGAATGCCCTCCTATCTGAAAGTAAAGCACATAGCATAGAATAGAGTCTTATGCAGAACAGGTACTTCTCTCTATTCCCACTGTTACCAAACTAGGTCAGCACCTCATCTTCATCCAGAAATTCTATAATAATAGGCACTTAAAAGTCTTCCTTCCATACTCTTTCCCTACCAGTCAATTATTTACATCAGTATGAACCTTCCTTATACACTGATCTGGTCATATTGTTCCTCTCCTCAATATTTTCCAGTCTCTCCTTATTGTCTATAAAATATAGTTGCAAACTCTTAGCCTGACGTTCAGGGCCCTCAGCCCTTTGGTACAACCCAGTCTTTCCAGTACTGTTGCATGAGAATCTCATATAAACCTTTCACTTAGCTACTCACCAGCCTCAATATATACACTGTTCTTTACTACTCCTATGACTTTCTCATACTTTCCCCTCTACTTCTCACCAGTTGAATTTCTATCCTTTAAATCCCATCTTTATAGCCCAACACAAATATTCTCCTCCATGAAGCCTTCCCTGATCCTCTATTTGGTAAATACTTTTACCTCCCTCTTGAGCTTCACCTTCACTTTGATTATACGTCTTCTGTTTTTCTTAGCTATTTCTTGTGTTATTGTTTCTTTTCTTCATGTTATAGCTCAGGACTAGACAGAAGTAAGCTCTTAGGGGAGACAGAATCATTTGCTGTCCAAACTTTATATTTTCCCTACCCCCTAGCACAGTGCTTTGCACATTCTCTGGGCTTTGTAAATGTTTGTGGAATTATTTTGAATTGAATTGAATAAAACCGTTGTTGAATGGTTTGAAGGTCTGTTCAAGGTCTAATTTCCTGGGTAACTACTTTTGTTGAGATGCCATGTTTGCTATTTATTGAGCTACAAGAGAATACTATAGCCAGAGAAATATAAAAGGATACTTAAAATTTATCTGAGGGAAAAGGACAGAAGAGGTAGGTAATTAAATTTAATTAGGCAAAGCCTTACTGGTAATTGGATTCTTGCTTGAACCCTTGCACAACAGACAGCATTAGGGCTTGGCAAAAATCTGTTAATTGCCAATCAAAAGCATAAGCTCACATCATATCTTGAAAAAAAAGTGACAAATAAACTAAGCCTTGATCAGGGGCCCCAGTCACAGTTAAGAAGCATGGCAAACACAAAGTTTACCACAATAGTATGTCATGAGAATTGTTCACAGGAGCCACCAGCTGAAGCAATAGAGGAATGAAAGCTTACTTCCAGCAAATATGGAGGGCCAGGGGAATTTTTCAATGAAATGTAGTGATTTTGCAGTATTTGTGTTTATGCTGGTACTGAATCACAGTTACCAAGGCAGGATATGCAACTTTGTCCTCCTTCTAGAAGCAAAGGTAAAAAGGGATGGACAAATACTGTTCTACTCTTCAGGTTATCTGAGAGTATAAAAATGTTCCTGGAAGGAAAAGAAATAATTTAGGGGGAAAACTAGAAAATTGATCCAAAGAAACTGAGGAAAATACTAAATGATTCCAAGAAGTTGTATGGAAGGAGGTTATTACACAGAGAAAGAATAGAAGAAGGACTTCTGAATATGCAGAGCTAAGTGATAGGTATGGTGTCTTTTGTTTGTAGGGGAGGAGCTAAATTCTTCTGGGAGGAGGCAGATTCTTTTGCTCTGTTGTTTAGTCATTTTCAATTTTGCCTGAAGCTCTGTTACTCTTTTTGTTTGTTTGTTTGTTTGTTTTGGCAGAGATACTGAAGTGATTTGCCCTTTCCTTCTCCAGCTCATTTTATGGATAAGGAAACTGAGGCAGATAGGGTTAAGTAACTTGCCCAGGGTCACATTGCTAATAAGTGTCTGAGGTCAAATTTGAACTCAGGTCTTCCTCACTCAGGGCTTAGCACTCTACCCACTACACCATCTAGCTGCCCCAGTACAGATCCATAGTCACTATCAAAAGTTAGCTAGTAATGTTCAGAGAAAGAAGAAATGAATTGTTGGTGTAGTTGGTGACCCCCATGCTAAGGGATCTGGATAAATCCCTTTTGCTCATCCAGCAAAAATGATAAAAGGGTCAAGTGCATTCTTAAGGTGGGCATCCAGGACATTGCAGACAACACCAGGACATCACATTTTGTCAAATATGAGTGCTGCCCAATTTGTGTGATTTATGCTCAAACAAATTATACAGTTTGAAGGAACCTAGAAAAGAATAGTGGATATTAAGCAAGCTCTAGACCCAAATTTAATGTATTTAACAGTGAGTTAAGAAAATGGTATCAGAGTATAAGGATTTATATATAATCTTTTTGGAGGGTCAGTTGGGGTTAAGTGACTTGCCCAAGGTCAGATGGCTAGTAAATATTAAGTGCTTGAGGCTGAATTTGAACTCAGGTCCTCCTGACTCCAGGGCCAGTGCTCTATTCACTTCGCCACCTAGCACTTCCAAGGGATTTACATATTTGGAACCACAGCTTGAAATATAGTCTCTTGTCTGGGGATAGTATACACCTATCAAGAATTTGTAAAAATGGATTTGCCTTGAGTCTTGTTAATCTGATCAAGATTACTTTACACTGAAGATGGAGGGAAAGGAAGAAAACTGAAGAGAGATATAGATTCACACATACACATATATACACACATATACCTATATGTATATATGCACATATATGTATATATAAACACACATACATATATATATATATACAAACATATATCTACCACAGAGAGAAGCAGAAACAAAATAAGTGGAAGAATAATAGTAAAAAGATCTACTGATTAAAAAAAACAATATAGAGGAATAGAAATAGTTATAAAAACCATGGCCTCAGTTATTTTAAACTCAAATTCACAAGTATGGCTAATAAACAGGGGAAAATAGAGATTCTAATACAAGAAAGCAAATTTTACTACAAACATATCACTAATACTTGGTTGGAGGGAATATGGCTATGAAAGATCATACCTTATTTTTTTTTAAGAACAGATTGGTTTTAAGATATTGTAAAAAAAAAAAAAGTCTTATTTATTAAGAGAAACTTGCACCAAGATGCAGGAACCAGAGGGGTTAATCTTTTTGGAGGGGGTTGGGGTTGTGTTTGGGATGAGGAGAGGAGAAAGAAAAGTAGTGTAATTATGGGAGTGTACTAAAGAGAGCATGGATGGTGTAAGGAATAGTAAAGGAGTTTGGGAAACAAAAAAATCTGACATGAAAACATGATATAGTGCTGATGGGGGACTTCAATTACCTGGACATCTGGTAGGGTTCTTTCTCTGCCAAAAGTAGAGCAGCTGGTATGTTCTTGACTTGTCTCAGTGATATAATTTCATTCTTTAAAATGTAGGGGAAGCAACATAGGAAGCTGCTATTCTGGACTTAATTCTGACCAATAAGGAGGTACTGGTTGCTTAAGTAGAAGTGATGGGAACTTTGATTGCAAGTAGCTACATTTTTCTTAACATTGTGATAAGGAAGGAGATAAAAGCACACCCTGGAGTTTGATAGAGTGGATTTCAAGGGGTTTAGAAAAAAGGATAGGTAGAATTCCTGTGATACAAAATCATTTGGGCAAAATTGGAAAGTTATCAAAAAAAGTGAAACTGAATATACAAAAAAAATTATTTTATGAGAAAGTAAAGGAGGAGATATCTAAAAAGACCAGGGAGTATGGACAGGGAAATTTATAAAAGAATTGTAGTTTTAATATAAGTTGAATATTTTTAATGCTCTATAAAAATGTAAGCCAAGGAATTTACATATATATATATTTCAAGAGGATCTTGGTTCTATAAAAATAATTCCATGAGCACCAAAACTAGATGATGGCAGAGAATACTGAGGATAACACAATAGTTTCTTTTTGTTATAGTAAACAGAAAATTGTAGTATTCTTTCCTAGTGTGATATTTAATGTTGAACGTCAGTAAGTGACAGAACACCATGTAGTTTAAGAATCAGTTAAGAAAAAAAAAAGAAGAAAATCTAGGAGAAAATGATTTGTGTTAGAAAGTTGGAAAGGTTTTGTTTTATTTTTCCAGAAGATCAGTGGAAACTTACAGCTAGCATAAAAACTTCTTTTTGAAAAGGCAGGAGAAGAAAATTCTTGTTCTTCAAGGAATGGTGATGTAGACACATAGGTGTAGTCAAGTGAAATATCTGCCAGTAAAGGTCAGGAGAATGGAAAATAAGGCTCCCTACTTGGGGCATTGAGGTAACTATTTGATGAACTGATAACAATGGGAAGTCTACTGTTTTCCAAGAGCATGTATCTAAGAGGTGATAGAGGAATTCTATGACTTGTCGAGTCAGATAACTTCTATACACTTCCACTGATTCATAAGGGCAAAAGATACAGCCAGAAGAAATCTTGGAAACTGCTAGAGATGGCAATGTCCTGGGGAAGAAACTGAAGACCTTGAGAACTCGGGTGATGTTTCGTAACTTCAGCCCACTGAAGCAAGGGCTTAGAAGAGTGGTAGATTTCAGAAGTGAACTATGTTTAAGAGGATAATATTTGAGAATTGAATCTTGATTTTTTTAAACAATAGCCTAATACTTAGAAATATCATCAGGCCTGAGCCCTGGGTAAGGGATGGAATGTCTGTAATAAGGGCTGGTAATTAGAGTAACTAATCTTGTTACTGAAATTGCGGGAAATTTAGGTGCAAGTATCTACCCAACTGAGAGTTTGTGATGGGGAAGGAGAATAAAATATATCCTCAACTTTGGCAAAATGTATATTATGTGTATGCAAGTTCATATTATGTATAAGTTTATGATCCCCGGTTCTTTTATTGTTTTATCTATCCATGTTGACATACATAATATGTATGTAGTATGCATGTATGTATGTATGTATTGATAAAGTGACTGGTCAAGTTGATTAAGTTCAACTATAAATGCATTATTACCCTGAAGGAATCTTTCCTACCAACAAAGTTAAATATTGGTGAAGAAAGAGAAAATCTTGCAATAAGTAACACAGCAGGATAAGAGAGCTTCCACGCATTGAATACAATTTGCTACAGAGAAGCAAATGGAGCTATTACAACTTATATAATGAATGAAGATTCACATCTATACATATATGTCTAATGTTTTACAAATCTAATGCAAAGAGCTTTAAACTGAAAAGATGTAGAGAGAATAGTGTGTGTGTGTATTTGTGTGTGTGTGTTTATTTCCACAAAACTAGATATCATGAATTTGTAAGAAATAGCAAAGATAGAAATGGAGTTGCCCAGAAATGCATAGGAGGCAAAATCTAAGAAAGGAGTCAGAAATAAAACCTAAAGTCTTGGATGTCTGTACACAAAGAAAGCATTACTAACAAGAAAAGTGAAAAATAGAGGCAATAGTTAAATAATATAATAGATAATTATAAATAAAAATAAAGCAAAGAGGAAAATTAGACTCTGTGAGTATAGCTGAGAATTGGTGGGATGAGAACTATGACTTGACATCTTGTCACTGTGGGTTTTAATTCTCTTTCAGTAGCTCTCCTTACTTTTCTCCCTTTGCCATCTCAATATTATGTTAAATCAGATCAGTTACATATTGTCTGCTCTGTAAACCGTTGGGTCTTTTTTCTAATATCTATCATGTCTTGAAAAGTAACAAATACAGGTTGCCCCTACCATCCCCCTTCTTTGTTCCTATTCGCTTCCTACTGAAAAACACCAGAGAAATCAGACAACCATAATAAGGGTCCATTACAAATTAAAGTCTCTAATTTCACTCACTCCCTCACTGATGATTAACAATTTTTCCTATATTTTTTTAATCCAGAAATCTATCTTCTATTGTATAGCAGCTGTGCTAAATCTTCTCCTGTATCTTCAAGTGGCACTTTTCTCTCAGCCAAGTGCATTACTTTTTATTTTAATTCAGTTCAACTAAATGAATATTTATTAAGGGGCAATTTTGTAATATGCCAGACACTTCACTAGATCTTGATTCAAATGAAAAAGAAAGACAGCCATTGTCCTCAAGTAGCTTACAGTCTAATGAGGGGGAAAGCAGAGACAACATACAAAAGGAAGCTGAAGAACAGAGGGTGGCCCTGGAAGGGGGCCAGGTATGACAATCCCTCTTTAAATGGAGGCTTTGGAGTTTCTTTATTTTATTTTATTTTGCTCTGTTCTCCAGTTTTCCAGTCAGATGGGCAGAGGCTACTAAGGATACTGATGAGTTTGGAGTACTTTATGAAGAAAAGAGAGAACATTTGAAATAAATTCCCTCTTCTCTATTCTATACCTCAGAGCCCTCTGACAACATTCCTCATTCTCTTTTGGCGTTAGTCTCTTGACAAAGAGATGACCCTTCTTGCTAAAGTCAACCCTTTTACTTATACACTTGGTCCTACTCCCTCCAGTTTTTCTGAGATGTTGTCCCTTCAGCTTTTCATTTCATCATCCTTTTTTATAGCACTCTCATTGTCTTCCATGATTCCTAAAATCATCTCCCTAAATCAAAAGTCTTACCCTGCTACTTCCCTGATCCAGGATCTTAAGTGGTTTCCTATTGCTTCTGGGATTAAATATAAACTCTTCTTGTTCCCTTCACAATTAGGCATTAGCTTGAGTTTTCTACCTTATTTTACTCTTCCACACAATCTATATTTGAGTCAAAATGACCCAGTTACTACATGCCTTTGGATAGTCCTGTATGACAGGCAAAGACATCTCTTGGAACTTTTGGTGTCTTGGAAGATTCATGGGCTTCTTCCCCAAGAAATCTTTCCTGCTCTGCCTAGTTATTGGTTCTTTTCCCCTTCTTAAAAATAAAACAAAACAAAGGAAGAGAAAAACTATATACTTTTCTGTGGTAAGTGTTATATTCTCCAATCAGAGAAGGAAATGGCAAACTGCTCCAATATCTTTGCCAATAAAACCCAAAATGGGATCACAAAGAGTCAGAATGACTGAAAAAATGTTGAACAACATCTCCTCTGGTAGAATATAAGTTTCTGGAGACCAGGGAATGTTTTTTTATTTTCTTTTTGTGTTCCAAGAAACTAGTTTACTGCCTTATGAACAAGAAGTGCTTAATTAATGCTTTGTTAGATTAGATTGGATTGGATTGTCTGCTAAGACCTAGGTTGGATCCTGTTTATATCAACTATTTCCTCTCAGTGTTTGAAGCAGTCACCAAATCTAAGAGAAAATTTCCTCCTGGGGAAAAAGGTGAAGGCCAAAGTAAAAACCAAAAATTAATGAGAACTAGAACAAAGTAGAAAAAAGAAATTTCTCAGGGAATCAAAAGCCGAGAGTTTTGGTAGAAAAGTTAGAAGTAATGTGGAAGCTTTAAACTGAGAGAATCAGTATGGAATCAGGGTGCTAATACTCTCAAATGTGATGACAAAAGTATTGTTTGTCTACAATAATATTTTCCCCCAAAGCTCACTTATAAAATGCACTCCCCCACCCTGTTCTGACATTCAATCCCTCCTATTTTGCCCTGTTTTATCAGTGATTCTCTTGGGATAGAAGTGGTATGGAATGTAGTCCCAGCCATCATATGGTTACTCCTATTGAGGAAACAAGACTAGCATTAAGGAATTATTTTCAGCACTGTATAGCAGAGATGTCAAACACACCTCCCACCCACAATACTCCCCAGCTGCCTGAACCAAATTAAAATGTAACTGGGGACTATGTAACAAGATGAATAAAAATATAATATAATATAGATAATGTTAATGTCTGTTGTTTAAGTCAATATGCATCCCACAGAGATCTTCATGTATGGTTTAATGGCTTCCATTCCTATTTGAGTTGGATACCACTGGTATAGAGGACTAAGTGCTTACTTGTGGAGTATTATAATCTATAAGTGGCATAATAACAGTTCAAATTGATAAGGAACCTTTAAAGATACTTTGCTTATAATAATCTTGTCAGGTAGGTAGTCCAGTTATTGACATTTATATTTTATGGGGGAGAAAAGCAGATGCTTGGGGAGATTAGGTGGTTTTTTCACAGTCCTAAAGCTAGCAAATATCAGAAGAAATACCTCAACCCCATGCTATCTCTATAGGAGTTCAAAGAAAAGAGAGATTCACTTGGGTTGGAATAGTTAGAGAAAACTGTGTTGGGGATCCTGGGCCTCAAAAAAACTTTAGATAGCAAGGAAAACAAAGAGTATTTCAGGCCAGCAGAAACAGCATCTATGAAGGCATAAAGGAAGAAATAAAGATCCTATGTTGTAAGGAGAATAAGAAAAACTTAGCTTGAATGTAGAAAATGATGTATGTGAGGAACTTGGACTTTCTTGAGACATAGTGGCTTTCAATCATTGGGGCCATAGAATAGTAGATATATAGCTAGAAGGAATGTAGAGGCCATCTTGTCTTTCATTTTACTGATAAGGAAACTGTAACTCAGACATGTTAAATAACTAGTTCATGGTTACATAACTCATAAATGTCACAGGTAGAATATGAACCTAGGTCTCCCTGACTCCTACGTCAGAACTCTATCCTTTACCATGTTGCTTCTCCAAGTAGGCTTAAGGAAAAGGCTAGGGGATCCTTTGGGATTTTGTAGAATAGAATAAACAAAATGATGTATGTAAAGTGCAAATTTTATATTTTAAAGAACTAAATAAATAAATCTATTCATCATGATTATCAAGGGAATTTTTAATCAATTGTGAGATAGACTAGATGGCTTCCTTTCCAACTCTAAAATTCAGTGTCTCTGTATGTGACCATTGGACACTAGGTTTAGTTACGTAAGATGTGATTGAATTATAGGGAGGTTGCAACAATAGGGTATGGCTGGATTATGGGGAAACTTGAAGGCTAGATAAATGTTAGATTTTCTTTTGGTGGACATTGAAAGCTCTTAAAATATGATAGAGAGCATAGTAACATCAACGCAATATTTAGGAATATCAGTCAAGCAACAGCATGTGAGTAAATTAAGGGAACAGAGACTATTGTCAGTGAAAGCAAATAGAAGTCTATTTTAGTAATTCAGTCAAAGGTAATGAGGGTTTAGACTTGTGGGACTGAAGAGGAAAGGATAGATTTGACAGACATTTCAAATGAGGAACCCATAGGATTTAGGAACTGATTGGATATAAGAAATGAACAAGAGAGATGAGCCAGAAATGACCCAAAGGATTCGAGCCTAGGGGCTTGGGAGAATGATGGTGCCTTTGACAGAATCTGAGATGTCATAAGGGGAAGGAAGGCTGGTTTGTCTGAAAATATGATGAATTCAGTGTTCAGTTTGATTCAAGCAGCATTTATTTGGGCTGATGACATGTTTTGGACATTCTGAGCAAAATGATTGCAAGATATTCAAGTGAAAAAAAACCCACAAGGCAGTTGGAGACTAGTGCTCAAGCTGAAAGGTCAAGACTGCAGATTAATATTTGGGAGTCCTCAGTATCATGGTTTAACTAATGAAAAGGATGAGCTCCCTGAGGGACAAATGTAGGCACAGAACAGATAGCTGCAAAATAATTGAAGGAAAAACTTTCTTAGAGTATTACTAAACATTAAATACATAATTTCTGAATTGGTTTCACCCTCTGTTTTGCACCCTGAACTTCAAATCTATTATATTACTCTTCTTTGTGACTCTCCACTCTGTTCAAACTGGCCAATTTACGGTTTCTTCTGTATAACTGTGCATCTCCCATCCTCTTGTCTTTGCCCAGTCTCCTGTGCCTCGAATATGTTTTCTCCTCACCAACACCTCATGAAATACATTGTTGTTGTTAATCTCTTGAGTCATGTCCAACTCTTCATGAATCCATTTGGGGTTTTCTTGGCAAAGATACTAGAGTGGTTTGCCATCTCCTTCTCCAACCCATTTTACAGATGAGGAAACTGAGGTAGACATGGTTAAGTGACTTACCCAGGGTCACACAGCTAGTAAGTATCTGAGGCTGGATTTGAACTCAGAAAGATGAGTCTTCCTGATTTCAGGTCCAATACTCTATCATTGATTCTTCTTTCAAATAATGACTCAGGTGCTACCTTTTCATTCCCCTTGGTTCTTAGTACTCTCTACCTCTTGGAATTATTGGTATATACCTTGCATATACTCACCTGTATACATGCCACATCCTCCTAGTTGATGACAATAAAAGTTCCTTAAGGATAGGGACTATTATGTCTCTGTATAGCAAAGATCCCTCAGTAAAAATGGAATCTGGTACCCAGACTTCTAGATCTGGAACAAGAAAAGAAATTGAATATAGCCAGACATAGGGGGAGGGAAAAGGAGGAGGAGGAGGAGGAGAGGATGTAGCAAGGCAAAAGCTAGAATATAGAACACCAAAGGTCAGCACTATTGTATCATCATGTCTTCTCTGCCAAGCTTATAATGTTTCATTAACTCCTCATCTATTTTTTCTCATTCCCAGATGGTTTGTGATATTAGGTCATAGTATCATAGCAACAGAATAACATTCGTTTCTTCCTCAATTGATCCTTACCCAAATGTTCTTCATTCTGATTCCTGAATTACTCACTACACTTTATCTTCTTAATACATAACATTCTTCCACCTCTTTTATATTTTCTCCTCATTTTGGATAAGAGTGCAGGTCTTAGAGTTAGCAAGACCTAAGTTCAAATCCGGCCTAGACACAACCACCTTTATGACCATGGACAAATCATTTAACCTCATCATGCCTCAATTTCTGTATCTGTAAAATTGGGATAATTTTAGCACCTACCTCAGAGGGTTGTTGTGGGACTCAACCGAGTTAATATATATTAAGGGCATTGCAAACATTAAAGTACAATACAATTTTTTTGTTATTCAGTCACTTTCACTCATGTCCAACTCTTCATGGTCCAATTTGGGGTTTTTTGGGCAAAGATACTGGAGTGGTTTACCATTTCCTTCTCCAGATCATTTTACAGAGGAGAACACTGAGGCAGTGTGTGACTTGCCCGGGGTCATGCAGCTAGTGTCTGAGGTAAGATTTGAACTCAGGTCTTCCTCACTCCAAACCCAGAACTCTTTATTGTGAACCCATAATAGCTATTATAATGATCATAATTATTATTTCTGTTATTTTTATTATTAATACTTTTATGCTTGGGATACTGAAAAGTTAATTGGTTTACCCAGGGTCACATAAGCAGTCATTAGCCAATACTATCTTTTTATTAATTGCTTTAGGACTCCCAGCAAATTCTTTTAGATTATAACTTGTAGAACAGTCACTCATCAGTATTAGTAGATGGAGCTTTAGTACAAAGAGTTCCTACACCAGTGAAATGTATGCTGAAAAACAAAGGCACTCCTTTTATGGCTTTATAGTGAACATGATGTTCCAATGAGTCCAGGTGGGTCAATTTGTGAAGTGCTAGAAATCAAGGCCAAAAAGAGAATAGTCTGTTTTTGAAGCAGTTACCTTTCCATTTGAAGACAGTAATCACCCTCTCTAACTACATCCCTAATTTTCTGTTCTCTAGGATAACCATCTTCAGATCTTTCAGCTGATTCTAATACAGCAAAGATTTGAAACCTTTTGCCCTCTTTTAGTCAATCACTTTCCTAAAATGTAGTGCGTAAAAATGAGCATGAGACTTCCAAAGTATTCTAACCAGGGCAGAGTCCATTGTCGTGGTCATATCTCTACTCTTGGACATTATATCTCCCCATTGCAGTATAAGATTGTTTCCTTGGTTGGCACATCGCAGGGTTGATTCATATTGATATTTTAGGTAGAATTTTTGAGACTAATTGTTATTTAGACATGCCTCACTTTGGATTTGTGAAGTTGATTTTTTGAACCCTGGAGTAAGACTTGATATTTATCTCTATTAAAATTATTTTTATTCAGTTGAGCTCAACATACTAGTTTGTCCAGATCTTTTTTGAATCCCAACTGTCATCTGGTGTGTTAATTATCCATCCCATTCCTGTGTCATCTGCAAATTTGATAAACGTACCATCTATGCCTGTTCAGTTTATTTATTATGTATATTCTGTGCTTTTGTGTATAGTATGCCAAGGCCATAAATTTTATTGCTCAATGTTTTTCCTTGTATAATGTCTCTGTATATTAATGTTCCTTACTCTTGCTATTCTTCTTCCTCTCTTGTATCTGTTACTTTTTATGGTATATTTCTTGGTATACACATATGTATACTTTGTTCTCTCCACATCATTTTAAAAGTTTAAAGCCCTCATGATCAGATATCCAGGTAGATAGGTGGGGGGGGGGGAGAGAGAGAGAGAGAGAGAGAGAGAGAGAGAGAGAGAGAGAGAGAGAATAGATAGATAAATGATAGATACATAGATGATAGAATATTTATCATATTTGTAGATGACAGAGAATTAGATCTGGGGTTTGAAAACATGATCTTCACAAATATAATGTAAGAAAGGTTTGGTTAGACAATACTTCATATAAAAAGATCAAAATGAAAGATATATGCATATGTCTACGCAAATATATATGTATGTATGTATGTATGTATGTATGTATGTATGTATGTATGTTTGTGAGAGACCTACATCAGTCCTCATTAGGTTTACTTTGTTCCCAGGAACACCTCATTCTTATAAGTGATGGTTCCAAGTTACTTTTCTGAGAAATTATCTTATTTCTATGCTATGTCAACACAAAGCTGAGGTGGCCAACCTCTACATATCATCTTTTCATACTCTGACTATTACTATGTGACTTCCTTCCAAATAACAACTGTGGATCCACATCTTTGTTCTTCTCAATCCAATAAGTTGTTCTCTTCTTAGAAAAATTTCCCAAGTGTGAGTGTTCCCCAAGCCTCAGTCCTGGGTCCTATTCCTTTTTTCCTACAATTCTTTCTCTGTTGGTGATCTCATTTGCTTTGATGTATTTGATTGTTGTTATTCAGTCATTTTTCAGTTCTGTTCAATTCTTTGTGACCCATTTGGGGTTTTCTGGCAAAAATACTTGACTATTATCTTTATATAAGTAACTTCTGAATCTACAAATCATACTTTAATCTCTCTCTTCAATTCTGCTCCTGAATCACCAACTGTCTGTTTTCCATTTCTACTTAGATATTCCATTAGTAATTCAAAACTCAATGTATCCTAAACAAAAATGATTAATTTTATCCCTATACCTGACCCTCCTCTAAAATTCTCTCTTTCTCTTACCTGTCACCTCAAGTTTATAATATTGGAGACATTCTTGCCTCTTCCTTTAACCTGAAATAACCATTTAGTAGTGGACTTACTGATTTTAATTCCTTAGCACCACTCAGATAGCTACCCCTCCAATCACTTAGCTAGCATCCTGACTGAGGGCCTTATTACCTCTCACATTTGCTGTTTTAGTATCTTCCAAGTGGGTCTTCCTGCTTCCATTTACTCCCCTCTCCAGTACATACCCCACAAAACAACCAAAGTCAGATATAGCTGCATTACTTTCTTTCTCAAAAACTGTTAATGGTTTGCTATTGCTTCTAGCCTGTCATTTAAGGCTTTCCACAATTTTGACCCAACCACCCTTTCTGGCTTTATTTCATATGTTCCAGACAGGCAGCATTGCTTGATGGAATTCTGTCTCCTAGCTCCAAGCCGTCACGTAAACCATCCAACCATGCCTAGAATGTACTCCATCTCACCTCTGTCTCTCAGAATCCTTATTCTCCTTTTTTTCCCCTTTTTAGATACTTTTTCTTCTTTCTTCTTCTCAAAGCAATTATTCCATACTTCAAAGGGACATTTCATTTCCCCTGATAACCTGGCAAATAGCAAAGAAGTCATTTCTCCCTTTCCTCTGGAAGAAAAACCAACAAGTACTTTGTGCATACATAACTCATATTTGGTGCTGGCAACAACACAATTTTGGAACACTCTCTGTAGCCCCCTGCAACATTCCCCTTGCTCTCTGAACTTACTGGAAGTGAAATTTTTTAGTCATTTATCATTCTTGTTTATTGCTTTCATAATTAACTCTCCTAGAAACTACTATGGCAGACTGCCATACATTTGTTGTGTTAGGAGCTCAGTCAATAGGTTCTCTCAAGGAAAGCAAAGCTAGTCTAACATAGGCCTTCTAACTTTATTGACAAGAATATACTAATTGTTCAACTGGTTAGAAATTAACAGATTCCTTAAAAGGATATGATGCAAAAAGAATAAAGAATCTCCCTTTTCCTGTCCTATATGGGAAAACCTCAAACAAGAATCCAAGCAAAGTTTTATCTAATTAACCTAATTCTGTGGCTTTGAGGTACCACCTTGTGCTTAATGAGTAAGATAAATGTAGATCTCATGCTCAACATATCCTTTCTTTTTTTAGATTTTTCTTTATTTCTTTTCATGCATTCTATCCATGAAGATTTCCTCTGAATATATTAATAGTTTGTGGGTTCTATTGTAATGCTCAGTATGTGCATCAATACAATCATCTCTTCCTACTTTTTCAGTCATAAATGTCCTTAATGAAGTATTGTGTACCATTTTTAAGGTAGAAGTCATTTTTGGTAACATATTATAATGTAACTTCACCAGTATCTCTTTCTACTGAACTTTAGATTACTTGTAATTTTGATTCTTTCAGGATCCTGCTCTTCCATAATTTGTAGTCATATAGCATCAGCAGGTAGTTATTGATGTTAAAGAGATGGGCTTTTGTGGCAGCAGGAAGTTTGGAATCAGTCTAAGTGCTATACAATTTTCCAAATGATACATAGACTCATCGCCTCCTACTCCATTCTGGTATCAGGACATTGTCCATCTGTAACACTTTTTCAAGATACTTGCATACATACCTACATGTATGTGTGTGTGTGTTTGTGTGTATACATGTATATATGTATGTATATATACACATGTGTATGATATTTCTGTGTACATATATACACATGTGTTCATCATATACACACAGCTGCACATTTTATGTGCATATATATATATAGACATGTATATATAGGTGATTGTGTATATATATTGATTGTATGCATATATCTACATTTATACACAGAAACATACAGATATGTGTTATCTATCTAGAAGCATGTTATAATTTCCAAAATGTATATTTTTAATGCACTATTATTTTCCAGTAGCATTCTCAGGGTCATAGACTCTCAGGATCATAGATTTAGAGCTAGAATGGACATTCTTTAAAGTTATCTAATCTAATCTCTTCATTTTGCACATGGGGAAACTGAGATCCGGTGAGATTAAGTGTCTTATTCAAGGTCTCAAAGATAGTAAGTGACAGAGTCTGGGCATTACCTAAGTTCCTGTGACTTCAAATCCAATCTACTGTATCATGTCACATTGCATAGTCTTAAATGATTATAGATCAATCTCTTTCCTAGTACTTTGGATGTCGCTTTGTATTTTTGTTTCATATTTCAGGGCTTGATGTAGTTTGTCAGTAGGAACATTTGAAGACCCTCACCATCAAAAAGTGAGGTATGACGCTATAGTCAGATACAGACAGAGGACAAAACAAGCAGCTGAGGAAGATCTGGGTTCCAATACTGGTTCTCATACTTACCATGTGTCCCTAAACAATTCACTTAACAACTTTGGACTTCAGTTTCCTCATCTATAAAATGGAAATATAACAGCAGCTCCTTCACAGTGTTGTGATGATTGTGGAATGTAATGCTTGTAAAGTACTTTCCAATCCTTTGAGTGTTACATAAATACTAACAATTAGTATTGTCATCATAAAATTTGACCACATTGGTTTCAGATTAACAATCTCTCCCATCAAAACAGTTTTGAACGTCATTTCTATTGCTTCTTTTGCCTTTTCATATTATATGCCTCTTTTAAATTTATTTTATCTGCACTCTCAGAGATGATCCTTTCTACATCCTTAACCAGCAAACACATTTCTTCTATGGACATCTGCTTTATGAAAATCTCTTTGGCAGCTCTGTTGAGAATGGATTGAAGGTGGGAGAAACTTGAGACAGGGAAAACAATCTTAAAATTCTTCATAGTTCAAGAAGTTATAAGGGCCTCAAAGATAGGGTAGTGGCTGCTCGAGTAGAATGAAAGGGACAAATGTAAACAATGTTGTTGAAGCAGAGAGGACAGTATTTGGAAACTGGCTATGGTTGTTGCTCATGTGAGATTAGTGAGGATGAAGAGTCAAAACTGGCACAAGGGCTTCTCATCTAATGGTGGAAAGCTAGGTGGTGCTCTCAGAGAGCCTTAAAAGAGGGGCAATCTGGGATCAGGTAGGTGTGGAGAAAATATATTCCCTTTTGGACATATTAAGTTTGAAATAAGTTTGAGATATCCAGTTGGAAATTTCCAATAGGTAGCTGATATAAGATTAGAACTTGCAAGAGAGATTGGACAGAATGTATAGCACTGGGAATGCTCATTATAAAGATGGTAATTTAAGCCATGGGAGTTCATGAGAAAAACTATAGAGATATAGAGAAAAGGGTCTAGTACAGAGGCTAGGGTTATATTCAGACTCTGGTGGTATGCTTTAAAGCAAAGCAGACTTAAGCATAATTAGACAGATAAGAGAAGCAAGAAAGAGCAATAGAACAAAAATCCAGAGAGGAAAGAATATCCAGGAACAGAGCATGGTCCACAGTGGCAAATCCTTCTAAAAGGTTATAAGGGAGTAAGATTGAGGAAAGACTATTAGATTTGGAAATTAAGAGATCGCTGGTATGTAGATTATCAGGCCAACAAGAGAATGGGCTAATCATTTTCTTCAGTCCTCATAACCTCTAAAACTTCCCTAAAATAGGAATTATGCACAAGAGATAAAACAATTTCAAGTATTTCCACAGTCTAGTATACCAAGAACCTGAATGTGGTTTAAAAAATATTGCACTAACAACAGAGAAGGCCAGCCCCTAAACCACAATATACTCACCCCATATCCCACCATATTACCATGATGCACCAGCAAATTGATAGACTCGCAGAAAACCTGAACTTTAACCACTTCCTCCCACTGCTACAGAAAACTGAAAAGCAGAAGTTTATTTTGGCTGGGACAAAAATCATAACAGCACTCTTGATGCAACAGAAGTTAGCCAAAGAGCCACGAAACAGAAGGAAATGGAATGCAATATACACACACACACACACACACACACACACACACACACACACACACGGCTGTGTTGCACTCCATTAAGCCTGAAAGAATACAGCATCCATGTAGGACCAGTCATGCCGCTCCCAATAGTCTTCCCTTACCCCCCAAGACACTTGGGGCACAGACTCAGGTCAGTGAATCTTAAATTGCCAAGTATGAGAGTAAGCTGAGACAACTTTGAAGGCCAAACCCCAAAGAAATTGTAGTCAGATGGAAAATAGCCAGAAAGTAAACAACAGGCAAATATAAGAAAATTAGACTGAAATTTGCCCAAGATCTCAGGAGTAAGAAAATTCTGTCAAAAATATTGAGCTTAAGGATTAGATAAAACAACAGGGGATTTATCAACAGAAGGCAATATGGACTCCAGATCAACTAAATGAGTCCAGCAAGTGTGGTGGCCTGGTAGAATACTGGGTGATAAATTTAGCAAGAATAGAGGTTATGAGCAAAATAAAGAAATCTCAGAGTCCTTGCTCATGGAAATAGAACAGTTTTACATGGTGGCAAGATCAAGATTCGCAATCCTTGTCCATAGCTGAGATGGAAAATAGGAGTAGGTCATGAGAGTTAAGTACATCAAGGAAATTGGGATTCAGGGTATTTGAGAGAACGTGGCTATGTATGCTAAAATGCTCTATTATAAGAGTAGGAGTTGTGGAGGAGAGTTTAACAAAGTCAGATACTGAACTTCTTGAGAAAGTATTTAGGTGGCAAAGTAGTGAGAATGCTAAAGTGAGTTCAAATCCAGCCTCAGACACATACTAGCTATGTGATCTTGGGCAATTTAATTAACCTTTGTCTGACTGCTTCAGTTCGCTAAAGTATAAAATGGGGATTATAATAGCACCTACTTTGCAGGGTTGTTTTGATGATAAAATGAGATAATTTTTGTAAAATATTTAGCATGGGGCCTGCAACAAAATATGTGCTTTATAAATACTAGCTGTTATTTATTACTGTTAGGATGTCAAAGTGAGAAGAAAAGGTTTTATAAATAGCTTATATAAATATATATAAAATATAAATTTATAAATAAATATATACACATACATACAGCAACACTTTCTATAGTGTAAAGAATTGGAAGGAAATTTGGTATCCATCAATTAGAGAATGACTGGATAAATTGGAGTATATAGGTGTTATGAGTATTATTGTACTACAAGAGAGAATGAATATGAAGAATTCAGAGAAAGTTGCAAAAACTTGTATGAACCACTACAAAGTAAACACAATAAGAAAAATGTACCAACAGTCATAATAAAGAAATCATAAAGAAAACAACATTAAAAACTTCAGAATTCTGAGTAATGCACTCAATCAAAAAGCATTTATTAAGAGCGTACTGTGTGCCACGTATCACGCTAAACATTGTGGATACAAAGAAAGGCAAAAGACATCTCTGTTACCAAGGAGCTTACACTCCAATGAAGTGACCGATTGTGACAAGAGAATTAATCATGAAGCATGCCACCATCTCTCATGAATGAGGTGACAGAGGATAGGGGGAAAATGCCTATTAGATATAGCCCAACGTATTGATTTTTTTATTAGTAATGCTTCTTTCCTATAGGAGAGGATTTTTTTTAGTGGGATTGAGTCATCTTGGTCTTGGTGAAGACTTTTAAGAGTCTCTAAGACAGCAAGGAGATCAAATCAGTCTCGACTTAAATTAATTAATTCAGGTTATTCACTGGCAAGTCAAATACTGAAGCTAAAGCTTAAATACTTTGGCCACATAATGAGAAGACAGGACTCTTTGGAAAAGACCCTGGTGTTGGGGAAGATTAAAGGCAAAAGGAAGAGGGGAAGGCAGAGGATAAGATGGATATATAGTGTCATGGAAACAATGAACATGAATCTGGATAGTCTTTGAGAGATAGTGGTGCATAGAAAGGCCTAGTGTGTTATGGTCCATAGGGTTACAAATAGCTGGACATGTCTGAATGACTGGAGAACAACAAAACATCTCCAACCAATCATGAACAAAACAAAACTAATTTTTTCCCTCCAATCTTACCTCTATTCCAAACTTCCCAAATTCTATAGAGAGCAATAAAATCCTTCTAGTGATGCAAATTCCCTCCAAAATGAGCCACTCTCAACTCCTTGCTCTCTCTTACCCTCCTTAAAGTCCATGGAATCAGAAAGATTTTGGGCTCAAATCCCACTTACCACATGAATAAATCATAGATATCTCTCTCTCTCTCTCTCTCTCTCTCTCTCTCTCTCTCTCTCTCTCTCTCTCCATATATATACACACACATATATTTATATATATATGTGTATATATATATATATATATATATATGTTTAATAGGCAGAGACAAAACACTTCTATTAACCTCAGTTTCCTTATCAGGAAAATGGAGGTACTAATACCTAAACCAACACAGAGAGATACTTATGAGGCTTAAATGAGATTTTATATACATGCACACACACACACACACACACACACACACACACACACACACATATATATATAAATTTGGAAACTTTAAAATGATATGTTTCTCATATATGTATGTATGTGTATATATTTATATATGTGTGTATGTGTATGCATGTATGTGTGTATAATCAGTTATTATTGCCTGAAGGAAATGTGGAACTTTCCCTAAAGAAAAGCTTTAGAAAATACGTAATAGTTGTCTTTGGTAGGATGTCATATGGAAGAAAGATTGTTTAGTTTGACTCCAGATGGCGGATATAGAAGCAATGTGTAGAATTTACAGAAGTTACAAGGGGGTAGATTTAAATATTTAGTAAGGAAAAGTTCCATAACTATTAGACCTGTTCAAAATAGACTATCTCAAGCAGTAGTAGATCTCCTTCCCTGGAGGTCTTCAGAGGGTGGGTCAGGAATGCAGTGGGGGACATCATGTGAAGTACTAGTTGGTTTGCCTTGCTGAAGGCCTTTCTGACTTAGAGATTCTTTAATTCTGGAAGGATGCTACTAGTAATTCATGTATAAACCATTTCTTAATGTGGGTGATGTCTGACAGAATAAACCTCATCCATTTCATGTTGGTTCTAATCACTGTCACTCATAGAAAGTGACATTGTGTGACCTTTCCTCTCAGTTCTGAATAGATACCATATTTGGGGTCTGCAGCTCTGTCTTTGCTAACAGCAACCTACATGAAGGTCATTATTGCAATTTCCTTGACTGTTATTGATTATGCTATAATATCCCACTATCCAGAGACTACCTTTCTTGTGCCAAGCAACTTTATGCTAATCTTTCTTCTCATCTTTTAGAAGAACCAATTGTCCTTCACAGCAATGTTAATGGCAGTATGTTCAATGAGCATGACACTCTCCCTGTCAACTGTATCATTTGTCCATAACAAGACTGAGCAGTGTCTATTTTCTTTCTTCTGTAACTGCTAGTGGCTTCAATAGATAAGTCTCAGATTACGTATACAGAGTGTTTTCCCCCCCTTTTTTTTGTTTAGTTCCCCAAAGCTAGATATTATTATCATTGGGATACAAGGAGAAAGATGCTCTCCCCATATCATGAATAAATAGGCACATTCTGCCCTGAAGACTGCTGTCATCATCATCCAGTGTACCATTTCCTTGGTTATTTCTTCTTTCCTCTCCTACTCCACTCTTGAACTCTATGCAAGCACATCTATCTACTAACTTGTGTTCATACTATGTTTCTTTGAAACTATAGCTGTTTTCCTATTCTTTTTAGGAACAGAGTGGCTCTCACTATTACAAGACTCATTGTCACAGCAGTGAGTGTTTGTTGATTTTTTTGCTTTTATTTAGTTTTATTTATTTATTTCCTAGTGCCACTAGTCTCAGTATCCCCTATGATAAGGGAATTCATGCATTCACAAAACTACTGAATTGGTGGTAGTGGTGGCTAGTTGGTTGGTAGGGGCAGTTTGTAATTATAAAACAAAACATATCAAACTGGCTTTATGTCCTTAGGCTCTTGAGCCCTGCAATCAAACCAACTGAACCACACAGCTTCCTGAAAACATGATTGTTCCTGAAAGCTTTTCAAGGTCCACTGCAGAAGTTCCTAATGGCATCAGTGCATTGCCCACTCTATCCATATATTTTGTGTGTTCATGCCAGCCAAATAGACTAGAATTCTCAGGGAAGAAAACATGTTGGGTATGCTATATTTCAAATTGTATTTACTGAATTATGTTTAGTCAATGAGTAAAATTCACTGTAATTCCTCTAATTGCCCCATGGAGTAGTATGTCACTCTGTTGGAAAGGCAGCTTTACTCTTTAAAGACATTAATCCATTTTATTGTACATTTATTAAACCCCTATTATTTGTTAAACACTTTACTTGGCTTTGGGAATACAAAGACAAAAACATAAAAGCCCTTGGCTTCAAAGATTGTATGTTCTACTGGGAACATTGGGAGGTGTGTGGGGGGGCACAACATAAAAGTATACCATTATACTATACATGAAAAATAAATTAAAATGCATAAATTTTCACCTGGAGAAAATTGTAGACTCATTTGGAGTCTACAGAGTTGGAGAGTTGGAAGGGCCTGCAGAGGCCATTTTGTCCAACATATACTTATATAAGAATTTCCTTTACATTAAAAAGTACTCAATAAGTGTTTATTCAGCCTTTGCTTAGAGATCTCTAATGAGAGGCAACTATTACCTCCTCCAGTATCCCATTCTTCTTTTGAATAGTTCTAAATTTTAGAAAGGTTTTCCTTATCTCATACATAAATATGCTTTTCTGCAACTCTCCTCCATTGCTTCTGGTTCTGTCCTCTGAGACTAAGCAAAACAAGATTAATTCACTATTCCATGTATCAACACTTTAAATTCTTGAAGATGGTTTCATTCCTTCTAAGTTTCCTTAGTTTAGCCTAAAGAGATTCCATTCCTTCATTTGATCTTCAAATAGCATGAACTTTGTGGGTCTTCAAATAGCATGAATTTTCCCCATCTTGTTTCCCTTTTCTGGTTACTCACCAATGTTGCTGTTGTTCTTGAGGTTTTTGCTTTTAATTTTGTAGCAGAGACCTGGTATAGAAGAAAGTACAATGGATTTTTAATCAGAAGATCTGGTTTTTCAATAGCTCTGCCATTTCCTTCCTTTGTGATATTTGGGCAATTCACTTACCCTCTCTTGGCTCTGTTAGAAAAAGGAGCAGTTGAGTATGTTGAAGCTCCCTTCTAGCTCTAAGTCCTTGATTTTGTCATCCTATGATTCATTATACTCTATTTCTCAAATCTTAGGCCCAGTGAATATGGATTCTTTCTAATACTTGCTTCCATATTAATTGTTCCCATTTGAAAACATTTCAGGACTAATGATAGAAGGGATAAGGTGGAAGGACAGGTAGACAACCATGTCTTTTTCATACTTTCTTCTCCTTCAACTCTTATTTATTTTATCCTTATCTCCTGCCACATTAAACGATTGAGAAGGGGTGAATATGCCCTCCTTCTCTTTTCCTTTTTTTACAGGGGATGAAATGGAAATAGTTAAGTAGACACTGGTATGAAATAAAAAGGTTAGACAGGACTGATAATAGTGCTGACTTGGAAGATACCAGAGTTTGTTGCCTTCTAAATTAGTCTGTGTGTTGTAGTTGGGGGACTAGGGGAGAAGCACTAGATTTAAAATCGGGAAGCTTGGCTTCAAATCCCAGGTCTGATGCTTACTTTCTTTGAGACCTTAGGCAAGTCACTACACTTTGCTGAGTCTCACTTTCCTCCTCTATAACAGATTTGGAATAGGTGACCTACTTAATTACCCCACTAGGAAGAAAAGAACAACACCTAAGATACTTTCTGTTCCCTTTTTTCTGCTCCCCCCCAACTTTAACAAGTAACCCCATGGGACTCAGCAAATCAAGATAGCATCAGCCTGGATAGGTGCACTGTTCTGAGAATATTTAAAACCATAAATCAAAAACCCAAGAATCAGGAGAGTTTGCTGTATTATATTTTTGTACATTGCTCTAAATGATGTCTTCCTGGCTTGCAGAAGTTCCGGTACCTCCCTAAGCAGCTAATTTATTATAGAAGTCCTTCCTAGAATAGAGCCCATTAAACATAATGGAATTCTAATGGAACTAACAACACCAGCAAAAGTGTAGTTGTGGGAAAAAATAATTAAAAGCACAGGATATTTGTAAAATGAAAAAGCACACATGAAACTCCATTCAAGGTGGCAGACTTGGAAGAATGATTTTACCCACTTTAACATATGCATATTTCCTAGTCTGAGAAGCCAGCCCCATGAGGTGGAAAGAACCTTGACCTGGGAATCAGGAGACCTGGTTTCTAGACATCATTTTGCTATTAACTATATGACCTCAAGTAAGCTACTTTCTACCTTGGATTCCCGTTTTATCATCTGTAAAATTAAGGGAGGTGGACTATAAGATCCTTTCCAGCTCTCCTAGTCTACAGACCCTGAATGATGAAACTGTTAGTGTACCAGACATTATTTTGCCTTTTCCCCAAACTATTCAAACTGGGACAAATGACTGACTTTTCCAGCCCCACACCAGGTTTCTTTCAAAGATGCAGAAAAGTAGCAAGTGTTAAATTGAACTGAATCAAGTAGAGACAATGAGAATGGGTCAGTCCTCCTCATCATCATCATAAGCCATCTGTTGGTAAGCCTCAAAGCCATCTGTTGATGAGTCTGATGACTACTCTTGCTGCCCAACTTTTTGCGACCCTTTTGTCAAATGGAAATGACTCCCCCACACCCCAACTGAACCCATTCTATTGGACTGTTTAATAGCCCAGAAAAACATTCCCCTTTGACTGAGAATGATTCATTTATAGCTTCCTTTTGAAGGGGACATTTGGACTAAGAACTTTGTCTGTATAATCACCATAAACATTGGCTGTGATTATGACACATGCATAACCTTTTGTAAGCCCTTCAACCATTTATTTAACTTGGAAGAAAAAAGCACCTTCTACCTCAATATCTTCTTGTCCTATACATGTAACTCCCATTAAAGTCATTGAAAATTTCATGGAAAAGAGAATAAGATGTATTTTGCACTGTTTCTAAAGACTCATTTTATCAAAGTAGGTGATTTTCTTGTTTTAAAATAAATTAGACTTCAGCTCTGGAGAGTCAATATTAACTCTGAATTGCATGAATGGTATTATTATTATTATTATTATTTTTGCTATCCAGAGTCTCTTGCCTCTGTGACATGGTAGAAATTGAGGAGGGACTCTAGTGTTTAAGTCCTCCATCCCACCCCCATTGTAATTAGTTATAATCGAAACCTACATGTCACTCAGGTTCAAAAAGGGTTGATGCTGTGAAAATTGTCAGCAGTTATTTTCACACAATATGAGTGGGTGTGTTAGCCAGAAATATATGTACAATCATTTCTCTGGCATTCAAAGCATCATAGAACCCAATTAAAATAAAAATGTTTTCAATGCCAATGCTTTCAATTACCAAAGTCCCACACCCTTGCTTATATATTAATGAATTTTGTTATATCTCCTTGTCACTTTGTAGTTCAAGAACACTTTAAATGTCATTTAAATATCTCTCTGGATAGTTTGAATGATCCCTTATTCTACATTCCCTTTGGTTATATTTTCCATTATGTAGCTAAGGACAGCTAACTGGTTTTTTAAAATTACATATATATTTAAAGTAGGTCATAACTATCTGATTCTTCCTGTTGCTAAGGTTTTAATTCACCTATTCGTATATTGTCCACCAAGCGGACCATTTTAATTAGTTATTTATTAAACTTTTTGCTTGGCTTCAGTAATCTATATAAAAACCTCAGTATTTATTCCATTATTTATCCAAGGTCATGACCACTATGTAATTTCTTTGTTTGCCAGGATGAAGTAGTTCTAATGAGTTCAATTCTCTCATCTCTCCTTGGTGTGGGGAGATGGGAGACTGTCATAAGGACAAGTAAGCATGCCTCTGGGTCCCTGTGTGATGTTTTAAGGGAATTAGAATTATTCTTCCTACACACAGGCAGGAAGGGCTTCACAATAAAGCAAGAAGATAAATGAGACTTGATAAAAGAAACTAAGAAGGTAAAGAAAAAAGCAGGAAAGGATTCTATTGGGGACTTAACAATGCCCAAAGTATTTGCTGAAAGAGCTATAATCTTACCAGGGTTAATAGAACTAACTGGTACCCTGGAGGCAACCTGAGCAATTGGTGTTGGTTTTCTTGAAGAATGCTAGAGAAGGAACTTCTTTGGGAAATGCAACTTCATGAAGCATTGGATTACCGAGGAAAGAACTCAGACTCAAAGGATTGTAGAGATAGAGCTGGAAGGGAAAGTCCATCTTGTCCAAACCCCACATAGCACAGAAGAGACAACTGAAGCACTTTGAAGTTATGTGTATTACCCAAGGCTCCACTAAGGCTAATAAGTGCAAGAGCCAGAATTCAAACAAGTTTTCT
The DNA here is from genome assembly GCA_011680675.1 of Gymnobelideus leadbeateri. Classification (NCBI taxonomy): domain Eukaryota; kingdom Metazoa; phylum Chordata; class Mammalia; order Diprotodontia; family Petauridae; genus Gymnobelideus; species Gymnobelideus leadbeateri. The sequence continues at coordinate 32,514 of WOXC01009628.1, read as the reverse complement.
GACTCCAAATCCACCAGTCTTTCTGCTATATCATGTTACCTCACCCTGAGCAGCTACTATGTGAATATAGTGTATATTAAATTAATGAATTTTGTTAATTTAATATTCTGTGTATATATCAAGTTATATGTATATTCTTCCTATTGATTTTCTATGTCATGGCCACAGATAGCCATTCATTCAATAAATATTACTTCTGTAATATTTGGATTGGAAGGGACTTCAGTACCCATCTAGCTCAACTTAAACCTGAAAAAGAATTCCCTCTCTAATACATCTAACAAGTGGTCCTCCAGCCTTCGCTTTCAGACCTCAAATGAAAAGGAACCCAATGCTTCCTGCAATGCTTTCCACTTTGGGATAGCTTAAATTGTTAGAAAAGTTTTCTTTACATCAAATCTAACTGCCTTTTTCCCCCCAAGTGCCCTTCTGTAATTGAGTGTCTATTATGTGCAAGGTATACTGCTAGGCACAATAATACTCATGCTTTACCTTTATGTGTTTACAGTTGAATAGTTTTTCTTCATAGTTTTCAAAAGACTTTCACATATAATCTTACTCAGTTTTTACAGAAACACTATGAAAGAAGCAGGGTAGGCTTTGTTATCACCATTTGAGATATGAGCGACCAGTTCAGAGAATTTTCCAGCTTCATAAAACTAGTAATTATCAGCAACGAGACCTGAACCAAAGTATTCTAGTTATAAGTCTAGGGCTCTTTCCAGTTCACTATATCTGCCTCCCCATGCATCCTTATTCACAGACTCCATTATTGGTGTGAAAACTTCAACCTATATCTTCTGATTCATAGTCCAGAATTTTTTTCATTATTCCATATGTACTCCATATGTCATAAATTTCTAGCATTGAAGAAGAAACTTCTCTTGACTTTGGGAAACAAGTATCTCTCAAACTATATGACTCTGAGTGGGTTACTTACCCTTTCTGAGACTCAGTGTCCTTGTTTCTAAAATGAGGTTGTTGAAAGAGATGATCTCTGAGGTCTCTTCCAGCTCTAAAATTCTTTGATTCTGTAACTTTAATTTTGTGGTGTTTTTTAAGTCACAAAACTCAAGCCAACTATTTTCACATTTGGGACCTTAAAGTTATGAAACTATCAAGGTCTTAACTAGCTTTTGAGAATTTGTATTTTACAACTGGGTTATAGCAACAGTAACTGTGTTTTATGAATGTGTCAAAAACTTTAAAAAATTATTTGGGGGTAAAATGCTTTCAAAAAAACAAAAGAAGGTGATATCTGCAAAACAATTGCTCAATCCCATTGGTGGTTAACATCCTTCAATGTGTTACGTTGTGTTTTCTAAAATGTGATAAGTTGCTTGACATTTATGAAGGCATATATAAATTCAAGGCAGAATCATTTATTCTTGCCTCTGAGAAAAGTATCTAGCTAATAGTAATATATCTGGGTTAAAAACATTTGAGATTAACCCATTAAATAACACAAAAATATTTTAAATCAGCTTTCCTAATAGGAATAATATATAGGAATGTCACCCCCTCTCTCCCTACTGCCAAGATCAAATATATAGGATTTCTATGTACTCTGCCTTCTAGAATAACCACAAACCTGAAAGTACTTTAAAAATTTTCTCAGCCCAACAAAAATAGCTTTTACAAAGCCCATGTATTTTGCTTCATTTTATACACAATCAAGTATCTACTTCCCTTGACAACCTTCAGTTTAAGAATGACCATCTCAGGGGAGAGACAGGGTAGGGTAAACTATCTCATGTAGAAGAAGCAAGGGGAAGTGGTTGCAAGGGAGGGGGAGAATAGGAAGGCAAAAAGGCAAAACCACATTCTCATTGAATTTGGTTCAGGGAGATAATGACATACATACTAAATGGGATATCTCAACCTACAGCAGAATAGGGGGAAGGGGGATGAGAGGAGGGAGGATGGATGGGAGGGTATCCTTGGGGGGAGGGGAGGTTGGAAGCAGCCACTATAGAAGAGGGACAGGATCATGTAGGGAATGGACCAGGTGGGGGGTGGGATGAGTGGGAGGGAATTATAAGCAGCCTTGTACAATATATCTACTATGATAATGTTTTGCATAGCTAGACATGTACAACATATACTGAATTTCTTATCTCCCCAGAGGGAATGGGTGACAAGGGAGGAAGAAAATGGATCTGAAATTCGAGGTCTTAACATTAAATGTTTCAAATATATATAAATACTATCATTAATACTCTTTTGCTTGTAATTGGGAGATAAGATGTGAAGGCATTGGGACACAAAGATTCACCTTCCTCTAATAGAAAAGTCAAAGGGGGTATGGGAGAAGGTATGGGAGAGAGCAGATTGGAGGAAGCGATATCTTGTGGGACTGCTATTCTGGGAGGGTGGGTAGGGGAATAACGGGGGGGGGAATGATTATAACTCAAAATCTGGCGGAAATGAATGATGTAAAACAGAAGTTAATAAAGCATTTGTTTAAAAAAATAAAAGAATGACCATCTCCTTGCCTAAAAGATTATGCTCAGTTTTGCTGGATAGTTGATCCTTGGTTGCAGTCCAAGCTCTTTTGCCTTACAAAATATCATATCCCAATCCCTCAGATCTTTTAATGTAGAAGCTGCTAGGTCTTGTGTGATCCTGACTGTAGTTCCATGATATTTGAATCGTTTCTTTCTGGCTGCTTGCAGTATTTTCTTCTTAACCTGATAATGCTGGAATTTGTCTATAATATTTCTTGGAGTTTTCAATTTGGGATCTCTTTCAGGAGGTGTCCAATGAATTCTTTCTGTAAATATTTTACCCTCTGGTTCTGGGACATGAGGGCAGTTCTCTTTGACAATTTCTTGGAAGATGTTTTCCAGGCTTTTTTTTTATCATGGCTTTCTGGTAGACCAATAAGGAAAGGTCACAATCAAAATTAATTGAAGTGGAGAAACTACTGAGAAGTGATTAGAAAGAAGGTCTAGGAGGGCAGGAGCAACATATAGACTCATGGCTGTGAAAACTGATAGCTGAGAAGTTAGGCAGGCAGCCAGCTACAGTGGAGGACACAGCTGAACCATCAACTGTATCATCACAGCCTAGTAGACTTAACATCTCTGGGCAAACAGCCTTCTGCAGCTCAATAGACCCATAGGTCACCAGTGTTCAGAAAGATAGCCAAGAAGGCAATTTAATGATAAAATAGTCCAAGGGAATTCAGTAAAATGGGAAACTAAGGCCTAGAAATTTACTAAAACTCTGTGCAGTCTCTTGAGGGATGAGAACAGTATTGTAACTGGTGTTTATAATAATGACCCTGAGTTATCAAGAAAACCTTAAACAATGTTCAGTAGGTACTAGGATGGAAAATATGTAATGCATTTATGAAGATTTCCATTTTTAAAAATGGTTAAAGCAAAACAAAGTATTAAATTTCATTTCTTTGGAAAATTCACTTATCCAGAGCAACTAAGGCTTAATAACTGGGTACTTACTAATGTTAAGTAGATGAAGGGTGACTATAATATTTAGGGACTTTGCAAGGGCCATAGAACTGGGAAATACCTTAAAAATTATAGAATTTATTTATTTCATTTAAAAATTGGAGAGATTGGGGTGGCTTGGTGGTCCAGTGAAAACATATCCTGGAGTCAGGAGGACCTGAGTTCCAATCCAGCCTCAGACACTTGACACACATACTAGTTGTGTGACTTTGGGCAAGTCCCTTAACACCAATTGCCCTGCAAAAAAAATAAACTAAAGGGGCAGCTAGGTGGCACAGTGAGTAAGAGCGCTGTCCTCAGAGTTGGGATGACCCGAGATCGAATCCGGCCTCAGAAAATGAGCACCCACACATAAATAATAACTAGCCGTGTAACCTTGAGCAAGTTACTTAACCCCAATTGCTTTAAAAAAAAATAAGTTAAAAATGTAAAGATTATCCTCTGAGAAGAGAAATAATTTATACAAGACAACATAATCTAAAAGTGGTAGAATTTGGACAAGAACCCAGGTCTTTGAAATCTTGTCTAGTGAGCTTTGCAACATGAAGCTTTTCCCCCCTAACTAGTGATCAAATACATGCATATTACATATATGTATATATAAATACAAACATATATGTGTATATAAATATATGTGTGTGTCATATTTGTATAACCCATTAACACTTTCAAAGCACTTTATGTACAATACTTCACTTTATTTTCACAACTTGAGGTAGGTGCTATCATTATACCTGCTTTGCAGATGAAGAAACTGAAGTTCAGAGAAAGAAGTGACATATCCAGTTTCATAAAACTATTAAGCATCCAAGGCAAGAGATGAATTTGTAGCATCCAGAATCCTAGATAAACCTTACCTGCGAAACCATGCAAATTGAAAGCAGTTTAGAAGTAGTTTACTATGACGTAAGGCCCATTGAATGTGATTTTATGAAAGGGAAGGGAAAGGAATATGTATTTTTATACTTCCTACTATCTATTGAACAGTGTGCATGCAATAAGCTTTACAAATATTATCTCTCTAATTTTCCCCATGTTCATAAGAAAAGTAGTAATCAAGACTGCTACTAGAAAGTTTCTCTGACTTTCTAGAAGCTGTATAAATTGCTTAACTTCCATCTCTTGTAGACAACATAATGTAGGATTATGGTTTTTAATCCATTCGTCTATCCATCTCTATTTTATGGGAGAGTTCATCCCATTCACATTCAGTTATGATTACTATCTGTGTCATTCCTTCCATCCTATTCCCTCCCCTGTTTATGCTTTTATTTCTCGCTTCTCCCCCCCTTAAGAGTTTTCCTTTTGACCACTGCCTGCCTCAGTATTCCCTCCCTATATACCTCCCTCCTTTTACCTACCCTTCTCCCTTCTATCCTTTCCTCCTTTCCCCTCCTACTGCCTGTAGGGCACAATAGATTTTTATATTTAATAATGTATGTTATTCCCTCCTTGAATCCAATCCAATGAGACTAAATTTCATATTGTGCTTCTCTCCCTCCCTCCTTTCCCTCTACTATAATGAGTTTTTCTGTCTCTTCATGTTAGAATCCTATACTTAATTGATTATATTATTCCCTCCTTGAACCAAAACCCATGAAAGTACAGTTCATATAATGTTCATCTCCCTCCTTTCTTTCCCTCCACTATAGTGTGTTGCATAATTGACCCTTTTCTGCCTGCTCCTTCCCTTTTCTCCCATTACACTCACTTTTCATTCCTTAATAAGGTTTTTTTTAAACAACAGATTAGTTATTTATACCCACACCTTCAATCTATGGATATCCCTTTTAAATGCTGCAATAATTATACAATCCTCAATATTGACAGGTATCAGCTTCCCATATAGGGATGTAAACAGTTTTTTCTTATTGAATCACTGTGTGTGTGCCTCTGTGTGTGTCTGTATGTATGTGTGTGTGTGTGTGTGTGTGTGTGTGTGTTTTCCTTATTTACCTTTTTATGTCTCTCTTGAGTCTTGTATTTGGAGATTAAATGTTCTACTCTGGATTTTTTATCAGGAAGTTCTGCAAGTTCCTTATTTTATTGAATGACCATCTCCTTGCCTAAAAGATTATGCTCAGTTTTGCTGGATAGTTGATCCTTGGTTGCAGTCCAAGCTCTTTTGCCTTACAAAATATCATATTCCAATCCCTTTGATCTTTTAATGTAGAAGCTGCTAGGTATTGTGTGACCCTGACTGTAGTTCCATGATATTTGAATTGTTTCTTTCTGGCTGCTTGCAGTATTTTCTTCTTGACCTGATAATTCTGGAATTTGTCTACAGTATTTCTTGGAGTTTTCAATTTGGGATCTCTTTCAGGAGGTGTCCAAGAATTCTTTTGATAGTTATTTTACCCTCTAATTCTAGGACCTCAGGGCAGTCTCTTTGATAATTTCTTGGAGGATGTTTTCCAAGCTTTTTTTTTTCATCACAGTTTTCTGGTAGACCAATAATTCTTAGATTATCTCTCCTGGATCGGTTGTCCAGACCAGTTGTTTTTTCCAATGAGGTATTCTACATTTTCTTCTAATTTTTCAGTCTTTAGGTTTTGTTTGACTGATTCTTGATGCCTCTTAGTCATTGGCTTCAATTTAACTGATTATAAGTTTTAGTGAATTATTTTCCTCGGTTCATTTTTGAACATCCTTTTTAATATGTTCAGATTTCATTTTTAGGTAGGTATTTTTACCAGTTAGATTTTTGAACCTCCCTTCCCAATTCACAAATTTTGCTTTTTAAGGATTTGTTTTCTTTACTGAGATTTTTTTCCATTTTGGCAATTGTAATTTTAAAAGAATTGGTCAGTTTATCTTCTACCTCTCTAATTTGGCTTTTAAAATCCTCCTTGAGGTCTTCCAAGAATGCTTTCTGGACTTGAGACCAGTCCATATTTTCTTCTCTGGTCTAAGGCATGGATATAGTGTGAGTGCTGTCCCCTTCTCAAACGGGTTCTTCTCATTCATAATAATAGGATTCAATAATCTTTGGTTTTCTTTTTCCAACTTGCTTCTTTTCTATTGTGATTTCTTATTTCCTGATTTTTTAAGTGAATTTCTGCTTCTGGGGTACAGAGGTCTCTGACCCATGCTTCTTAAGCTGAGAGTTATGGGCCTCATTGCTGACTTTGTTACTGTACCCTCTGGTGTCTAGACTGAGGCCAAGACCAGGTCTCTCAGTGTTTCCCCTGGATTACCCTGAGGCTTACAGAGTAAGGTGTGGGGGAAGGATGGTCTGGCCATTTCGGGTTTCTGCCTCTGTGCCCCTGGGCTGGAACTCAGGCAGGCTCAGCAGCTGGTGTCCTGCCACACTGGTGGCTGCCAATTCCCTGATTGTGCTAAGGCACACCTGGACTTCTAGGGTTAGTGCTTACTGGCTCCACCCCCCTGGCCTCAAGGATCTCCACCTGGTCAGCTGAGATGGGGTTTGTTGGGGCACCTCCCACCCTTCACTTCAGGTTCAGCATAACCTCAGTAACACCCTTCCTCTAGGACTCCCAAGCCTGCCCCTGCTTCCACTATTTCAGGATTTTACACTGGGGCAAAAATCTCTGGGTTTTCCAGGTCAGAGTAGGGGATTAGAGCAGCTCTGGTTCGTTCCATCCTGTTGACTCCCAGAAGTTCAAGTAGGTGATTTTTAAACATCCAGGCTGTGGGTTGATAGCCCCAGGTGGACCCTGGGCTTATCTCTTACCCAGTTCCAACAGATCTTCCATCCTGTGGTGCAGCCCCCACATACTCTGCACTCCATGCTGCCCCTGCCCAGTCCTATGTACACGCTTTCCTGGACTGTGAATCTGCCACACTCCATCTTCCAATGGATTCTGTCACTCTAAAATCTATTCAGATTCACTTTTTAGAGGTTACTGATGGAATTCAGTTCAGGTGAGTTCCTGCTTTCACTCTGCCATCCTGACTCTGCCCCTCAACTTCCATCTCTTAACAGGGAGAAGGTTGCAGTGAGGCTTTCTTGACACCAAAAGTTAATGGAAAGAAAATTGCTGCATTGACCTTATATGCCTATTGTTTCAGTAGGCAACATGAAGAGAATGTTGACCATAGCTAATCATAACATGGAGTTTTATGACGATTTCAAGAGGGAAGCACAGAATCTCAGAGTTAGAAGAGACCTTGAGACCAACTATTCCAACTTGCATCTGAATAGAAATTCCCTCTAGAACCTCTTCAATAAGTGATCATCCTGCCTCTTTCTGAAAACCTCCTGTGTGTGAGATTCCAGTACCTGCATTTATAGACTACTCTACTTTATATAGCACTAATTGTTAGGAAGTTTTTCCTTATATTAGTCTGCAACTTCCACACAATATTCTGGTTCTGCCCCTGGGAACTAAAAGAATAAGTCTAGTCTCTCCTTTATCTGACAGCCCTTCCAATATTTGAAGACCATTATCTCATCTCCACTAGATTTTCTCTTCTCCAATCTATCTACATTTAGTACCTTCAACCAATCCTTTCTAGAATGACCATCAGTCACTTAGCAATCCTAGTTATCTTCATCAGGATACACTCGAAAATTTCAATATATTCCTAAAATGTGACATTCAAAACTGAACTCAAAATAGGATGCTAGCAGGGAAGAGCACAATAACCTCATTGTGGACTCTGCAATATTTCTTAACACAGAGTATCATCAAGTTAGCTTCTTTGGTTGCAGAATCACACTGTTGACTCAAAAGAATTCTAAAACTTACAGGTCTGTTTCACATGAATTCATTTATCCATGACTTCCTCACCCTCTATTGTTGTGGTTGATTCTTTGAACCCAAGCATAGGATGTAGCATTTATTCCCATTACATATCATCTCAGAGGAACCCTCCAGTTGAGATAATTTTATTCTCTGATTCTTTGATCCTAAAGATGTTTCCTTTCACTTAATTTCATGTCCATTGCAAATTTGAGAAGCATTCAGTTTATCTCTTTATCCAAGTCACACAGAGAAATGTTGAACTACACTAGGTTAAGCAGAGATCCCTAGGGCACTCCACTTGAGACCTCAATCAAAATAGACACCAAACCATTAATGACTACACTTTAGGTCCTATTATACTAATAATTATACATGCATTTAACACAAAGGTCTTCTAGTACTTATCTCTATCTTATTCAGATGACATGAGAAAAATTGTCAAAATCTTTGCTGAGTTATGTCTCTACTATGTAAATAGCATCTACCCAGATCTACCAAACTATTCTTGCCAATAAGAGCAACAACAACAAAATTGAATAATTGTATAATTGATTCCTATTTAGTTAATTTGGCCATCCACCAAAGTTTTCATCTATCTATAATTTTCTAGAATATCTCAATGCCTTCAAATTCAGCCTTTTTTAAATTATGGAGATCTTTTCTTTTTATGTCTCCTTTGTTTCCAAATCTTTCCCCCTTCTATCCTTGTCCACTGAGCCATCTCTTGTAATAGAAAATGGAAGGAAGGGGGGGGGGGGGGGAAGCAGTTGAGCAAAGCCAACCTACACATCAACCATCCCTGACAATATACACAGTTTTCCAAACCCATAGGGATTCACCCTTTCAAAGGAGGGAAGGGGTGCATTATCTTGTCTGTTTGTCAAGGTTGGTCATTATAGGAATTTAGTCTTTCTAAAATATTTCCAAATGGACAGAAAATTCTTCATCTTATTGTTTATTAGAGCTTGATCCTTAGCACATTATATTGTATATGGTATATTTTAGTATACAGTAGTGTGGTAAAATGGATAAAATGCTGGACTTGGAGTCAAGATTACCTGTGTTCAGTTTCTGAATCTGACATTTAATAGATGTGGTATCAAGATGGGAAAATTGCTTCACTTCTGAGTCTCAGTCCCTCTTCTAGAAAATGGGAACAATATAACTGTAGTATCTGTCTCAAAGGGTTACTGTGAGCTTTGTATGAGATGACACATCTAAAGTGCTGTATAAAAGACTACTTTTTATTATCATTTAGTGTCCTGAGTAATTTAGCACAGCAACTGCTCTGGTAATTTTTTTGCCTCTTTTCAACCTATGTATTTTTCTTCAGACTAAATGTGCCTTTGAAATATATCATTTTCTGGGATGACATAAAGCTATCTGATTCCTCTAAGGAAAATGTATTATGTGATTTAGAGGTATTTTTCTTTAAGAAATATAGTAAGACTTTCTTGCAGAGTTTGTTGACTTAGAAAAACAATATACCACCTGATTTAATCAAGCCCATTTTTGAAAGGTTAAATGTCATTCTGAACTGTGCTCTTCCTGCACTGTATTAACTTATTTTGAAGATGTGGGACTAGCATCGATAAGTAGGTTTTCATCAGGCAGCTGATAACAGCCATGCAAAGCTGGGAGCACAAGGATATGAACTTGGCTGCCTCTGGGGAAAAGATAATTCAACTTGTGAGATGGCCAGCATATCACCTCAGCTCAGGTGCAATGGGAAAATGACAGCTATGTATCACTTTCACTCCATAGAAAGAGTATTCTTGTTAGTAACAATGATAACTTTTACTTTGGGGGTGGGGGAGGAAGGATAAAAAGTAACCCAAGTGGAGTCCAGACTTCAGGGAAAAACAATTCATTTTGTCCAGAGGCATTGATAAACTTGGTTATTTATATATACAAGGTATTGATAAATGATAAGGCGATGTTCATCCCTTATGTATCTCCCTCCCTATCTCTGCCCCCCACCCCCAGGACTGAAGATGAAAAAACAATGTTGCCGACCACTTTCACAGTTTCTTATTGGTTTTGGATCTCAGTGGGGAAGCTAAAATGTTGCTCAGCTGAAATCCTAATAATAGCTTCTAAAAAGTAGTATGTGCAGTGGCAAGTGGCAGATTGCCTGAAACCTGTGGTGTCTTTGCCAGTAATCTGATGTCAGAAATATTAAGGTGATGTTTACTTTGATAGGTAAGGGTAAGACACAGTTTGGTACAGAAAGCTTCTTTGAATCTCTGAATCATTCCCCGTAGGGATTCATAATTGTTTGCAATACTCCACCTAAGAAATCACTGTTCCTTGCAAAGTAGTTAAGAAATCCCATTTTAATAAAAGTGGATTCGGGAGTTAGGTAGGAGTGGGACAAAAATGCTTTCCTTCTTTTCTTTTCTTTGTGAAGTAAGGATGTCTTGTCATGGAAAGTATGTGAATCTTCAGGTAAAGAAGAATCAGACTGAAATTCTGCCCCTGAGATATACATACATACATATGTACATACATACATACATACATAAATACATATGCATATACACAGGCCTACACACATATGTTTTGAGGCCATAGGCAAATCACTTAAATTATTTGAGCCTCATTTTTCTTTTTGTTTTGTTTTTGAAGAATAGTTGACTAGGAGAAAGATCTTTGAGTTCTATGATTTCCAAATGTGGAACCTCTCTCTGCCAGCAAAAATCCTAATCACTCCATCTACCTTCTCCAGGCATTTGCTTAAGCTCTTCATAGGTGAAATTCACTCCCTTCTCACCTATACCTCCTTAAATCCCTGGTTTCTTTGGGGTTGTCACCTTTTCTAATTTGCTCCTGTCCCCAAATAGCAATGTTTTCCCTCCAAAAAGCTGTTTTGTTTTTATGTCTTTATTTTGTCTATGTTGTGTTTTTACCTATATGTGTACATGTCATCTCTCCCAAAGCAGGTAAGCCACTTGAGGATGGAGGGACGTTACTATTTTTGTTACTGTATTCTCAACTCTAACACAGTTCCTGGCTAAACATTTAGGAATAAATAACAAAAACTTGCTGATTACCAGATCATGACATAGTAGGTGGGGGGGGGGGGCGGCATATAGAAGTTAAATGATCTGCCCACAATCACAAAGTTAGTTGTCAAAGGCAAGTTTTAAATACACATTTTCCTGCCTCTAAATCCAGTATTCAATCCATGACATCAAACTTCCCCATCATTCAAATAGGGTTCATAATATCTGGGGGTACTTATTCCTCAAAGTTTTAATAAGGATCACATCAGATAATATAATTAAAATATATTAAAAACTTTCAAGCATTTTGCCAACTTTCAAAATATCAGCTATTGTTATTTATTATTGATGATTACCCTGATTACTAGAACATACATATCCCATCATTGAGAATTATACCCTCCAGAACATAACTGGTGTTTCTGGTTTTGCTGATGGTTTTCTGCCACTGGAAGGGGAAGGAGATAGCTTGGGATAAGCAGAAGTAGGAGTTTAGGGAATAGGAACAGAAAGATCATACTGGCATTGTTTTGGGATATATTTTTAGGTATGTATCCATTTGTTCATTCTTTAAACAACAAATTTTTATACCAACTAGAGATACAGGATGAATGAGACAGGATTCCTGACTTCAGCAAGATTTGTCATTTACATGGCACTTTAAAAACTACAAAACACTACATAAACTCTCTTTAAACAGGCAATACATACATACATACATACATACATATATACATGTATACGTATACATATAATTCCCATTCTACAGCTAAAGAAAATATGTAGCATTACTTAATGAATAGAATGTTGGAGTTAGAATCTGGAAGAATTAAGTTCAAATTCTGAACACCCACCCCACCCCCCAACCAGTCATTTTTATTTCTTTGAGTCTAAGCAGCTTTCTTAGGCTGCCTTGTAAACCATAGTTCTGGGAAGAAGCGCCCACATCAAAAGTATCATAAATCTTTGAAACAGTGGCTCAAGGAGTTTGAGAGATTTGTCTGTTGATATTCAGTTAATAAGTTCTAGAAGTAGAACTAAAACTCAGGACTAAAACAATGAATCATTTACCTAAAACATATTACAATAGGGGCAGCTAGGTGATGCAGTGAAAAGAGCACTGGCCCTGGAGTCAGGAGGATCTGAGTTCAAATGAGGCTTCAGCCACTTAACACTTACTAGCTGTGTGACCTTGGACAAGTCACTTAACCCCAATTGCCCTGCCTTCCCCCCTCCAAAAGCAATGTATATATCTAGATAGATAGATAGATAGATAGATAGATAGATACTGTATGGATAGCAGCACTGCCCTTCTAACATCTTCCCAGTGCTTTCAATTGATACTAACAGCATAAATATAAACTAGGTAAATATAAATATATCATGTCCCAGAAGTTTTAGTGCAATTTTAAGCCTTAATAATGCCAGAAGTATATTATAAGCTTCCCAAAAAACATGTGAAAACTTAATTACTTTTTTTAATCATGATGTTTCCATAAGAATCCTCTTTCTTATGAGGGGGATTTTCTTCTTCCTGCTGTTGTGGACTTGAATTCAGCTAACTAGAGAATGCAGTTCACTTCCATTGCTTGCTGTTTTCAATCAGAGGTATTGGGAAAAATTAAATTATTTTAAATTGAAAATTCATAAAACTTTAAAAGTATACAAAATCTACATAATTAAAACTTCAAATGATGTTTTTAAGTTTGTAGAATTTATATTTTTGAAGTTATTAAAGCTTAAAAACCGCTTTTGGGATACCTTTCCCATGTACAAAATATTTAAATACAAGGTAGTTTGGGAGGATGTGAGCAATCGGAGACATCAGGAAATGTTTCATGCAAAACATCATTCTTGAGCTGCATCAAAAATAATAGAAGGACCCCATAAGGTTGGAGAAAATATAATCCAGCCCTGAGGGAATGTTCAGTGCAAAGAAACTGAGGCAAACAATGCAATATTATATGTGAGGAACAAAGGAAAGTCCAATCCAGATATTTCATTATATATAGGAAGGGAAAGTAATATAGAAGGGGCAAATTTTGGATGGGACCAGGTTTTAGAAGTTCAACAGAGAATTTTAAATTTTATCCTAGAAGCAATGAGAAGACATTGGGATAGGGTGAGGAAGGGAGGCACATGATCAGATTTGCACTTAAGGATAATTACTTTGGCAGCAGTGTATATGGTGGACTAGAACAATGAATAACTTGAGGCAAGGAGACCAGTTAGGAAGTTCTTGTAATAATTTAGGTGAGAAATAACAAGAGCCTGAATTAAGGTGATAGTTATGTGAATCAAGAGAAGGAGTTGGATGAAAGAAATGTTATGAAAGGTAAAAATGTAAGATTTGGTCATTTATTGATTCATATAGCATTCATATAGCACATATGAGATGAGGATGTTAAGAGTCCATAGGTGGTAGCTCTATATCACTGATGCATTTAGTATAAAAATCCTTATAAATCTTGTCTGTTTTTGCATTGATTGTCCATCCAGGTTCATCCTTTAATACCCCTGGTAAGATTCTGTTTAGTTGGGTCTCTGACCAAACTTTCTCTAAACTTATTTTTCTCACTAGTATTTTTTACTATTTTATGGGACATAGTGTTCAAAATCTCTCACCATTCTCCTCTGTCAGATTTTCAAACTGGTTTAAATCCTAAATTTTCATTGCCCTTGGCTACCATTTCTCTCTGCTTGGCAAGCATATTGATTATTTACTGGCTTATGTGGTTTCTAGGCTCTTTTGTTCTCATTCTGTCATTTGTTTTATGTGGGTTAAACTCAGAAAATTGTGATAGCTTGCATTAGTATCAGTCCTTTTCTCTGTTTCCAGTTTTTAGTGCAAATAGCTTGTTTAGGTCAGTTTGTAGTTGCCTTAGTTTCACAAGCTATCTTCTTTCATTCATGTTTCTAATTTGGTCTTGATTTTGATCTTTGCTTTTTAAAGTAGATAGTTTTACTGAACCAAAATTGCTAATTTAGACATGGTTTCTCTATCAGTAACTAGTCATTTCCTATCTGTTAAAATGTAACTGAGTTCACTTAAGTGATAACCTTTGGAAATGATGATAAGGAGGAAGAGGAGGAGGAAGAGGAGGATAAATAGATGAGAGGAGTCACTATGAATGAATCTTTGTTCTCTCTAATTTTCCTGAAATGTATTTTCTAGTTTGTTTTTTGGTTTTTATTGTTTTTTTGTTTGTTTGTTTTTTTTGCCACCTTCCCCTATGCCTCCCTTGTATTGAGGCCACCAAGTATTAAATTGTATCTGGTATACTTTGAGTGATCTTTCCTAGTTCTTTATAGAATTCATCTGACTATTCTATTCATCCCTTTCAAACTGCATTAGTGCATAAGCTTCAGTCATATTCTTTTAGTCTTTTTGAAAATACTACATGTACTGTTGCACAAGATGTCTGAGTGTTCCATGAATTTCTATCTCATATTGCCTTTGTGTAAACAGTTAAATATATTCAACCTAATGCCTTACTTTCTAGTGTAGGGAAAATCTATAAGCCATTCTTCCAACTAAAACACTCCTTTTTTCACTATATTAATTTATTGCAAGAATGTCAAGATTGATATGATTCAGTTCATCCAGTAGTTTCTCCTCTCATTGATCACTGAACAAACATCTCCCATTTAAAATACCAAAAGCTCAATTAGTGTTTACACATGGACTGAAAACAAGTAATTCTTAGCACCTTCCTGCCCTCCATTTCCACTGCTTCGTTTTCATCATGCAGAAATAAAAGGGTAATAACTAGCTAGCATTTATGTAGAAATAAAAGGGTACCATAGAGGAATGCAGTCTAGTTAGTATTTTTTCTTTATTTCCTGAGTTGTCAGGACCTAAGAATTCTTCACTAAATGACTAGCCTTATGATGATGAACTTCTCTATATTTTAAAAAATAAAATTTTATTGCTATATTTTTTCTTTTATCACCTAAATTTTCCACTATATCCCACCTTCTACCATCTCACATATAAGCAACCCATGTAACAAAGATGTGCAAAAGAGGAAGTCACCGAACTGATAAATCGGAAGTAGTCCAAATGCGAAGTGATGAGGGCCTCCACCAGAATGGTGTCAGCGTCAAAAGAGAAAAGCAAACGTATACAAGAATTGTTTGGAAGGCAATATCAACAAACATTCGGAACAAATTGAATATACTCCCACAGCTGGCCAAATAACACTCCATCTCTATTTCCTCAAGCAGAAAATTAACTAATTGATATTGTGGTAAGGAAACTTTAACTTTATTTTCATTTATCCTCAAAAAAGTTGCTCTATTCTATTCAAATAGCAATGACTGAGCTGGCTAGTGAATGCTGAAAATTCTAGTGACTTCTGTCCCCTTTTTCTCCCCCAAATAGACCATAGTTTGTTCTCTTCTAGGTCTCTGCATTTCTATTGTGTTGTCATTTGATTTTCATGGAAATTTTAGTGAAAGGGAATATTCTGAGGCTAAATGCTATAAGTTGATACTCATATTTTCTTACCTCTATTGGGCATCAGTACTCCATACAGGAGTTTACAGGGACCTTCAGGAGGGTCACAGAGATAGGAATTGCCAGCTGATTATTGTGGAGCTCTTTCTTTCCATAATGATTTCAAAATCTACAACATAGCTCTTTCCTCTTCCTGGTTTCCTAATCACTTAAATAAGAATAAAAAAATGGATTTTTGTGGGTCAGCTCTATGTTGTTTACATAAACAACATATATCTCTATGTTGTTTACATAGGATCAGAAATGTACTCCAAATAGCCCCCATTTCTTAATAATCTCTTGTGGATCAGTTGATTTAATTTAAAACCCTTTAAATTTTATTTAGATTTTCAGCCTTTACATTCTCTTGGCATATTAGCTTTCATAATTCACCTCAATTCAATCCAAAAAATATTTATTAATACCTTAAACATGTGTGGAATACTGAGTCAAAAGTGAGAATTGCTGCTCTCAAACATTGACAAGAGTCTAACATCTACGCTAAGAGATGTTTCATAGAATACAGTGATTAAAAAAAAGACATCATCTGTGTCTTCAGGGGACTTCCAATCAAATAAAAGGAATTACACAAGTCTATAGATACATAATGTGAATTAGGACATAAGATATCATGTATAAGTCGCACAAAAATATCAAAAATTTTAATTTGATACAGAAGCCATTCCTAACTGAAAACTATCCAAAAGTGAAATAATCTGCCTCTGCATGTATTGAGTTCCTCATCACTAGAGGTCTTCAGAGGCTGAATGCACATTTGTCAAAGATATAGTTTTCCGATTCTGCTACAATTTGAGCTAAGGTCTTTTCAATATCTGAGTCTCTTTTATTCAGTGTATCTACATTTGATGCGAACACAAGTTCCTGTGCCTTATTTATGAAGTTGTTTTTTTTTTGGGGGGGGGTGTTTGTTTTTAACAGAACTGACTTTGTTATAAAGGAACTTCACTAATAGTAATTATTGAGGATTCATTAATCAAAGTATCACAGTAACAGAGGGATTTTTGTGTTGGCTTGGAAGAGAAACTCAGGGAAATAACAAAAGTGCAAAGCTGTGACTTCTAAGGTAGGGGAGTTGCTGAAATGTTGTTTCTGGGTGCAGGAGTTCTTCTGGTTCCTCAGGCAGTCCTTCCTCCTGCAAAATTCTGTTGATTATTGTTGTCAATCTTTTGATTGACTTCAGTAGACTGGAAAGTTTTCTGTGTTAAATGGGGTAACTGCAGGCAAGGAAGACAGAAGAGATGTTTTGAAAAATCTCACAGACCAACTTCAAGCTTTAGCATATATATGCCTTTTGTGCTGGGAAGCAATAAGCAAAGAAAGATGGTATGTGGTGATGAATAGTTAGGTAGCTTGTTTTAAACAAAGGCATCAAGTGGCCTTGGAGGCAAAGCATTAGGACTCTCAGCAGTAACTAACCCTGCCACAAGTGATTAACACCAATAATTGCCTCATGACACCAGATCAGAAGATTTCAGAGCTGGAAGGGATCTCAGAGGTCATAGATTCCTAACTGGTCTGGAAGCATGAATTCTTTCCACAATATGCCTTCTAAGTGGTCAGTAGGCTTCTGCTTGAGAAATCTCCTGTGTCGAAGAACTTCTTATCTTCTGAGACAGACCATCTCACTTTAGAACAATTTTAATTATTAATTCCAATTCTATTTCACAAATTCTGCCTTCCTCTAGCTTCTACTTGTTGGCCTTAGCCTCTTCAATATGGTAGCTCTTAATGTATTTGAAAACCAATATCACATTCCATCTAAGTCTCTTTTTCTCTAGGCTATACATTTCTAGTTTCTTCATCTTATATAAATGGAATGTATAATTTTTTTTTGTCCTCCAGGTTCTCTGATTCCACATACAGCACAATGATATTTTCAATTGAGGACAAGTTGAATTTGAAGTGCTGGAGAGACAGTGAAGTAAAATTAACTAGCAGGTAGTTTGAAAGACAAGTAGGAATTCTAGAAGAGAGTCCAGATCTAAAGCACCAATTAAAGATGCACATAGTTGAACCCATAGGAATGGGTGGAATCTACATGGTAGAGAGTGTAGAGGACATGAAGAAGACTAAGGACAAAGTCTTGGAAGACATCTGCATGTAGGGGGCAGAAAGAGGGTGAGTAGATAGCAAAATAGAAAAAAAAATCAAGGAAGAGTACTCAGAGGAGGGAAGAAAACCAATATAGTGCTGTGCTGTGGAAGCCAAGAGAGACAATAGTTACTTAAATATTTCAGGAATAAGAAGAAGGTTCAAGAAAAGGCCATTGAATTTCTTAATGAGGAAGTGATGAGTAACTTTCAATGAACAGTGTAAATGCAACAGAGGGAATGGAAACCAGATTGTAAGTACCCGAAAAAGTGAATAGGTGGTAAGGATGGGGAGGTAGTGAGTTTAGATTACTCTTTTGGGAAAGTTTATTAATGAAAGTAAGGCCAGAAAAAGGGTTGTAGTTTAAGATTATAGCAGGTGAAAAGAAGACATTTTTTACAATAAAAGTTTTAAACATGCCTGTCAGTATTAAAAAAAAAAAAGCCTTCTCTGAAGACATTGAGGATATGAGAGAAAGGAGTGATCTGTCAAAAAGTAAGAACTTAGAGAGGAAGGGGATACATAGGGCTTGGAATCTGGGCTTTGTATGGTGGGGGAATTTCCAATTATCATTGGAAAAAAAGAAGGGGTGCATTTTCCTCTGAGAACAGAAAAACAAAGAAATAGATCGAGATACAATGAAGCTTATAGGTTACATTTGACAATCTAAGTTAAGACAGAGCCCTAGTCATGAATATGTTCATTGCTTTCTTTTTATCCCTGCCATAGACATCCATTTAATAGTAATGAACATTTGTTTATCACATTAAGCTTTACATAATGTTTTCTTCAGACTACTCCTCCTGAATTAGGTACTACTAGGACTGTGTGGTTCTTTAAATGATTTTAGAAGTCAGTTGTTCAAACATTAAGCATTTATTAAGTACCCAGGAAACCAGAAACAGGTCTTGGGAGTGACTGAATCATCTGCAATTAGGCAGCAGCAGTGGCTGCTTCCATAGCTCTCAGACCACAGATGGTAAGGGGGTCAAGCAACTGATCAGAAGGAGATTACAGGGGTAATTTTGCTCACTCTGAGTCAGGAATCTGTTGCTTTGCCCATACTCAGAATTGGGCCACAGTGCTGGATAGCAGTCCCAGTGTAAGAAGGAGCACTAGCATATCAGAGCTTGTAGCAGCAGTGGAGGGAGGACCATCCTCACAGTTCCAGGGCAGAAAAGAATTGTTTATGGTCACTTGCAGACCAAAGCATTGGTCAGGAGGGCAGCAAACACCTTTCTTAGATCATACAACCTAGGAAAAACTGAAAACTTACATATTTCTCAAAAAATTGCACAAAACCCCTGAAGCCTGGGGCAGTATATCTTCTACCCTGGAAGCAGAGCCCTACTTTAACAAAGAGTTAAAAGTCAAGTAATAGGCCTGGAAAATTGGCAAACAACAGAAAAAACTGACTATAGAAAGTTCTTTTGGTGACAAGAAAGATCAAAACACACACTCAGAAGAAGATAACAAAGTCAAAGCTCCTATATCAAAAGTGTCCAAGAAAAATATAAACTGGTCTCAGACACGGAAGAACTCAGAAAGGATTTTGAAAATCAAGTAAGAGAGTTAGAGGAAAAATTGGGAAGATAAATGAAAGTGATGAAAGAAAATCATGAGAAAAGAATCAACAGCTTGGTAAAAGAGAAACAAACAAACAAACAAAATGCTGAAGAAAATAACACCTTATAAAACAGACTAGGCCAAAAAACCAATGAGGAGAAGAATGCTTTAAAAAACAGAATTGGCCAAATGGAAAAGGAGGGCAAAAGGATCAGTGAAGAAAATAATTCATTAAAAATTAGAATGAAGCAAATGTAAAATAATGACTTCATAAGAAATCAAGAAGGGGTGGCTAGGTGGCGCAGTGAGTAGAGTGCCGGCCCTGGAGTCAGAAGGACCTGAGTTCGGATCCGGCCTCAGACACTTAACGCACACACAAACAAAAACCTAGCCATGTGACCTTGGGCAAGTTACTTAACCCCAATTGCCCTCAAAAAAAAAAAAAAAAGAAATCAAGAAATAAAACCAAAAGAATGTAAAAATAGAAGACTGTGTAACTGTGTAATATCTCATTGGAAAAATAACTGACCTGGAAAATAGATTCAGGAGAGATCATTTTAAAATTATTGAACTACCTGAAAGCCATGATCTAAAAAAGAGCCTACATATCATCTTGCAAGAAGTTATCAACAAAGCCCAGAGAAGAAGGAATACTCAGGAGGAGGGCATGGCTAACAGAATAAAGTACTTCAGAGGGGTCAAGAAGGATGAGGATTGAACAAAGCCCACATATTTGTCAATTAAGAGATCATTGGGACCTTTGAAGAAAGTCATTTCCCTAGAGTGATTAAGTCTGAAGCCAGAATTCAAAGAGCTGAGAAATAGTGAGAGGAAAGAAAGTAGAGACGATGGATATAGAAAGATTTTTCTATAAATTTTGCTGGAAAAAAGAGAAGGGATAAAAAAGATAGCTTGAGAGGATGGTAGGGTCAACTGAGAATGTTTTAAAGGATAAAGGGCATATAGGTGTATTTTAGGCACAGGAAATGAGGAAGCAGATAAAGAGAAATTTAATATTCAAGAGAGGAAATGAATGAGGGAATAATCTTCTGAGAGTAGAGAGGATTAAATCAAGGATACACATAGAAGAGGTGGCCTTGGCAAGAAGAAAGGGCATCTTGTTATCAGAGACTATCATAAAAGAGGAGAAAATGAAGGAGTATATCAGTGGGTTGATAAGATGAAGAATAGGGGAGAAGGAGATCCCAGGATAAAAAAAAAAAATTAAAAAAAAAAAAAAACTTCTGTTTTCTTTATGAAAGGTTGTCCTTTGCTGAGAGGGTAGTTTGGGAGGGTTAAGGAGAGAAGACTTGAAACAGCCACTTTGGAATGGAACAAAGAATTTATTTTTGCTGTTCACTCATTTCAGTTGTTTCCAATTCTTTGTGACCCCATTTGATTGTTTTTTTTTTTTTGGTTTTTTGGGGGTTTTTTGGCAAATATACTGGAGTGGTTTGCCATTTCATTCTCCAGCTCATTTTCCAGATGAGGATATTGAAGCAAATAGGGGAAAGTGACTTCTCCAGGATCACACAGCCCAACACTCTGTCCACCTAGCTGCCCCAAAAGAATCTATTAGGGAAATGAAGTTAATCACCTTACTAAAGTGAGGACACACTAGAACTGAGGAAAATTTAATCAGTTTGCCTATGGTCACAGAGTTAAAACTTGAAGCAAGTTTTCAAACCAGGCCTTCTAACTCCCAGTCCAGTTTTCTATATACTAGTACTGCTTCTGGAGATACATATTAGCATACTCAGTCATGTATAAAGACAAAATGCTAACTCAAGTCTGCTGAAGAGAATAATAATTAGCAAATTGTTAACCTGTGTTTCTTTTCTTCCCAATGCTAATTGTTTAAGTAACACCTTTTGCTTTGATTATGACCAGTGTTTTATGAATCCATTCCCTCCTGTGAAATGTAAGACCTAGGCCATTTAAATATATGTGAAGTAGAAGCATACATTCTAAGGGCAAACCACTTTACTTAATCAAACCAATAATTACTGTTGAGAATGACGCCTTTGACAAAAAGAAAATGCACAAATTGACTATACATCAAATCTCATGATAATTATTGCCATTGGGGATTCTTTGAATTACTTTGCCTCCAGGTATTTTGTTTTTTGGAGGAGGGGACATTAAAACTGCCTGAAATAATTGTTCCACAGCTTGCTGTTTGAAAATCCTTTTTGTTTGTTTGTTTTGTTTTGTTTTTAAATACAAAAATTTTCATCCTAATGGTATTTTTAATGAGATTTGGCTTGTAATTGTTGTTTCCTGTTGAGAACATAAGCCTGAGTCCAGCTTTTAGTCATTAACATACATATTGAAAGCTAAAAGTTACCATTATCATGTTATTTCTCCTGGCAGTGCCTAAAAGCCTTATTCCGAGAAGGAAAACAAACAAACAAACAAACAAACAAAACAAAACAAAACAAAAAAACTTAGAAAAGGACAGGAGTTCCAGGGTATCCATACCACCAGAAATAAAAGAAACAAGGCAACTTCCCAGGTCAAGGATGACCACAAAAGTGGTCATGTGAACGTCAAATCTCATTTTGCCTTCCACACAATGCTCACCTTCCAGTGACCACCAGGATGCTAGGGCAGTATGGGAGTCCTTCAGGAGACTTTCATTTCCACTCTCTGGGTAGTGGGGTACATTATCGTGGACTATACTCGCCCCCAAATAAATGCTTTCATTGGCCTGCTCAAGGTCCTTTAAAATCACAACAGGTCACATTTATATGGCACTTTAGTCTATGGAATATTTTCATATGAGGTAGCCCTATGAGGAAAGTCATGTCCCTAATAACCCATTCTACAGAGGAGGAAACTAAAGCTAAGAGAAGCAAGTGACTTGCCCAAGGCTATGCAGCTAAGAAAGTGTCCAAGTTGAGACAGGGACCTGGTCCCCTGATGTCAGATCAAAGTATCTTCCCATCACACTGCATTGCCTTCACTGAACTTTTGATAAAGAGGGGTTTAACATTTTTTTCTCCCTTTTAGACAAGCAAAAACAGTAAGTCAGAACTCAGGTTTTCAAAACAGTTACCTACATTAAAATACAGTTTCTCCTCCCTAGCCAGATGGCTAAATGTCTCTGGAAAGCTCTAATCTACTGCTTCTTGGTTTCCCTTGGGTGTTAGAAATGCTCTCTGAGTGACTTTTTTAAAACATAACTTTTCAGGAGTCAAAAGAGGACAATCAACACCTTGTAACAGACAGGAATCCATATACAAAATGATCAGTTAGTCTGATTTAAGAGATAAATGAAAACTGCAAAAAAAATTGCATTTAATTTTCCATTTTGTGATTGTGGTACTGGGTTTATACAAACTGCTCTTACAGCAGGAACTGCTTAGACTTTGAAATTGTTATTCAGATACATTAAGTGTATTATTATGAATACTGATATTGTCATCTGGATGATGAGTGATCTTTTTATGACTGCATATTGTTTGTAACAAAAGATTCATTAGGTGTAAGATTATCTTATTTAAAGAAGCAACACACCTGACCTCTGACCCACCTCAACCACAGGCCAAGTTGTCACAGCTAGAAAAGAGGTGAGAAGAAGATTAAATAGGTTAAATATCCCAATTAGAATTTAGATAAAGTATGTCTCACAAATTATTATTTCAATAAGATTTGCTTGATTTTTAGAGGTTCAACAGGGAAAAAAAGGCCCTTTGCTCTTTTATCAATTCTGAATCTCTAAAAATAAAATAAAATTATACATACATATATATATATATATATGTATATATAATTTGGCAAATGTCTCAGGCTATGGGTTATCTCAGTTGCTTCAAGGATTTCACCACAGCTATGAGGCAATCATTTGGCTCATTTTCACCAGTTAAGTTTTCTTGATCCCAGGTAACTATCCTGTTAAGAAATTCACCATTGATTTCAGGAGAGGTGGCAAGACCTGGTAGAGATGAACTGGATTCAAGTAGACCTGGCTGTGGACTCTGCTTTAGGTATTGAATAGCTATGTGATCCCAAGCAAATCACATAACTTCTCTGAATCTCAGTTACCTCATCTGGATAAACAATACCTGAAGCATCCCCCCCTTTGTGAGATGCCAGGGAAGTAATAATATGTCAGGCACTTTTTAAATTTTAAAATTATCCTATAGAGTAATATTATTCATAATGATAATATTAGACAATATAGATAATAATTAGATAAACAAATGAAATACTACATAAGCATTGTAATGTATAAGCATTTTAATGTTAACAAATCACCTTTTGTTCATTATCTCATTTAAACCTTAAATAACATCATAAGGTAGGTGCCACAGATATTATGCAGATGAATCTGGGGTTAAGAAAGGTTAATGGCTTAAAAATTAAGATCTAGAACTCTGAGGGACCTCACAATCCATCAAATGCAACCTGCTTATTTTAAAGATGAAAAAACAGCGGCACAGGGAGGTTATAAGACTTGTCCAAGATCACAAAGATTGTGTCAAAGGCAAAATATGAGCCACAGTCTTCCTGCCCATGAACTGTCTCTTTCAACCATGCCACAACAATGTCTCAGGCTAGAATGTGAAAATAGGAATGAGTTGACCACAGCATCCATCGCCGATACTAGAAAAGCTACTCCAAACTCCAATTTTGATTTAGCATTGTCCACGTTTTCTTTTTTGCCATCTTTATAAACCAAATACTTAATTTAGCAATCCATGACATGGAAAATGTCCCTTTGAAATATGATACAACTTGAGAGAATTCTATTCAATTTTGAATATAATCTTTTATTTCATCTCTCATACAAGATATCTCTTGTCTTTACTGAGCTAAGCTGCATTTTAACCCTCAGGATCTACAATAGATTCCATGTCAATTCATCATTTTCTGATCATATCCCCTTTGCCTCATGCCCCAAGTTTAACTTTCTTTCTCTTCTGATTTGAAGGGTACACCAGAAAGATTATATTTAGGGACAATGATATCAGTTTTAGCATTCAAATCCAGGTTTCTTAATTACAGTTCTGGTTCTTTTTCCCCTATAACACATCACTATACCTGCTAGCATTCTTATTTTTCATCCCATATTATAGTTCTGAGGCGATGTAACTAAGGTATGTCAAAGGGGGCTTTGGCCCAAAGCACAAAATTTTAAAATGTATTCTATGCACTTATACTGTTTCAGTAAAAAAAAAAATCATCAAGTTGATATGACTATTAATTAAAAATTGAAAACTATCAGGTAATGTGCTTCCTTCATTGCAGGTGACTTGCTCCCTAGCTCTGCCCTACACTACCCTTATCCTTTCTCCCATGGCCTTCCTGGAGTATCTGCCACAATCTTTATGTCTCTCCCCCCATAGGACATTCTGTCCCAGAGTTTCCTTCTACTTTTAACTGAATCTGTAATTAAAATATACATATTTGAGATTTATTTTTATGCTTCTTGTTCCTAGGTATTTTGTGAACCTTGTCCCTGATGCCCAAATTGCTAAGTATAGTTCTGGTTAACTGTATGTTTGTCATATCTCATTATAAATTCATTGTTGTCCTCCTTCTGGAAAAGGACCAAAATTACATCACAGTATTAGAGTCAAATTAAGGATGTGTCCAACTGTGACTGATCAGACTAACATCAGCTCAAAATGCCCTACCACAAGTCAGGCACAAATAGTCTATGTGAACGCTTGGGGTGGATTCTCTACATTTGCACATCTTTCATTTCTTTTGAGCTTCTTCAATTATACTTTGCTCATAGAGCACAGTGCATTCTCTGATGAGGGCCTGCCATGTTGGGCATTCCTGTGCCAATGTCTCCCATGTCACGTAATCAATTCCAAAGTTCTTAAGAGAGACCTTAATAGTGTCCTTATATTGCTTTTTATGACCACCATGTGTGCACTTGCCTTCTGTGAGTTCTCCATAATATAGTCTTTTAGGAAAGCAACATTGGGCATTCAAACAATATGACTTTAAGCTTCATGAGGGCAGGAGTATTTTGTTATCTAAGCTTTATTATCTTCCCTAGTAACTGAGCTATACTTGCTTAATATGCATTGGAGACTGGAATTAAATACACTGCAGATTGAAAATCAAGCTGTCCTTAGGATCCCTGCTGTGTAGATATTTTATGTTTGTAATCATCATACAATGAGATCTTTTGTTACTTCCATAATAACCTCTCTGGTTGGGGTTCAAGACAGAAATGCATTTTACAATCCTAATTTCTAGTGAGAGATTCAAATAAATATTGAGTCTTTTATCCTTGTCTCTGAGTTTTGGCCTTATTAACTTAGTGTATGTGCAGATGCTTCAGGTATCATTTGACATCCCAGGGACAGATAACAGAACACAATAAATTTTACATATTTTTCAGTGATGATATATAATCACTGTTTGTCTCTTCTCAATAAAAAAATAAATGAGAGGGTTCTTGTAGTCTATGTTTAAGACACTTCTCTTTTATTGCCATTCGGAAAAACATTGCCCTTTGAAAGTGCACTGCACATTCTGTTCCGCCCCCTCCCCACCAAGTTATTGCAAATTCAAGACAGTACTTGGTAAATAGAAGCTGTGTAATTAGAGCACCTTCTCAGGAATTCGAGAGTTTCAGGGCAAGTCTTTTCCAACAAGGAACTTAATCAAAAGTTAGAATTATTCTTCCAATGGCTTTGTGAATAAGCTTGAAAACAGAGAGGGAGTGTGGTCTAGTGGAAAGAGCAATGGAGGGGGAACCATGAAATACTGAGTTTGAAACTCTGATCTACCATTTATTATCTAGGTTACATTGGGCAAGTTATCCACTTCTGTGGGATCCATTTCCTCTTCGTAAAATGAGGAAGTATCTCTTCCAGTTCAGATCTATGATCCTGTGTTCTTCTTCATGTTTTCCAAGCCCTCACTTATGCCTTTCATAAAGGGAGGGAGTATGTCATTGAATAAGAGAGCATTTTGATTAGTCCTAAGCTGTGGGGCATCTGCAATTCTGTTCCCTCCGATGGGAGAAGTGATTATTGCCCCTGCAAATTCTACTCATTGGTCTATGCAGAGAAACTTCTTGTTGTACCTTCAAAAGTTGATAGAAACTCTTCAGACAGTGGGTATTGAATGAGTCAGGCTCTCCTGGCACATAAGTTACTCCAGAGTAGTGAGGCAAGTAATTCTAAAATCTGCATTAACTCCTCAGGCTTCTAGGGTACCATTAATAAAGTATTATTCCATGCACTAAATTTGTAGTTCTCTAGTGAAGTGAAATTTTTAAAGTTTACCTTCCCAAGGCATTATGTTATTTCAGGCTCTATCTTACACACTAGGACAATATGTCTCAAATATTTATTTGTTATTAGATTACTTATATTGAATTTCTATACTTATCCTTCCTCCAGAGACCTCACAATGCTAAACAGAGAGCTCCAAGTACTGTAAATAATTTACAGAGATAGAAGGATAGAGAGCAAAAGAAAGATGAAGAGAGGGGCAAGAAAGGCAAGACAAGGGGAGAAAATGACTGGGTAAAACTTAGAGAAGCCCCTATAGATAGATAACCTAAAGAGCCCCACTTCATCCCCAGTGACCTCGGTTTTACCTATTTCCCAATTTTTTCATTTTTTTATTTCCTTACAGAAGAGCAATGCCTATTTTTATATGGTCCACTAGTTTATGTCCCTCCTGGCATCAAGAATTTTGCCTATTTTTCAGAAGGCAATTCAATCTTTGAAAGAAGTGGAGAGAGAGTGAGTCTTTTCAAATGAACAGAAAGATAAATGGCAATAGCCCAGTAATGTCAGAGTCTAGTCTTTCTCTTTGACACTTAAACAGGGTGTCAGGAAGTTCTAGTCACTGCCCCCAATGGCCTAGGAACCTCATTCATCTATTTCTTTGAATGTTATCTTAAATCTCTCTCTCTCTCTCTCTCTCTCTCTCTCTCTCTCTCTCTCTCTCTCTCTCTCTCATCTCCCTTTCTCTCTCCTTCCCTCCCTCTCTTTCTTCAACACCCTTCCCAGAGATTTGCGATCTATCATAGCTCGTCATCATTTCAAAATCTAATTAGTTTATGCCCTCCTTTCTCCTCCAGATCAATCATTAAAGCATCCAAAATGACTCAATAAGGACACAATTATTGAACCCCTCACTTGACTCTGAGTTGACACTGTGCCAGCAAAATTACCTACTGCTCATTCTGCAGCTTTTGTATCCAATAACAAACTATGTTCCTCTAGTTTCTTTTGAAAATGCCATGGAGAGCCTCATCAGACTGCTCTAAATTTATGTAGCCAATGCATGTTCTTTATAAAGACCACACTGACCTTTTAAAAACTTGGGAGAAGAATTCTCATCACAAGTTCGATAGAGGAAGTTGTACCTTTTCATTCTAGTTTACTTGATATTTTTTACTTTGGAGATGATTTCATTTAGCACCAGTAAAAGCCTCTTCTTTTTGTGGTTGACATTGGAGCTGCCCACCTACCTGCCACAGTTGCCACTGGGCTGGCCATTTAGAGATGTGCTGCAGTGACAGGCATTTCTTTCATTTTTCATTTCCTCACTCTTTCAGCAGGCAATTCAATCTATGAAAGGAGGAGGAATGGAAAGAAGGAACTTTTTTTTTCAAATTAACAGAGAGATAGATGATGATAAGTCTCACTTTGTGAGAGTTGAGTTCTTTCTCTAAGATGCCTAACATCTTACCCATTTAGAAAGAGGAGCTGTGGTCACATAAAAGTTAGACAGCTAAAAATGTTTTCCATTATTGGATGACCAATATATATACCAATTATCTGTGTACCAGTATCAATTTAGAGCCAGTCATTAAGCCCCTGGCCATTCCATTTAAAGCACATGGTAGACAGTGTTCTGTTTTTGTCCAGTAGTGATAATAATTCTGAACTGCCTCCGTCCAGGAGGTTGCAATATAAGATAGTTAATAATGTTGACATGGAAAACATACATAAACATGTGCACACAGATTCAGAAAGTTGTAATTTATCACAAATGAATAAAATATGCAAAACATTTGCATAGCTTTTTTATTATTAAAGAATAAATGACTTCCAAGTATATGAGTGTTGCATTTATACTCATAGGCTAATTGTAATTTAATCCTTCGGAAAAGACCTACTTGGAGTGTGACCTCCTTGAAAGCTAAGACTGTCTGAATTTTCGTACTTGTATCCCCAGGGCTTAACAAAGTGCTTGGCACTTAGTAAGTACTTTTAATAATTTTAAAAATTTAATTCATTACATTTTGTGGAAGGATGCAAAAAATGTATAAAACCAACTAGCCTCACATAGAAAATAAACTCCTTGAGAGTAGGGAATGTTTCATTTTTGTCTTTATGTCCCAGGACCTACAGGATGCCTGGCATATTATAGACCTTTATAAATGCTTATCAAGTGATGGATAAACTAAATTAGGTAGTGAGGACGATCTGATCTCACCACCAGGAGTTTGCTTCTCAGATCATCTCCTCTCTCATCTTTGGTCTCTCATTTAGCGGCTAAATCTCTACTGCTTTACAAGCCTAGTCAAGTCTCACCCAGTCTTAAAAAAATCATTTGGCACAATCATCATATCTAACCACTTTATATTGTCTTTTTTCTGTTTTCCTTTCTTTTTTTCATTAAGCAACACTTAGAAAACATCTTCTTTACTTTATTACCTCCAATTCCTCACTATCTCTTCCCTTTTTATCTCTCTCTAATCTGACTTCTCCCATCATTGGGAGTGAAACTGCTCTCTCCAAGGTTACTCAAGAGATCAGCTACTAAATGGGTTGGCCTATTTTCAACTTTTAACTTTGCTGAAAAAAAATACTGACACTTTCAACTATATGTATCTTTCAGAGTCTTTCCTTTTCCTCAAAGCTCAGCCCAAGTTGCCCCTCTTTCATGAAGCTTCTCCTGACACTCCCAATCCCTCCCAATCCAGTGGATACTACTTTCTCAAATTATCTTGTATGTATGCATGTGTGTTCCCAGGTGGAAAGTAAGCTCCTTGAAGGCAAGAACAGTTCCTTTTAATCATTCTATCCCAGGAAGAAAATTGAAAAGTATTTAAGGCATGGGTTTAAAAAATGCTTTTAAAAAGGAATGGGGGGAGGGGGCTGAAGATATTCAGTACTGTATTTTTTAGTGTTTTTACATCTATCAATTTGTTAGTTTAATATTTCTTCATCAGTACATCTGTAATGTTATTCCTTAAACAAGAAAATGTATCTTTTTATAGTTTTCATCTTCCATATACTTACATATGTATATATATACATATACCCATACATACACACAGAGGTAATCTCAGAGTAGAATGCACTAGCAACTTAAAGGAAATAAAAATATTTTCTCCAAAAGGGTGGTCTTTGCAGTGAGTCTTCAAGGAAGTCAGTGAAGTCAGGAAGTGGACATTAAGATGAAGACATATGGGCACGGGGGATAGCCAGGACAGGGATACAGAGATAGAAATGGAAAGTCCATTCAAGAAATAACAAGGGATTCAGTTTTCCTGAGTTTGGGGTATTTGAAGGGACTAAAGAAGAAGAACCCTGAAAATGGAGGAAGGGGCCAGATGACAAAGAGTCTTAAATGTCAAACAAAGTCTACATATTAATTTAGAGGTCACAGGGAGGATGTGTAGCTTCTCAAGCAAGGGTATGACAATATCAGACCAATGCTTTAGAAAAAAAAAACATTTTGACAGCTCAGTGGATTGAAGTAGGGAGCAACTTAAGGCAAAGAAACCAGTTAGAAGGTTTTTGTAGAATTACAGGAAAGAAGTCATAAGGTGCTGAAGTAGCAATACGTAACTGAACGAAGTACAATGAGCCCTATCAGCTCTCCTCCTGACATCAGGTCTAATCATATGATTCCACTTCAATTCAACCACCCTACTAACCATTGGCTTTACATGCATACTACTAACTATATATCAATGATGACGTGACATTATCCGAGAAGGAACATTCCAAGGCCACCATACCCCAGTAGTCCAAAAAGGTCTACGTTATGGTATGATCCTTTTTATTGTATCCGAAGTATTCTTCTTTCTAGGATTCTTCTGGGCATTTTATCACTCCAGCCTAGCACCCACTCCAGAATTAGGCGGCTGTTGACCACCAACTGGAATTCACCCACTTAATCCACTTGAAGTCCCTCTACTAAATACATCCATCCTGCTAGCATCAGGAGTTTCAATTACATGAGCCCATCACAGCTTAATAGAAGGAAACCGAAAACAAATAATTCAAGCTCTGACAATAACTATTCTTCTAGGATTGTACTTCACCATTCTCCAAGCCCTGGAATACTACGAATCATCATTCACAATCTCCGATGGCATTTATGGCTCTACCTTCTTTGTATCCACAGGCTTCCATGGCCTCCATGTAATTATCGGATCAACATTTCTAATTGTCTGCCTACTACGACAACTCAACTATCACTTTACATCTACCCACCATTTCGGTTTCGAAGCTGCTGCCTGATACTGACATTTCGTAGACGTAGTATGATTATTCCTCTACGTCTCAATTTACTGATGAGGCTCATATTTTTCTAGTATAACTAGTACTACTGATTTCCAATCATTAAGTTCTGGGTAAAACCAGAGAAAAATAATCAATCTAATAATTACCCTTCTCATCAACTCAACCCTCTCTACCATTATCGTTATAATTGCTTTCTGACTTCCACAACTTTATCTATACCTAGAAAAATCTACCCCCTATGAATGTGGATTCGATCCCTTAGGATCGGCCCGCCTCCCTTTCTCAATAAAATTCTTTCTCATCGCTATCACTTTCCTGCTATTTGACCTAGAAATTGCCCTACTACTGCCTCTACCATGAGCAATCCAATTACCATCCCCCGATTCTATACTTATCCTATCATACTGCCTCATCCTACTACTAACTGCGGGACTAATATATGAATGAGCACAGAAAGGACTAGAATGAACCGAATAGGTTTTTAATCTAACTAAGATAATTGATTTCGACTCAATAAATCATGGTTCCAACCCATGAATACCTTATGACCCCAATCAACCTTAACCTAATTATAGCTTTCTCCCTAGCTCTAACCGGAGTACTAGTCTACCGATCCCACCTTATATCAACCCTCCTATGCTTAGAAGGAATAATACTATCCCTCTTCATTCTTATAACAATTCTAATTTCCCACTTCCATATATTCTCCGCATCAATAGCCCCACTAATCCTTCTAGTATTCTCCGCATGTGAAGCAGGGGTCGGCCTAGCCCTGCTAGTAAAAACTTCTTCCAATTACGGTAATGACTATGTCCAAAACCTCAACCTTCTACAATGCTAAAAATCTTAATTCCAACTTTCATACTAATCCCACTTACTTGATACAGTAAAACCAAATGACTATGAATTAATTCCACATCACATAGCCTCTTAATTAGTATTATTAGTCTCTACCTTCTACATCAAGATTCAGACCTGGGCCATAACTTCAACCCATCCTTCTGCGTAGACACACTATCAACTCCCTTAATTATTCTATCCTGTTGACTACTTCCCCTAATAATAATTGCAAGCCAAAATCACTTAAACAAAGAATCCACAAACCGAAAAAAAACCTATATCACCATACTAATCATCCTACAACTGGCCTTAATCATAGCCTTTTCATCATCAGAACTAATCATATTCTATATCCTATTCGAAACAACCCTTATCCCAACCCTAATTATCATTACACGATGAGGTAGCCAAAATGAACGTCTTAACGCAGGCCTATACTTTCTATTTTACACACTAGTAGGATCTCTCCCCCTACTAGTTGCCCTCCTACATATATACAACAACCTAGGATCATTACACATCTTAACTACCTCTATCTTTTCCAACTACCTAACAATTTCCTCATCCAACTCAATCCTATGATACGCATGCATAATTGCATTTATAGTTAAAATACCCCTATACGGAGTCCACCTATGACTCCCTAAAGCCCACGTTGAAGCTCCAATCGCCGGCTCAATAGTACTAGCTGCCATCCTACTAAAACTAGGAGGATACGGAATTATACGAATTACAGTCTTCACAGAACCCATAAGCACTAATCTTTGCTACCCTTTCATCATCCTATCCCTATGAGGGATAGTCATAACAAGCTCTATTTGTTTACGCCAAACAGACCTAAAA